>JAEMOT010001136.1:642292-662697 GCA_019297695.1 Apostasia ramifera | reverse complement strand
TCCTGTTACAATTGAAAAATCCTCCTCTTTGTCTTGTATTCTATCCTCCTTTTTTGTTTTCTCTCCTATCTCTCTGTTCTGGAGGACTGTTTNTAATTTTAATTTAATAATAATTATTATAATTTAATAATAATATCTTTAATAATTATTAATTCTGAAGATGAATTTTATTTTAGGGATGTTTACATACATAATAAATTTTATTTTTTTAAATTTTTTTAATTTTTAAATTTTAAAAATGTAATTTAAATTGAATTATATATTAAATATAGAGAGATAAATTAAAATATTATATATATATTAAACAAATAAAAATAAAGTAAAATAAAAAGCGTAAATTATAAATTTTATCATAATTTTATTAATTATGTTCAATATATTCTTTGTATTTTTATATATTAAATGATAATTATTAGAAAGGAGAGAGATGGGCGGTTGGAGAGTGAGAGGAGAGAGAGAAAGAGAGAGAAGAGAGAGGAGAGAGAAGCGGCATTTTAAGAAGAGAGAGAACATAGAGAGAAGCGATAGAGGAGGAGAGAGAGAGAGAGAGAAACGGTGGCAAACTTGTAATTGGCAAGAAGGCTAAAAACAAAAATATATATTCTTTGTATTTTTATATATTAAATGATAATTATTAGAAAGGTGAGAGAGAGGAGAGAGAAGCAGCATTTTATGAAGAGAGAGAACAGAGAGAAGCGGTAGAGGAGGAGAGAGAGAGAGAGAAACAGTGGCAAATTTGTAATTTGCAAGAAGGCTAAAAACGAAAATATATATTCTTTGTATTTTTGTATATTAAGGGCCTGTTTGACGACGGATTCAGATTCAAAATAAATAGAATTGGATTCAAAGTTTGAAGCGGTTTCAAACTTAAATTTTGTTTGGATGAAAAATGGCTTGAAACTAATTTTGAATCTACTTAAATTTATTTTTGTTTGGATGAATATCAATTTAGAAACCACTTCATCTCACAATAAAATCTTAAAAATTATAAAAATACATAAATTTTATAATAAAAGTAAATAAAAAATATTTATTCAAATTTTTATTATTTATTTGAATATTATTAATTTAAAATTCTCAAGATGATATATATCAAAATTTGAGATATTTAAAGGATGTGGTTATGAGTCAAAAGATGATTTGTTATTTTTTTAAAATTTTGAATTTATCAGATTTGCCGACCCCACCTAGTGGGATTAAGGCTTGATTGTTGTTGTTGTTGTTGTTTGAATTTATCAGATTTAATTATCCATTAATTTTAGTCTTAAGAAAAATACCAAATTTATCCCCAGATATGTTTTTTCTAAAATTCTGAGAAAAAAGAAGAAGCGATCGCGAGTCTGAAATCACCTTTTCGATGGTTTGGGCTTCGTGGCCTTGAAGTCGTTTCATGCTTCTAAAACGGATTCAAATTTATGAGATGAATCAGAATTTCTTGCCTAATTAATTTTATTAAATTATCTTCGTCCCGCTTGAAACCGCTTGAAGCGGTCAATCAAACAGGCCCTAAATGATAATTATTAGAAAGGAGAGAGAGAGAGAGAGAGGAGAAACGTCAAAGAGAGAGAGAGAGAGAGGAGATAGAAGCGGCATTTTATGAAGAGAGAGAAGCGGCAGAGGAGGAGAGAGAGAGAAATGATGGCAAACTTGTAATTTGCAAGAAGGCTAAAAATAAAAATATATATTCTTTATATTTTTATATATTAAATGATAATTATTAGAAAGGAGAGAGAGAGGAGAAACGGGAGAGAGAGAAAGAGAGAGGAGAGAGAAGCAGCATTTTATGAAGAGAGAGAACAGAGAGAGAAGCGGCAAAGGAGGAGAGAGAGAGAAACGGTGGCAAACTTGTAATTTGCAAGAAGGCTAAAAATAAAAATATATATTCTTTATATTTTTATATATTAAATGACAATTATTAGAAAGGAGAGAGAGAGAGGAGAAACGGCAGTAGAAAGGAGAGAAAAGCGGCATTTTATGAAGAGAGAGAACAAAGAGAGAAGCGGCAGAGGAGGACAGAGAGAAACGATGGCAAACTTATAATTTGCAAGAAAGTTAAAAATAAAAATCCTATTTGTTCACTACCCGTATCATCTTTAATAAATATATATAACTTCATTGGCGTTCCCATTGCTTCAATTAAACTTACTCAACCGTCACAAAATTCACTTTCATTTTTCATTATACCATAATGACATTTCCTTTATAATTTATGTATTTTGTAGCAACCTTCAATATCTTCTAATTGTGATTTAGGGCAAATATTCCTATTTAGAATTTGAGTTTCTTCTTAGGGGTTTAATTTATCTCGACTAAGTTGGAAGTCAAGCCTTATTTTTGTTTTATTTTTACCTTGGATGAAATCGAAACATAAAATTATAAGCTTACGACTTAGATTTGAGAGTTTGAGTTTGGCTCAAAGATTTATAATTTTTAGATATTGAAATCGGTATTTAGCTTGAACCAAGCTCAACTCAAGATAATTGAGCTGAGCAATGAGCCATGACTGTATCGAATTAACTTAGTTTAATTTCTATTTTTTTAAATATAAATAATATATTAAATTATTTATTGTAATTATCTATAGGTGTAGTTATGGTAATTGTTAGGTAATCTTGTTGGTATAGTTAATTCATTTTAAATTTTAATAAAGTCAATTTTTTTTTAAAAAAATTCAGTTCTTATAGGATTTAAGCCAGCTCGAACTCAAATGAAATTGAAACAAGTCGAATTTGAGCGGTGCTTGGGTCAACTCAGACTCGGACCGTTCTCACCCGGATTGATTGATTTAAAAGTCTTTTGATGAGTGAGAGAAAGAGAGAGAGAGCATTAAATTTAGTTGAGTTTGTGAGCCCAACGTGTATGAACTAGGGGCGTTAAAAATATCCGAAATTCGAAACTCGCTCGAAACTCATTCTATTTTTGAATCGACTCGAAATCGGTTCAAAAATTTTGAATCGAATCATGAGCTAAGGATTTTGGCTCGAAATTCATTTCGAGCCAATTTCGAGTTGGCCCTAGCTCGCTCGAAACATGATTCGATTTGGCTTGAAATTATATATATAGGATAAATGAATTATTATTTTATATAATTTAGTTAGTGATTTAATGGTAGATTAGAGGAGATTTAAAGTTTATTTTCCTCAAGATCTAGGATCAAATCCTCTTAAATACATAATATTTTTATATTTTTTTTATAATTCCGAACTGATTCGAATCATGATTCGAGCTAGCTCGAAATCGAGTTATTTTGAGCGAAGTTGGCTCGAATCATATCCCATTTCGATTTTTAACCGATTTCGAGCCGAGCCGAGCTCGAAATTTTTGATTTCGAGTTGAATTCGACTCGCTCGAAATCGGCCTGATAACAGCCCTAGTATGAACCTCATTTCAAGTGCATGTGCTGGTCTTAATGCATGCTGGGACCATTAATTCTCTAGTGCTTATTAATTTATCCCATATTATGATGATTATATTAATTAACAAAATTTCAACCCCCCCAAAAAAACACAAAATCACTGAAATTAATTTCACCAAATTCTAAAAAAAATTACTTAATTGTAACTTAATCAATTTATTTTTGCATTCAAAATGGATTTGTGGATGACTCCACTACTCATGTTGCCAAATCTTTATGATACCAAAATTATAATGAAAGTCATAGTGAAATATTTTTAAATATAAATTAGGGTAAATTACAATCAGGTCCCTAAGTTTAAGGCTCAATAACACACAGGTCTAAGTTTTTAAAATTATAACATCGGAGTTCTTGAGTTTTAATAAATTATCAAATAGGTCTTTTTTATTTTTTATTATTAATTTTTTTTAAAAAATTATCATTATACCTCTCCTTCTGATCCCCGTGTATGTGCGTGGCCTGCGCGAGTATCGGGAGGAGAGAGAGAGGGGGGAGGGGTTTAATGATAATTTTAAAAAATTTTAATAATAAAAAAATAAAAAAGACTTATTTGATAATTTATTAAAACTCCTTGACTCGTGCGTTATTAAGCCTAAAACTCAAGGACTTGAGTATAATTTACCCTATAAATTAAGTTGGACTTTACCTAATTCCACTACAATATTTTAGTCAAAATAACTTTTGCTTAGATGGTTTGATTTTGTTGCATTAATTTGCTTTTAAGATTTGACCAGCGTGTATTATGGGTTATATGAATCCAGAAAAACACAAATCTTAAAGCAAACGCATGGCTGGCAATGCTGGTGCATAAAGCTATTTTTCTAATAACAAAAAATATTATATATAATATAATAATACATATTAAATTTTATTTAACTGGTCATTCAATTTTTTTAAGAATACAGAGAATAGTTTGTCTAAGATATGGTATTTAATGAGAAATTAATTATATTTTCATATAATTACTGTCATTGTGCATGAGAGGAAATTTAGTGAAGTATAGTGTATTTAAATTTGTTGGAAGTATGTAAGATATCATTTTTATGCTAATTGGCGTTTATATTCAATTTTTATTTATAAAATAACAACAACAACAATAATCAAGCTTAATCCCACTAGGTGGGGTCGGCTACATGAATTCTTTGTTTCTATTGCGCTTCATCAGTTACCAAATTCTTATCTAAATCTAAGTAACTAAAATCACTCCTTATAGTTTTTTGCCATATTTTCTTTGGTTTTCCTCTTTCTTTTTGTATATGGGCAAAATCTAATAACTCAATTTTTCTAACTGGAGCTTCAATCGGCCTACGATTTAGATGTCCAAACCATATAAGCCGACTTTCTCTAAGTTTATCCTCAATTAGTGCAACACCAACTTTCTTTCGGATATACTCATTTTTCATTCTATCTTGTTGTGTATATCCACACATCCATCTTAACATTCTCATTTCTGCAATATCTATTTTATTTATAAAATAAAAAAAATAAATTAAATTTTAAATGATAGAATGAACTCAGGGATTGGGCTGAAATTTATCCCATGAAATTATCTATATATTTGTTGATCTCATTAATAAATTAGAGAGTTAAAAAAATTATAAAAAAAGCATATATATAAGTCATATTTAGCGTGATGATCAAAATTAGAACTAAAATAGTATTAATTTAAAAAATAATAATAATAATTATACATAAATAATTTTTTTTAATTATTTTACATAAATTTTAATATAAAAAATTATTTATTTTACATATTTAATAATTTTTAATAAAAATATTAATTTTGATGAATTGCTAAAAATCTTCATGAGCAAATCATTTCTCCTAAAAAATAAAAAAATAAAAAAAATCATTTCTCGAATCCCTCCCCCCCCACCCCCCCGCTAGCTATAAATGATGGCCGATGATCATCTCATCCTCCTCACCGCTCAGAGCTCCATTCTTAGTTTGGCATAGCTGGCGAGCTAATTAAACTACCAATGAAGATGGCAAGGAAGACAGAAAATACTACTGCAAGTTCTTCTGCCCTGCTTGTAGGAGTCTTCGTCTTCCTCCTCTGTTCCTTTCTTCTAGCAACGAGCACAACTGCCGCAAAGATCAACGTCGGAGGATCCCTCAACTGGACCTTCGGGTTCAACTACACCGACTGGGCCCTCAAATCTGCTCCCTTCTTCGTCAACGATTCCCTCAGTAACTGAAAACTCTGCTCTGCACTTCCTCTTTCATCATCGATCTTCTTCTCCATGATAATGATTACGATTTCTTCTGAATCAGTGTTCAAGTATGATCCGCCGAATAGCACGACGCACGCCCACAGCGTGTACTTACTGAAGGACTCGAGGAGCCTCCTCGCCTGCGACCTGACAAAGGCGAAGCTCGCCGGAAACGTGACGCAGGGGACAGGGGAGGGGTTCGAGTTCACGCTCAGAAAGAGGAAGAATTACTTCTTCGTCTGCGGCGAGCGCGCCGGATTTCACTGCTCCGCTGGCCTCATGAGGTTCTCCGTTCGCCCCATCAAGCGCCGCCGTGGCTGAGCAGTTATCATCCTCACCAGCAAGCTCGACATCAGTGGAGAGCTGGGGAAGAAGCAGTGCTCTCTCTGTAGTCCTATCTATCTTCGTCGGGCTTCATTAATAATGCGTTGCGGTTATGTTAGTTATCTTTTGTGCTAATTAAGAAGAACAGATAATTAATCAGTTCTATGAAAATTTGCAGATAATCAGCAACAATTTTCATTTTAATTTTTTATCAAAAAAAAAATCTCATTTTAATTTACCTTTGATTTCATTGACTTTTATTTGTTTATTCTATTACAGAGTCTACAAATTAATATAAAATAAACTTAAAATAAATATAAATTTTATAATTAATCTGTGATTAAGAATTATGATGTCAATCTAGCATCTATGCTCTAGTTAGCCACATATGTACTAAGGAATTATAACAATCATCATCTTATATTATATTATTTAAATAATATTTTTTTTTTAAATTTAATAATATTTTCACATAATTTTTTTAAAAAATATGTAATTATTATTCAAAAAATATTATCTAAATATTATAACATAACATTAATATAAAAAACTAGACGCCTCTTATAGTTTGGTGCTAACTAGCTCAAAATTAATTCAACTTGAAATCTATTCAATATGTATGTATGTATATATATATATATAAATTTAAAATTTTTTAAATTATACATTAGATATTATATATAAAAATATGTTATGTGCATAGATAAATATGCAAATTAAGTTATGATATTATATTTTACTGTAAATATTATATACAATGAATATTTTGGTAGTAAAATATGATTTATAACTAGGTTTAATTTAATTCAAATTTTAATTTAAAATTAAAAAGTTAAATAATTTAACTCAAATTTAGTGTTGTTAAAAATCAGATTAGACAATATTAAAAAAAAACTTTGATTTAGTTCAATATTTTAATTATTCATATATAAAGAAAAAGATTAAATATAATGACACATATATTTTTACGATATTTATTATTTAATAATGACAAATTACGATTCAAGCGAACAAGTTTTCTATTTAAAATACTCATTAATATTATTATTTTTAAAAAAATTTAAAATCTAATAATTTATTATTTTTATCGGTTTCAATGATAGGCCCTATTGATCCGATTTTTACAACGCTTGTTTAAATTCTATTAAAATAGAGAAATTTAATTTCAAAATTATATTAAAAATGAAAAAATAATTTCCAACAAAACAATGGGCTAGAGCTGACGCTCTAAGCAAACCCTGAGGACATAGTTGATTGACCGCTTCAACAGATTTTAAGCAGAATGAAGTCGATTTAATAAAATTAATTAGCCAAATAATTTTGATTCATCTCATAAATCTGAATTCATTTTAGAAAAGTAAAATGACTTCGAGGCCTCAAAGTCGAAACCACCGAAAATATGATTTCAGATTCGCGATCGCTTCTTCTTTTTTTCTAGATTTTTAGAAAAGCATATTTGGGAATAAATTTAGTATTTCTCTTAAGGCTAAAATTAAGGAATAATTAAATCTGGTAAATTCAAAATTTAAAGAATAATAACAAATCATCTTTTGACTTATAACCACATCTCTTAAATATTTTAAATTTTGATATATATCTTCGTCAAAATTTTAAATTAATAATATTCAAATAAATTATAAAATTTTAAATAAATATTTTTTTGTTTACTTTTATTATAAATTTTATGTATTTTTATTATTTTTGAGATTTTATTATATAATGAAGTGATTTTTAAATTAATATTCATCTAAATAAAAATAAATTAAAATAGATTTAAAATTAGTTTCAAATTATTTTTTATTTAAATAAAATTTAAATTTAAAATTACTTCACTTATCTGAAATCGGTTTAAAATTTAAATTCGTTTTTATTTATTTTGAAGTTGAATTCACCGGAGATCGGAGTAAAATCTCATGCTAAGCAGTAGATCGGAGAAAATAGCCGCCCACGATTCGTTGACAAAGAAGGGCAAGCAAGTCATCCTCACCGTCTCCTCCTCCGATGATGACGAAGAAAGCGGCGCCGAAGGCGAAGAAGAGAGTGACACTTCGGTGGGAGAAAGAGAAGAAGATGACGACGTCGACAGCAGCGAAGGGGAAGAAGAAGGCAGCGAAAGCATGGAGGAGGAGTACGACAATGAATATATTGACGAAGACGAGGACTTCGAATCAGATCAGGATGAAGGGGAAGAATTCGATGAGGATTTTGGCGAAGACGAGGGCAACGAGGCCGTCAGGTCCTGAGTTGGAGTTTGTTTATTATGATTTATCTCGATTCTTGTCTCTGATTCGGGGATTTGTTGAGCAGAGATGACAGGAGCAACGAGGATGATGAGAGCGAAGATGATCATGGCGAGAAGGGCGAACTGGCTGATGGAGAGCTTTGCAAGCGAGTCACCAATCTTCTTCTCCGTAATTATTTCTCTCAAAACTTTCTGCACTTGCAAATCGTAGAACTGAAGGCTCCTATTACCTTTTGACACGTTTATAAACACATTCCGACAGGAATTTAGGTTTATTAGTTCATTATTTATTTGTATTTTTCCATTCTTTCAATGGCAGATTCTAATTATGACCCTTTCTTTAGCACGTTGAATCAAGAATAATGATTATTCTTGGTTCACATTCAGGTCGGCTGAATTATTTTTTTGATGTATTATGCCCTGCAGAAAACCGAAATTTGGATGTTCTGACGTTGAAAGAATGCAAAGCTTATTTGAGAACATATAAGCTGATGATCAATGGCACAAAAGCAGCATGCATTCAAAGAATTCTCGAGCATTGGAGGTCAACTATATTTGATGGCCTTAAATGCTGTTATGATCTCATTTATTTTAGATGATCGTACTTGACTTTATCAGGGCAAATCATGCATGGGATATATTGGGCACTGGGAGTTAGAAATAGAGGTTACCTTTGCACTGTCAATTTTTACAATTTTGTAGATGAGACTGTCTTCACATTTTTGTATATTTTCTGTTCAGCTGGAAAATCTGAAGAGATATAAGATTGGGTGGTCTGATGAACTTCTATGCGTCCTTGTAGATAAAACTTTCATGAGTTGAATTTGATTCTTATTGCAGAATTGTGTGAAGTCACTTGCAGGGAGAGTGGTGAGACTAAATCACTTAACGAGTTTAGTCTTTTGATGACATTTCTTGTGACTTCTTACCCCTTGTGTAATTCTTCTGTAGCTATTGCGTATCTCAGTTTGCTCTAGTATATCATAGAAATGCCACACTACTTTCCACTTGTCTGATATTAGGATTTGGCTGATGGTGCATCTTATGCACATGTCAGGGTTTATCGTTGAGTTTTTATATTTAACAGAAGTCAATAATGAGCTCGTGGGTACTGGGAACAATGCTTTATTTTACAAAAAATATAGTCTAAATAAGAGAAGGTAGGTTTTGATATACCTTCGTGATTGCTATTAATTTGGTGATATTGTGTATTGTGTTTTTGTTTTGTTAAATGAGCTTCTGTTGATCCACATATCATATGCAATAAAATTCCCATTCAGTGTGATGTGGCATTCCCATTGTAGTGTTAATCCATCATAGACAAGATACAGAGTTGAATTTCAGGATATTGACTTTTATATTTCATGCCAACAAATTCGATCTTTGCTTTCTTTAGTGCTAGACGGAAATCCAATCTTATTTTTGGAACTTCTATCTGGCAGGCAAAAGCTTTATATCCATCTTTTTATAAGCAAATTCAGTGTGTGTTAGCCTTTTTTGTGCTCTGGGGAGCTTGCCATGTTTGGTTCAAGGATCTAAAGAGCCCATTCTCTATTTTATTATTATTTCAATTTCATCACAAATTTTAACAACTTTATTCACATTCAAGACATACTCTGACATTAAAAATCAACATTATTTCATATCCAACACAACTCCTAATATTTAAATCAATTTTATTTCACATCTTACAAACTATCTATATTAAAATAATTTTATTTCACATTAAATTTATAAAATAATATATTTTCTCTCTTGCACAAAAATAATGCTCCAACCAAATGAGTGATATCACCGATTTTCACCTTATGGAGGATGCGACCCAGATCCTCTACCTCACCCAACAATTGTGTTAGCTTTTTGGATTACCCTAAGGCCAGTCTTTGTTCAAATTATTCTTTGTTAGTTTGGGCTAAATCCTTTGGAGCATGCAGAACCTTCAGAGTCAGTAATGCATAGTCCTTAAGTCAGAGAATTGCTGGAGTAAGGCTAAACATTGTTAATGCCTACGTCAGCAAGACCAAAGTAGAATCTAGATTATAGTTTGGTGAATCTTAACTTTATTTGCATCTCATAGCTCAAATCTTAGTATAATATTGTTATTTTGTTCAATTAGGATAAAAGATGGAAATGGTGACAGGTTGTATCCAAAAACATCCTTTATGATCAACTGCACAGGTGATATTTTATTTCCACTACTGTTCTTTACTTGTTTTATAGGTTATCTGGCATAATGTCTTTGTTATTACAGGCGATGTTTGCAAAGGTGATGTTGTCATGTTCAAGCAAAGAGTTTTTGAAAAGTATCTAATTTTTAATCTTTAACCTTCTAATAACTGTCTTCTCCAATATCTGAAGTCAAGTCATTTATGGTCTATTTATCTTTGTTGTGTAAGTTTCTATTTTGTTAATAGGTTTGACAAAGCTTCAAAACGTGGGAAACTTATAGGAAAGAGGACAATCGCCGGAAGGGTTCTGAAGGAAAGTTATGGGAGTGCCAAGTTTCAACATACATTTACTGTAAATCACTAGACAATGCATTATAAATTTAAACCTTGCTTTTGTGGTGATTGCTGTTTCATTGATCTAAAGGTTGAAGTGTTATGGAGTAAGGGATTGAAGCCATTGCCTACTTTGTTTCCTTTGCGTATTAAGGGCCGCAATCTCTACAGGTACAAGACTTTTCGCCTGGTAAGTAGCTGTCACATGCTTCTAAAAAATTAGCATTATGTTTTATTAGGATTCTGTGATGTGGGATGGTATGAATCCAATTTTATTTCAGTAATCCGTACGAATAATCACGAAATGCAGGAAGGGTATATTTTTGAAAATGACTACACAATAACCAGTTAACTCCATTCTTGTAGAAAACATGATTTAGAGTATAAAAAAAATGAGATGGAGGCAAATAAGAATCTACCTACTTAGATTCGAGTATGCTTATTCTAAGTCAAAGGTTGAGAATTTATAAAAGTGGAGTTTCACAATTATTTAACCTATGGCAATTCTCTCATAATAATGTTCAAGATGATACGAGTGAGCAAAACGAGTAAACACGATGACAGTAAACCAACAAGATTCCAGAAGAAACCAAAGATACGAGTTTAGGTTCGAGGTTATTTAAGTCAGTGGGTCAAGAATCATTGAGAGTCGTCATAATGAATCGAATCGCTGCAAAAGACCTATAGGGCGATAGATGTCAACGAAGTGCCATAGTGGAAGGGCTATGGCGGTAGCAGTACCTACTCGCAAGACCGAATGGTCTCTGATCGGCAGTGCAATTGGGGCATGCAAAGGATATAGGGGAGAATAATGTCATTAGCTCTAGTGGTGTGTAGTGTGACTAGGCAGAACGACAGTGCTGATGGAGATTGATGCAAGTGTTTCCTTGTAGCAAGAGTGGTAACGACAGTGCAGTGGTGGATTGGCATGAGGGTTAAACTTCTATATGGGTACAATCATGTGAGAGGGTGGATGGAGGGTTGCGAGAGTCAGTGGGACTTGAAGGATCCACAAGGGCACAAGAGGGAGCCAACAAATCTCAATAGTGAGGTGGGATGTGGAGCCTCCTTAGGGTCTGTGAGCATAAGCTGACGGGTAGTGAGAACCGAGTTGGAATGACATTGAAGGACAACTTAGCGTTGTTATCAAATCGATTTTGAGCAAGTCAAATGTAACTCGGAATGGAAAGTTTTGAGATTAGCACAGCTTAAGATTGGTCCAAAATCGAAATCCAACTTGATAATCGATTCAAGTCAGCTCGAATCATGACTTGAATCAGCTGAATATGCTAACAAATATAAGAATATTGTGTGCCCAGGGGTAGTTGATCTTTAGACCTTGGGGAAAATAAGCTTTTATCCTCTTCTATTCTACCACTAAACCATTAAGTTAACTTGTATTGAGAAACATTTCATGTATATATATATTTTTTAAATATCAAAATTATTTACATTGTATATATAATTTCAAGAGTGGGATTAAGGCTTGGTTGTTGTTGTTGTTGTTGATATATATAATTTCAAGCTAACTTGAATCATATTTGAGGGAGTTATGACCAACTCAAAATCGACTTGAAATGAACTTCGAGCCAAAGGCCTTGACCTGCTGCAATAGTATAATTAAGAGAACTTGAGCTCAATCTCCTCAACATCATACAGTTAGATTAATTTTGCACATTTAGGTTCTTTTTTGTTTGATTGGAGGATAAATTTGGGTAAGGAAAAAGAAAATATTTTATTTTATAGAGTTGATGGGAAAGAAATTTATTTTAATATTGAGAGGTGTGTAGAATGTGTGATAAAGTTGATTTTAAGATTGGAATTTGTGTTGGATGTGAAATAAAGTTGATTTTTAAGGTTTGAATTTGTGTTGGATGTGATAAAGTTTTTAAAATTTATAATAAATTTAAAATATTATTATTTTATTTCTTTGCCCATTTTTTAGTTCATGCCAAACATGCCCTAGCATTCTTTCACATAAATTTAATCCGAGGCACAATCCTAATTTTGGTAGCTTAGGGTTCGCAATAGTGAATACCTCGCTACTTCAAAATTGATAGTAGTTTAATCTGTATGTTTTATTTTTGATTGTTAACGTATTATTTAGTGCTTGAAGCATTTTTTTTAAAATTTTAGATTTTTCATCCATTTTTCTACTCTTTAAAGGCATTTTCCATTTTATGTAATTATTGTGACAATTTTATAGTTGAAAATTATTTATAATATAATTATAAAATGATGCCATAGAATGTACGATTCAACTAGTTGAAAGGGTTAGAACATGAATAGGTCACTTGATCTTTGTAGGAGTCGATGGTAGTCTTGCAAGTGAGTGGCACATCAAATGTTTACCGGACTAGTCACAAGGCTCCATGTGAAGCAGGTTGCAGGGCTAGCCACAAGGCTCCATGTGAAGCGGCATGGGAAGTTGATGGAGATGGCATTGAAGGCATGCAATCGGCGTGAAGCAGTTGGAACTATGTAGGAGGCTAGTGTGGCTGAGGGGGGGTTCAATGATAGCCATGAGTTCATGAATGACCAAGGGATTAGGATAAGTAAAGGCTGATAGCTTTAGGAAGATTAGGGAAATTTCCTTAATATTTTAAGGATATTTTTAGTTCACTTAAAATCCCAGCCCTCCCTTTACTAGGATGTAGCAGTCAAATGCAGTACTCAATTTTTGTTTTGTTCCAGAATTCTCCACTATAATAGTTTAGGCTCTTTAAATAGACTCAATTATGTTTGAAATTCAAAATTCAGAAATAAAGGCAAGTAATAACATACCAAAAACTATTGTGTCACAATCCCAAAATTTGGAAATCCCCGCTTAAAATAAATCAGCCATTATGGGTGAGAATCTCCAAATATTAATTGACCATTAATTTTGCCATGCTGCCAACATTTTCTATGCTCATCCATCTATCCAAATCGATGCCAGCCGGTGAGATCTGGGTCGTCGGGTGTAAAATTTGTCTTTCGGAGGGGAAATTAGGATTTCATGCTTTCCAATACATTCTCTTGTCATTGTGTTTCAGGCCCCTAGCTGAAGTGTATACTCAGGACTTTGAAGCAGCCGTAACTTAGCTTCATTTTCTTGTTTGTATTATTTTTTTGGATATCTGAAAGGCTTGTTTGACCATCTTTTAGTGATCCTTTTTAGACTACTTGGCACACTATGAATTTTGCACCCGATTTATTAAAGCATTCCGTTTGATATGCTATACTGGAAAAGCAATCCTTATTTCTTTGCTGTAATGAACTTCACTTGACATTAGCTGTGGCTTTAAATTTGTATTTTTTCTCACTCAGAGAATTGTGTCAATAAGCACTATTAAAATTGTGTCCTTTTGCTTAACATTATTTAGCGTTGGAGTAATGAAGCTGAAAGATCCAATGTTCTGAAAGAGAAACACAGAAGAGGAAACATTGCAAGGCATTTAAGAGCTGCTGTGAAGGCCAGAAAAGGTGCAGGTCTGTGTTTATTGTCATCTCCACAACCCAGGAACCATGCAGCTGCATATTTTAGTGAAGGTTATTCTTGTTTTACTTGCTAATACTGTAGAAAACTTCATAAAATACTCATAATGGTAAAGCCTACTGATTCTTCCCTAATTTCAAGTACTCTAAGAACTAAAACATCTTTTCTTCTTCTAGAGCTTCATTCAAAGTTTCATATTTATTGATCTTTCCTTAGGACAAGAAGGTAAACCAGTTGTAGTAAGGCATAAAGGAATTCCTGTGCTCGTCTTAAAAAATATTGTCGAAGAATTGAATATGTTCGCTTATCATCTGAAAGTACAGCAGTTCACATGCTCAGAAATCGCATAGAGATATCCATCAAAATCTATAGGCTTTCTTATGCATTCAGTGATTGATTGCATTTCACATTCATCTATACTCTGTCCTGCCATAGTTTCAAGGATTTTTACTTCTTGATTGCTGCATTAGCAGGGTCGAAGCGATGTAGAAAATCTTCAGGTTCAAGACATCACAGGTCAAGATTAAAGCAGCAGTCAGAAGCTACTTGCAGTGTAACACAGCAAGAAAACCGTAGTGCCAAAACTGTAAGAAACAGCCTCTCTATTAGGAAACATGCAGCAATAGCATCCTCAGCTACGCATTTAAAGAAGCGCCATAGAAATGCTACTCCATGTGCAGATTGTACTAAGTATAAACCCAAGGTGTCATCAAAAGCACCTCTGAGGCAAGGTAATCATTCCGAGCATGGACTCAAGCTACTTTGTCTCAAGGGTGGCAATACATAATCTATCTTGACAACTTGTTCTGAATATGACTAAAAAAATTTCACTCTTAAATGACTAGATAATTATGTAGGTTGGATTCAGTTATTATCCTTTGCCCATTTATAAACAGATTGGGTTTGGGATTAAGGTTTTGTTCTTATTGGACTAAATTTTGAGGTTGAACCTGATCCATGAACCCTTTGCTACTGTACTCATCCCTCTGCTTGAAGATTAGAACTCTGGAATTAAGTTTCAAATCCTCTGACATGTGGTAGGCCTCTTCAGATTTTTTTTTTTTGACAAGTGCCTTGCTTTACATTTGAATTACATGTATTGTTACTATAAAAAAAAAAAAGAAAAATACATGTATTGTATATTGCATGTCAAATACCATTTTCCATCAAACGAATAAGAACAAATGCAATTTATAGATTATTGTATTGCTGGATCAAAGCGTCGGAAAGGTCCCTCTAGTTCAAGACGACGTCAAAAGAAACAATTGAAGAAACATTCTGAAGCATATCCCAGAAAAAAGCAGCAACAAGCACCCGAAAATAGAGTAGTCTGTACTGTAACAGGATCAAAGCACCCAATAAGTCCCTCTACTAATAGACAACATCAAAACGGAAGATCGAAGAAACATTCAAAAGCATATCCCAGAAAAGAGCAGCAAGAAGCATTCAGCAACAAAGCAGCTGGCACTTACAGGAATCATATGACCAGGGAATATCCGCACATACATCTCGGGCAATTTACTCGTTACGGTAAGTGAAAAATGGATTCAATCCTCCATACCTCTCCCATGAGGGAGTTGGGGATCATTTTTCTTGACTATTTAGTTCTTCCCTTACAATCCTTTATGGCTGCATTAATTCCAGGCTATATAAAATGTAGGTCATGCTCCATCTCTGATTGGCACGCAACAGCGGCACATGGTCTGGGGCTCACATATCAGCCAGTCATATGCCGGCTATGGCTTCCAGGTTGATCCAAGGGCCCATGCCAACTGCATTGTGTATCCTCGTCCCACTCCAATCGCTAGGAATTATGTTCCAGGGAGGAGCACCGATCATATCTTCAGACCTGTTCTTCGTGATGGCGTGTTTCCAGTTTTTTATTTCCATGGAAGTAGGCAGCCTTGATCCAATTCTGTTTTCTTGTTGCTTGATGCTAAAATGTCAGTAATAATCTGAAGCAATAAACAGCCATGGTGCAAAAAAGATATCAGTCCAGGGATATTGTTTGGCTAAGTTAACTTTAATTTGATTCCAAGTCAAAAAAAAAAAAAATTAATTAATTAAAGGGATTTAATTTAATATTATTTTGATGTTATATTGTGTTATTTAGAAAAAAAAATTATTTGATTGGATGATATATAATTATGAAATTATTATAAAAATAATGACATTTTTAGATAATATATTAAAATTACGTTAAACTAAATGTCCTATAAAATAAATTTTAATATTAAATTAAAAATGTTTTAAATTTTATATAAATTTTTAATATTTAAATTAATTTTATTTCACATTTTTACTATTAAAAAAAATATTTTACATCTTAAAATATAAATTAAATTTATTTCATATTTTATATATATATATATATATATATATATCAAACACTCATGGTAAATATAAAAAAAAGTTAAATATTGTTTTATCTTAATCAAAAATAATTTCACAAAAAAAGTCCACTTTTTTCTCTGCTTTTATTGAAGAGTTGACTCATTCTATTTTTTGCTTTCTGAATTTCGCTTGCCAACCCTTAACTTTTATTTGATTCGGAGCGAAAAAGAAAAACTCTAAAATTTAATATAATATTTAATAATAAAATAAATTTATTTTATATCATAATGTTTAATCTAAAAAAATTTTAAAAATCTTTAAAATATACTGAATTCTTAAGTTTTTAAAAATCTTAACTTGCCTTAATCAAATAATTTCTAATATTTAAGTAGAAAATTGTGTTAGCTTCCACCATTGGCAAAGGAGAAACTTTAGGTCGGATTTAATAAAATACATATCTAATTCATTTTTTTCAGCGTTACTTATACTCATCCCATACTCACTTTTATCTTTCCCGCCTATTTCTCCTAAAACTTAAAACTTGCTTTCTCGCCCTCTTCACTTCATTTTTACAATTCATACTCACCCAGCCTCACCCCATTCCACACTACCCTAAATCTATTATTAATAATTTATTTTAAATAAAAATAACAAATAATAGCTACTTAAAAATTTTTAAATTTTAAAATTATATAATAATATTTAATTATTAGTGAGTTATGGGTTAGAGCGAGTATGATTTAACAGGGTAAAGCGGATCGTGAGTTACGGGTATGATTATAAAACTCATAATTATCCCATTAAAAATACTCAAGATGTATTAAATTGGAATGAATATAAATTATTATGCCGTAGAAACCTTCTAAAATAGATCTCTTCCTAATTTTTTTTAGACATTTATATGTATAACACTTCGTAATATTATATTTACATATTACACACTTATTTTGAAATATTATACTATAAATATATAATATTACATTCCACTAACTTTTTTTAATTTTTAAAATATAACATTTAAAAGTTCATGTTGTTCATATTAAAAAATAACTGTAAAATATATAATTATGATAATACAGTGCATCATATATGTAATTATTATTATTATTATTATTTAGGTAAATTACACTTAGGTCCTTAAATTTAACACTTAATAACGCACAAATTCACATTCTTAAAATTGTAACACCGGTCCCTGACTTTTAATAAATTATTAAAGGGGTGTTTACATACATACCCCTTAATTCATCTTGAATTACATATTAAACCTTTTATTTTTTAATTTTACAACTTCACCCCCTAAATCATCGAAAAATAACATATTTAGGACTTTCTCATAATTTTTAAAAGATTCATTTTGGTAATTATAATTATTTGGATACTTATTACTAACAATATGTATATACAAAATATTATGAACATATTTGCAAATACATGTATTCTACTAATTCTCGTTATTTAAAAAATTTAAGGAGTGAAATTGTAAAATTAAAAATTAAGGGATTTAATATGTAATTCAAGATGATTTAAGGGGTATGTATGTAAATCTCTCATTATTAAATTAGTTTTTTTTAATTTTTTATTATTAAAATTTTTAAAATTACTATTTTACCCCTGCCCCCCTCTCTCTCTCCTCCCGATCCTACGAACGAGCTAGGGCTGTTATCGGACCAATTTCAAGCGAGTCGAACTCAACTCGAAATCGAAAATTTCGAGTTTGGCTCGGCTCGAAATCGGTCCTAAATCGAAATAGGATATGATTCGAGCTGGCTCGGCTCAAAATGACTCGATTTCGAGCTGGCTCGAATCATGATTCGAATCGGCTCGTAATTGTAAAAAATATGTTGAAATATTATGTGTTCAAGAGGATTTGATTCATAGACCTTGAGGAACCTTACATCTCGTCCACTAAACCACTAAACCACTAACTAAATTACATATTATAATATTTTATTTATATATATATATATATTTATATTATATATCAATATTATTTATGCGATATATATAATTTTGAGCCAAATCGAATCATGTTTCGAGCGAGCTACGCCCAACTCGAATTGGTTTGAAATGAACTTCGAGCAAAATCCTTTGCTCATGATTGGATTAAAAATTTTCAAACCAATTTCGAATCGATTCAAAAATCGAACGAATTTCAAGCGATTTTCGAGTTTCGGATATTTTTAACACCCCAAGAACGAGCGCGGACCTGTCGGCAGTCGCACGGCCTCGCTTGTGTGCAGGAATCACGAGGAGAAAGAGAGGGAGAGGAGTAAATGATAAGTTTAAAAAATTATAATAATAAAAAAATAAAAAAAATACATTTGATAATTTATTAAAATTCAAAGACTTAATATTATAATTTAAAAAATGTGAATCTGTGAGTTATTAATTATTAAACTCAGAGACCTGAATGTAAATTACCCTTACTTTTTTTTATAACCACTTTCAGAAGTCGGCGGAAACCGATCTCTTGTCTAATCAGTGAGGCGCAGTTGAGTCCAGAAATCACAGCCGTCCAAATCTGCTGCACCTTCATCGTACGGTAAACAGCTATAGAAGCATTGGCCACGAGATGATGAGCTAATACAGACCGTAGATCACAGAGTCCATTTGCCACGTGCGGATATGCCGACGCCCGCCTTTGGTCCTTCCCTTTCAACGCATTCATTTGCGTTGACTGCGAGCACCCCCTCGCTAAATACTCTAAAAAGTCGCCCAAAACCGCATGAAACGCCAAAAGAAAAAAATACGAGAAATATTTGATTTGATATTTAAATTATTCGAAGGCCAATAACAACATGCCACGTATGCACTCCAGTAGGTCCCTTCATACGTGGCACATTGTGATTCGACCCTAAACAACTCAAAACTCATTAAATTTTTTAACAAAAAAAAAATGAATGAGCAAGAGCTAATATACGTCATTTATATTGATTATCCACATTACATAACATATCTCCGTTCACATAGAAGAGTTGAATGCATTGCGGCTTGATCCAGCCGCATTGTGCTCAATGATTTTTTATAAATTTAATTACTCATAATAAACTCATTATTTTATATATTAATTAACATTTATATTTGATAAATTATATAGCATATTTTTTTTATATCATATATATCATAAATTATTAAAAATATTACATTGAGAACACTATAATTATGATATGAAGGTAATTTTAATATGTTTTGCAATTTGTGAAATATAATTTATTAAATACTATTAGGTAATATATAAAATAATAAATTAATTATTCTTTTTTTTCTCACGTCATATGTTATAATGCTATCATAGTAATTTAACACAGTTTAAGAGTCTATCACATGTTTTTAAAAACTAATTATAAATTGATTAATTAAATTTTAAAATTTTAATTTATTATATTATCCAATGAATTAAGTGATAATTTTATAAATAATTTAATAAATTAAAACTCTAAATTATAATTTATCATTGATTATTTTTCAAGTTGCATCTTATTTTTAATTTGAATTTAGGATCAAAAATTTAGGGCAAGTAAAATAACTAAAATTTGGTATAAAAATATTAATTCATGTGTTGAGCACTTGAGCTTATAAAAACTTCTTTCTTGTTTTGAAAATCATATTTAATTTTTGAATTGAATCAAGAATATTTTTAAGTCACTAAATATTTATAATATTAATTTTAGCATTAAAAATGAAAATCAACTTTCCAATATCTCATATTTAACGCATGCATCAAATTTATTTAATAATAAATCATAACAAAATATTTTATGCATAATTTAATATGTGTCACGCTCTATAATATAAAATAAGTTTCCTAACGCCCAACATTTAATATATATATATATATATATAAAATTACACATATGATTATATATGTAATTATATATATATATATATATATATA
>JAEMOT010001136.1:618143-642272 GCA_019297695.1 Apostasia ramifera | reverse complement strand
ATATATATATATATATATATATTCCAAATATCATCCAATATATTAAAAAAAACTCATTTATGTTACCAGTAAAATTCAAATATGCACTCTTATCAAAAAAAAAAAAATCAAATATGCAAATAATTAATTTTCAGAAATATGTAAAGGTATGATTTTCATTATTTTGCATCGTCCTTTGAATTACAAATTCAGTGAAAATTTTTCAAGAAAAAAAAAATCTTATTTCTATGCATATCTATATAAAGAAAAAAAAAAGAAAAATACATTTTCAACAAATTAATATGAAAACAAAGAAATTTTGATGCATAAATCTTCACGATCTTCCTCCAGAGAACGGCGTGTTCCCACTGAAGCCTCTGGTGATGCTGCGAATGGCCGGATTGAACTGCAAGCAGCTAAAGAGACCGTGGCGGTGGTACGGCAGCGGCGTCTTCTTCCGCTGCCCCTCCGCCGTCGCCCTGTTCGTCGTGTAATGGACCTCGTGGGCGGAAGCCGCCGGGGTTCCTGATCTTCTTGCGAAGCTTCCGCCGCTGTCCGTCGATCGGAAGCTCCCGTTCCTCGAATCCTCCCCTCCTTTCTTCTTGCTCGACGATGAGCCCAGCGAGGAGAACGACGAGAAAGAAGGAAGCAGGGAGTACTTCCGAAGAGGATCTCTGCTTCCTCTCCCTGTAGCTCGCCCCTCTGACGCGCTCCGAAAGAGGAGCAAGTCCTTTAGCCTCCATTTCTTGCTCCCGCCGCCTTTCACGAAGCTTGGCGCTGGGAGGCGTCCGCCGGCGCCGGAGACGGCGTCGCCGGCTGCGTTTTTCGTGAAGTACCCGTGCTGATTCCTTAGCGGGGAAAGCGATCTCGACTCCCTTGCTCTGTTTCCTGAAGAAGCCGCAAAGGAGGTCCTTTCCCTGCCCCTCTCGCCGGAGGTATGATTAACTGCGGCGGCTGGCTGCGGAGGAGGCTGAAGCGGCCTGATTTGCCCCTTCTCGAAGAGCTCATCTGCCGTGGAAATCACCGGAAGCGGCTGCTCTCCAACCCCCTGCTGCTTGCCGGAGTCGAAGGCGAATTCGAACAGCTCCCCGCCGCCAATACTGCCGCCGCTGCCGTTGCGCGGGCTCGCCGGCTCATGGGCCTCCCAGGCGGAGGAGAAATGGGCGTAGAGGGCGGCGGCCCTGGTTGGGCTGGTGGGGGCGCTGCTATAGTGGTAATGGTAGTTGAAAGGCTCTCCGAACGGCCGCGGGCTGGATGGAGCGGTGGCATAAGGGGAGGCGGCTGCGCTGTCGAAGATGAACTCCGGCGGCCTGGCCATGGGAAGCGCCACTTCCATGGCTCAATTGAAGAGTTTGGAAGGAGCGCAAGAGGTAGGTTTGCAGGAGGGTTGCTCTCTTATATGTGCGTGGTTGGGATGGAAGGAAGACGGAGGAAGTTGGGAGGAAGATAGGTGGGCGTGGAGATTATTGACCAGAGAGAGAAGAGGAGGAGGAGGATGAGTGAGGAGAAAGGAATTATGGAAAAGGATGAGGTTGGAAGGAAGCGAAAGTAAAGTTCTTTCATCGGAAAATTTATTAATAAGTCCTTAGAGTTAACTTATAATTATATTTTAGTTCATAATATTTTAATACTCACTTATAGGTCCCTATCATTCGAATATTATGATATTCAAAATCCTTATAGGCAAATTTAATTTTATAATATATCCAAACAAACAAAATCCATCAACATCTAAGAATATTTCATTATAGAAATGTTAAAATTAATAAAATTTAATTTTGCTCTCATTTTCTCTCTCGCTCTTTTTCTTTTTATCATTCTATTCCAATACGATCCCAATGGCACTGCCTTGGATCAACAGCTACCGATCATCTCCAACTCTCTTTAGTTCCTTTCTCTAACGCACACACTTTCTTTCTCTTTAGGCCTATGCCTGGAATATCACCAGCCGATTAATGCCAATAGCATTAGCATTTTTCTGAGCATAAAGAAATAAAGCGAAAGAGAGAGAAAAAAAGAGAGGGCACAAGACTGTTGAAAGCAATTGATAGTTGTCGTGCTTCAATAACATAGAGAGAGGGAGATCTAGCCATTCATATTACTTAAAAAGAGAAAGATCTAATTATTCATTAATATGAGTGAATATTATTCATAAATATCTAATTTCAAAACTTTTACTTATAAATATCTAATTTTATAATTTAAATGAGTGAACAATCATTCTTTAAAAATAACATATGTAATTCTCCCTAAAACAAATAAAAGAAGTGACTCATATAAGAAAATTAAATGATGCATTAAATATAAAATTAAAATTTTAGAGGAGATAGTGGTAGCTATAGGATTTAAAGTAATATCAGTTAAATATAGAAATTTGTTGACATATTTTTTAAATTATGTACCAAAATATAATTATAGATTAATAAAAAATATATATTAATAATTTACTCGTTTATATTAATTGTCAATATTATTTTTTATTTTTTTCATAAAAAAGAATGAGGAGGACATTAAAGTTTGACCACAAAAATAACACGTGTCATTTGAGATGGCGGTGGCAAGAGAGAAGTACATCTCAATATGATTTTTAAGATCAACCGTTTTTATTTTAATTTAATTACATTTAAATTTAATAAATCACTTCCTATATGATTTTCAGATCAAACAAACTGTACATAAAAATTTTTATTTTAAGTTAAACATTTAATTCAATATAAAAAATATTTTTATTTCATCTCTTACAAATATCTTAATGTCAAATTTAGTTTTATTATATATTTTACATATTATTAAATAATTTATTAATTGCAGATAAAAAATCGATTGGCAATTTCAAAATATATTTTTAAAAGAAAAAATCATTGTGTTCATCCAATCATGTCACATGGATGAATTTGACCGAATCTCCAAGCACTATTAATCGAACAAGAATTTCCGAATAACCTACATGACCTGCCTAGGCTAAGGTCTTCTAGTGAAACAGTGCGGAGCTAGTCAATGACTGGATTGAACAATTGACTGGTTATTAAGCAGCTGTCATATTATGGCTATCGTATAATGTGATGGTCCCTATAGGGACAAAGAAGATGTGTTTGTCATTAATGTCTGAGCTATCGGGCGTTATGAGCAGGTCCAACTATTGACTCGCCGTCCCGCTACTCCCTCATTAATGTAGCCTATCTAACGTACCTAATCCTATACACCTCACTTTTACTATAAATAGCCTCATTTATAGTAAGAAAAGGGGAAGCCAGGCTGAGGCTGATCCCGATATCCCAATACCAAAATTCTGAAAGAAGAGCCAACCGAGCACTATTTAACTACAGTTCAATGACAGTTTCAACCCTGTTCGACCGGCTTCCTTTTAACGAAGTTCTCTTAGCAATCCACAACTTGCTTTCATCCAGCCCTCTTCTCCAAAACTATCTCATGAAAAGCACATCTCTCTCCTTTTTTACGAACCCTGCACCCCATCTAATATTTTGTTAATTCCTTGTTTGAATTATTTCCTAAACATACATTAAACGTTCAATATCAAAATAAAAATACATTAAACGTTTTTATTTCATATTTAAAGACCTTGCCGGAATTTGTTAAAAGACTCTCGAAATTCTCAGTGCAAAAGTCATTCTTAAAACATAAATTATTGAAAGTTGGAGGGTTGAAGTGAAATAATTTTTTTTTTTTTGTTGTTTTGTAATGCATGAGATAAGCGTGCGCTTTATGAGATATTGTCGTGTTTTTTTAAGACTTTTTGGTTATGATCTTCCAGAAGATCTAGCTGGCTGCTAAGACATGAAAATCAAAATCATAATTTTTTTTTTATTAATGTTGACGTGAGATGCAGAGTATTTCAAGAAATACCAAAAAAAAATAGAGGAGTCCTGAGAGACGGTGGTACAATAAGTCTGTCAGTTAAGGCTTAAGAGGGAGGGAGAGAGAGAGAATTCGGGGCATACAGAAGAGCACACAGAGAGATTTAAGGTGGTTCAGGCAGGAAGTCCCCTACGTTCACCGGTCGATCAGCGAAGAGGTTTTACTAATAGAAGATGATAGCCGTGAAGACTAATACAATGCTTATAAAAGGAAAAAAGAGGAAGAAAGAGCTCCTCAGTTGAGGCTCTAATAGGACTCCTCTCTCTTTTTTGGTATTTCTTGAGATCCTCTGCATCTTACGTTAACAATTAACAAGTTCAGTTTAGCTCCATCTAAGATATAAATTTTAAAATATATAATTAATGCAAGAGATGTCACATAAGTTTTAGAATAATTTAAATTTAAATTCAGTTGAACAGAATCAACAAGCCGATTGTTGTTGAACAGAATCAACAAAAAATAATTTACAACATATATATATATATAATATCTTAAATATATTTTAAAAATTTTAAATATATATATTTGTACAAGCCAAGTATGACTTAAATATATTTCATTTTAAGCGAATTAGCTTTAAGACATAAGAAATTAATGTAATAAAACTGCCACCTCTATCCCATATGAATTTTGTGTGGTCATACAAAAATACAAAAATACAAAAACTTATTACAATAAAAAATAAATAACATATAAAATAAGAGAAGTATAGTGTATGTACATTTATTAAATCTATGACTCTATGTATGTCATAAGTACATACATATATGTACATATACAAATAAAATAATGCGTTTGTATACATATAAAATACATGCATGTATATAATTACACATATATAAAAATAAAAAATATCATTAATGAAGAAAATACTAACATTTATGTACATAGACATGTCACACAAAGTATGCACACCCTCACACACAATAATGAAAAATATTTTAAGTGAAAAAAAAAAATTAAATAATATATTTTTATTTTTGTAGATTCATATAGAATAAAGAATCCATCTTAGAATCTAGAATAAAATTATTCCTCACTGATGTATCAAGGATATATATATATTTTTTTAAATTCTGTCAATACAAAAATTTGCATATTTAATTTATTTTATTAAAAAAAAGACAAATTGACTTGTATTTGGACTTTCATTATTTTTTAAAGCTATCGTTTAAAAATTAATAAATTATGTAAAATTATTTTATTATATTATTAAATTAGAAAATTTTATAATATTTTTAAAAATTAAAAATATTTTTTGCAAATTCATTATAATTTACTTTTATGATTGAAGATATATATATGGTTAAGTGCATAAAGAATATTTAGATTTTTTAAAATATATAAGAAATATTTAATTAATTGAGTTCAGATTTGTTCCAAACTCCAAAAATAAATTATTCTGAAATAAGGGAAAGGTAAAAATAATATTATCACTAGAAAAAATATACAAGATCTTGTATTTCAGTTTTTTTTTTTTTCGAAATTCTATATTTCAACAGTTATACTTGTATTTGAGAATTGATCACTAGATACCGCGAGTCTTTTGATATCTCAATATAACTTTTGAAAAATTAATTTTATAAATAAATTAACTTTATTTCATATTCAATATAATTTTTAATATAATTAATTCACGTTATTTTATATCATACATATTTTTTTAAAAATAATTAAAAAATCAAACTAAACCATCATTTTCATCTTCTTACCAAACATAGCCAAAGTTGTAACTCGAAAAAAGAATAGAAAATCAAAAATATATTTTTCTAGATGAGTCATCGAAAATGTTTCTACTAGAAGTTTTTTGAACTATGGTATTCCTTTGGCATTCGCAACTGACGCAAAAATCATCTGGAGAAAGTCATAACTAGTCGTAAGTTAAATTCTGGTACCATTCGACGATCTAATTTTTTGCTATAAATAGTAACCTAGACTCACTTAACTGCTATTTTATTGGGTCTCTTCTCCTACTATTGTAATTCCACTTGCAATTTTGTTGTGAAATTAATGAAGTTCTTCCATGATTTTTTAAGGTAAATTCCATTTTTTTTTCATTTTTTTATGTAAATAATTTTAATTCACATTTTATACACTTTTTAATATTAATTTTTTTTTTTTCATATTAAATATAGTTTTTTTTATTCCAAATTTAATCTTCAAATCAAAGGCCTAAAAATGCAACAAAACAAAGTTTAGATATGAAGTAAGGATGACATAAATATTTTAGTCCATAACACAAACAATCGCAAAACAAATATTTTGGTTATCACACCGCATACAACCCGGCGAGCTGGTTCGACAACTTGACTTTCGTAAATGATGACCAACAGGTCAGCCATAATCCTAAAATTAGTTACAATCGACTACATAGATTTTTCTTCTATACTTAGTATAATTTCAAGCTACAACTATTTTGATGCAAAACAATGTAAAATGCAATTTGAATCAAAAATCGGTAAATAAAATTAACAGATGAGCATAAAATTTCACAAGCATAGATACCGATAATAAGTATGTAATAATCAAGAACTCTAATTTTGCGAAAAAAATAATATTAAATATTTTATAAATAAAGTTTAATTAATATACGAATGATTTATTATAAAATTTAAGCCAGCGATAATTCAACAAATCAAAATTGGGGTACACAGAAAGTAAGTAATCTTATAAATAAATACAACCCAATAGCAATTTAATCACACGATAATATTAAAGTCGCACAAGAAAGCAAATCAAATAATTTTGACAATAAAAATTATCACCAAATCTCACGAAATACTCGAAATATTTATGAAGTTTAAAGAATACCTAGGATGGAAGATTCAAGACTACGAGTCGAAGCAACCAACCCTACGAGCACCACGAGCAACGAGTGCTGATGCGGTGATCGGAGGCAGTGGTGGAGGGGATGGCAACAAACGATGGGAAAAGCAGTAGACAGTGGATCGTCAACAGCGGTCGTCGAGAGGAGACAAGTTTGCTAGGGAGCAGGCATCAATGCCGTTGTAGCGCCTGGGTGCGAGTGCGGATGGTCGGAGATGGGGTCCGGGCACCGACTAGTCGGCAGAGATCGCCGACACATGACGAGAGGACTGAGCCGCGGCAATGTGGCAAGCTGGGAGCCACGGCGTTGCGATAGAAGCGCAGCGTTGTGGTTTGGACGGAAGCGAAGGCAGGCGGGGAGACAGTAGCCACAGGGCAGCAAACTCGCCGGCGGGAGAGACGCAAGCGAAACTGGAGGCGTCGATCAGGCGCCGAGTTCTGAGTGGAGTAATGTTGCCGAAGAAAACGAGGGCAGATTCGGCTATCGCCGGCGACGGCGGAAGCGAGCGGGAAGCAGGCGGTCGGAATCGGGCGAGAGGTAGGAGGGCAGGTCGATCGGGCAAAGCGAGAGCGAGCGGGAGCCGAGGGATTTATGTTTTTAGTGGGGGAAATTATAATGAAAGGCCTGATTTTTCAGTGAATAAGAGAAGAGTTGGAGTAATGCCTTAATTTTTTAAGGTATTTATGAATTTTTACGGTCCCAATCTTTTTCTTCACTGGAATGTAACACAAAGATTTTAACTCAAATATATTTCATTACAGGAGTTAAGAACAAACAACATTAATGCATGCTCTTATACATACTTATTATAATCAAAATTTAAATTACAAAAATAAATACAAAAATAAAAAAAAAATATAACATTCTAAATGTGATCATCTACAGCAAATTTCTTCTAGGACAATTCTATTTTAACTTTAGGCACATAGAAAATCACTTTACAGTAATAACTTGGATTCACTTTCGACATCAAAATTGTAGATAAAAAGGCTATACTAACATGCTGGAAAGATTCAGGATAGTTTCATATAACCATGTGAAAATATGCTTTATTATGCACACATATATCTACTTTTCATAGGACAGATTTCACCATGATATTCATCTAGTTGGAAACATGCATTTAATGACTATTTTAGATTAAGCATTCAAGATCAAAGTTATAGGGAATTAAGTTAACTATCTGCTATGTTTTCATTACATTTGGGATACAATTAGTAAAGCAAATTTACTTTCAAGCAGCTGGTGTCACTATAGAAGTATTTAGGCAGTCAAAACATGGGTTTGCAAACTTATTATGGACAAGCACAGGATAGCAACGTTGTAGGCATTCAAGTGATCTACAAACCCGCCAAATTTCATGTCTTGTAAGCATCATTTAATATTGATTTGCACCATTTTACTAAACTCTGTTAGGATTCAAGAAAAATCCTGACAGCCTAGACTAAACGCTTCAGAACAGTGTTTTTTAATTGAAGTCAAAGAAAAGTCTAAAGATAACATTTGTAGTAGCCTTGATGAACTACACTCGAACCGAATTTCATTAAATTTGGAAATCATTCACCTTGCCAACAATGGCATAACTTGTACACTAAAATATTACAACTATAGTTTAAAATCTAGTTCATTCCAAAATGCTTCAAAACTTTAGAAACCCATAGCTTAAATTTGCATAATCATTCATGTCCAACTCAATCATGCATACTAGATTTTCTAAAAATGATAAAGCATCCAATCAATGATGTAGACTCTCAAATTAGACTGATTTTCCGTATCTTCATTTAGTGTAGGTGTAGACCCATATTAACGATTATTATCCTCCTACCTGGATTCAGGTGACGGAAACTAGCATCATGGCTTTGTTTCCTCGCTAGGATGATGGTCTTGCTCTCAGTTCCACTTAATGGATTTCCCCTGGATTGCTTGGTTCTTCTTCTCTTTACCTCTCCTCAACACTGCTACAGCAGCAACAGTACTTGATGTTGGTGGCTCTACTCGAAGGTGGAAGAAGAGGATGAAGCTCAATGGGAGAAGAAGAGAACTCTTTCCCTATTCTCTCCCTCTCTCTCTCTCTCCCCTTCAGTTATCCTTTGGCTGATGGTGAACTGACAAAACCTGAAGAAATTTCTCTCTAACCACCTTCCCTACATGCAGCCACAAAACATCTGGCCACTTCACTAGGCCAACACACTTGGTCATTCATGCAACAACCACCATTACTAAGAGTCACCCGTGCATGCCAACACTTGTTTAAGTGTTTTGGATTAGTTTAGGGTTAATTTAGGGATTAGATTAGGCTAATCCAGGATTATCTCAAATAAATCCAGCCTTCACACGAATCAGAGAAAAATTACATCCAGGCCCCTTCATTCACAAAGCATTCCATCTAGGATCTAGATGAAATCCTCAATGAACCTAGATGAAATTCTCCTCAATTGAGCAAAATTCATTTACAAGTTAAATTTTAGGTCGTTACAGAACCAGTGAAGCTGCAAAGGCGAACAACAACTGATGAAATTGCAAAAAGCTGATGCAGGGCTGCAAATAACTGTTACAAGAAGTCTAATTCATTTCATCAAGACGATCTACATCAAAAGAGGGAAGAAGTTCAAGACCTGGAGATACAGGTTGTGCCGATGGCATCATCATAAGGGACTGGGGGTCTCTGCTGAAGAAACTCTGTGAGCCACCCTCCGAAGCATCTGACAATGTTGAAATGCTACCCTTTGGCATGCTGAACGTACAGTCAGAAAAATGATTTCCCCAAATGTCATAAGTGAAATGTTTGCCAATAACATCATTTCTTTCTCCCTTCGTATTTTCATCTCTGCAAAGTTTAGATCCAGGAGCACGAGCATGCGGTGCAATCGGAGACATCAATGCCAAGAAGCTTGAATCACCAGCACCTGGTATACGCCAGCCCGGGCCAGGGAAAGTGGCACTCTGCAGCAAACTGGGTTTTCTACTTGTATTAGTGATCAATGGAGAGAGACATAGATCAGATGAAGGCCATTCATTATTGCAGCACTTGGCGCTTTCTGGCTTCTTCAACTCGCTAGAGATTCCGATATCCTGTTCATACCGACTACTGTGTTCTTCAATTTCTTCAACACAAGGCTGATCAACAGGAGGAGGAGATTGCGACAATATTTGTTTGGGAGTGGAGGTGTTGGAGGACAAGGGTGAAGATGGGGTCGAATTTCCACTCTGACTACTGGAAACGTCAAATTTTGCAGCCAGTCCTGCTCCAGTAGTCCGCCTCTTTCTTCTCCTCCCTTTGTCTCTTACAACCCGAATAGTCAAATTACTCTGGGGTGATTCTAATGTATGACAGTTTTTCGTGATTTCCATGGTTCTATTTGAAAGAGTGCCGTGCCTTTTACTGTTATCGTGAAAAACATCTGGGCAGTCTGATTTCTCATCTTCTGTTGATATCCTGGGTATTTTAATTCTTTGTTAATAATAGTTAACTAGAAGTTGAAACCTAAAGAATAACAACATGCAAGGGATAAAGCATAACACCTGGTATATCTTGTGCACTCAGCAAGGCGTGAAGATGTTGCAGCCTTCCCAATGGAGGCCATTGAATCTTTGAGCTTTGGGAAGTAATCATCAGCTGCTGGTGAAAATGGCTGAGGGATGATTCGGAACATAAAAAGCAAAAGAAGGAAAGAAACAAAAAGCATCATTAGCAGCAGTTTCCAAAGGCCTGATCTGAAGGCAGCCTTCTTACAAAGATTCAGCATACAAATCGGGATGCTTGCTTTCATAGGTATCACTAAAATTCCATTTGCCATAGCAAGTTCAAGATCTCTGTGAACTACAGATGTGGAGAAGTCTGGTTGATATGAGATAAGAAGCTGTGCTGATTCCCCGGGAGCAAGAGTAAACCCTTTACAACTGTGAATCACAAAACCATTGGAACTGCAATCAGTGCCTGAAACTTTAAGTTTTATTACTTCAAGGGGAAGATCACCAGTGTTTTTCGCATAGAGCTCCTTGGACAATACATTATTGCAGCAGGGGCTGGAGCTGTCATCATGAATGAATGTATTTGCAGAGGATGACACATTGAAAGTCGCAGGAATTGAAAGTTCAAAATCTAGCTTAAGAAAGGGTTTGGAGCCCTCAAGTAGGGCAAGCGACTGAAAACCACCGAATGCTTGAAGGCGCAACCACTCTACGCCTGAAAGGTTATTTCTAATTAAAGCAGAACTTTTCCACATGCAGCGATTTGAGGGCCGAAATATGATAGGACCAAATAAAGCACTTTCTAAAGGGTGCACAATAGCTTCTGTTATAGCTGATTCTGCTATTGAGAAGCCTACGCTTATTTCTGCCGAATCAATATGAGAGTATTTACTCAGGAATGTATGTTCCAAGTAGTCATCATTAAATTTGCATTGGTCAGTGATAACCGCTGAGTTCAGGAGAAGCTGCATGACCACTGGCTTTTGACTGGGGTTGTGAACACTGATCCACTTGGAGTAATGACTTCCTACAAGAACCACAGGAAAAAGTAGTTCTTCATCTTCAAGCACAGACATCTTGCTTGCGGTGGCTTGTGATCTCCAATTTAAAAGGATCAAATCATCAGCATCCTGCTATCAAAAAAAAAAAATCATCAGCTTCCACTGCTTCTAAAGTTTTTGGCTGAAAAAAATACATGGCAGATAAATAAAATGAAGCAAGAAGTGGCAGCAAATGTATGGTAGATGAACTATATATATTTATTTATTTATATATATATGGTAGATAAAGGAAGATCAAGTGCATGTATAAAGCAATTAAGTACAATGTAATGAAAATAAATTCTAGAGGTCATCAGAACAAGATAGTAACCAAATAAACAGCTGACACATATCCTTAATATCAAAAAGACGTAACTCCGTCAACAATGTTTGTTAGTCTCTTCCATCAATCTCAAAGAGTCTAGTATCAATATTTTCTGGTAAAATCCTGAGCAATCCCAAAAATCCCAATGGAAGAACATTATTGGCCCAAACATTTGATACATAATCACTTTGAAGCCTCAATAGTTTGAGTAGTGGCCGAAGGAAGCTAGAGGTGGGACTGTGGATGGAAGGTTTTTTTGTTGTTTGGAAGCTCTCTTTTTGCTCTAACACTCACTCATCGAGGAAGAAGACGGTTACTCCCTTTTTGCTCTAGCACTCACTTGTTGAGGTTCTCTTTCTTTCTTTTGAAAAGTGAGGCTCTCTTTCTTTAGTAATCAGTGGTGATATGAAGATCAAACTATGTTACTTGTTCATCCATGGAGTGTCTTAGCTCATGAGACCACCAACCACCACGAACATTTCCTCAAGGTATGAGCACCGATAGATGACACCTTGAGAAAGAAACATTTCGACCACAACATTCAACTAGAGATAAGGAATCGATGACTTGACATCTTAAGGACAAAGCTCGACATCGAAGATCCATTGACAGCTCGAGGAACATAAGACCTCAACACTAGCACTTGGTTGGTTTAGAGAGAACCAGTTGAATCCTCAAGGAAGACCCCTAAGACCAAACTCGAATACTCCAAGGCAATCCCAAGACCCTTTTCACCAAAGGAATGTCTCTGATCTCCAAATATAGGACAAAAGCTAGTGAGATTACAGATATCATAGTATGAATGCTACCTATGGGGCGCAATAGAGCTCCAACATAAGGGATAGATGCTACATATTTCTTGTAATGGGTTCATTTGAATGTATTTATTCTTAGACGTATTCTTATTTTGGTTGTGTTCTCCCCAAATAAAAAGTGGAAGGGATGTAACTTGTAATGGGGTGAGCATTTCTACTCTTTCAGACCCCCAGGTTTCATTCCCTTCCTCTCCTTCGGTGGCCTACATTCATAGAATCATAGGCATGGGCTACTCAATCCCTACTATCTTTGAGTTCATCGCACCAGATAGGAATTGAGATTGTCTTGCTTTGGAGCAACACTTTGGCGAAGAGTTGGTTCGAAAATTGATGGCTAAGTGTAGGACCCCGTCTGCGATACTCATCACTTGGTGTGGGATACCTCGAACTCTTCAATCCTTAGCACTGCGCTCTATAGGAAGCATTTTCATGGTTTTGCTACTATTCTAGGTTAGTATTGTTGGACAGTACAAGCACAAACAAGGATAATTATGTTTCTCTAGAGTACAACAACATGCAACAACAAAGCCCTTCTGACTTTCACGTGACTTGCAACAAGGGGACTAGACATTTCTACACAAGGAGATCTTGATCACATTTTTTAATATTGTTGTTTTGTTTATACAATCTACATGGAGCTTGCACATCCTAAAATCTTTATTGTTTAGCCAATAATTTTCATTGTTTTGCTTAAGGTGGATTTCACTTCATTGCCACTTTAATCCTTATCTGACCACACAATTGACTGCTCCCCTTCGCTGTCTACCTGCTAGTGGTGAGTGTTTTTGCAATAACATCTTCTAATTCTTCTATAGTTTCCCCACAGCAATGCACACTATAATCAATTCATGTTGTTGTAGCTCATGTTGTCCTCGTTATTGATTTTATTGATCACTAATAGGCATAAAGACTCTGTAAGTTTGTTGCCTTATTGTATCACATGTGAAAAACACGAAATGACAAGGTTCATGTGAAATTTATATTTCCACTTTGAGGGTGTATCTAATATCGCAAAATCCATGCAGAATGAGGCTTTAATCCATTCTACGGACCACTAGGGATCCCTTGGCCATCTCAAGGCTAAGTCACCCAACTCTTGTCAGTTCGGATCCCCCTCACTTATCATGAATTAAGGTCAATTTTGATGATTATGTGCACTTAGATGGTTTGATCGCTGCAGCAATCATTCCCTAAGATTGTAGAGGTCGGATCATTACAACAGTGAGCTTTTTCCTAACTACCCTTGTATGACGAATGCTGAGCTCCGTGCGACCTAGGAAGTAGCCACTTTGGTGAGGTGCTGGTTCGACCCTTTTGATGACTGTGGCTTGAGGGTGAATCTTGTTATTTCATCTAGAATACTTAGTGGATTATGTCCCATTGCAAATGCTATGGTGCTAGATATGTTGATGTAATTCACTCTTTCTAGGATAATAAAATATCTATAATTGATTTATACACATGCTACAACCAATTTTCCATAAAATGAGGTTGTTGCTGGTTGAAGCTAAGATAGAAGCTGAGACTTGCGTCTATCATTTTCTCCACCTACATTTTCTTCTACCTCCAATGAGTGAGATTTAGGAGAGAGAGAAAACCACCAAAATTCATTTAGCAACCTTGCCTCAAGGATACTAAACCAAAACTCTTAAGTTCCTTGAAGAGATTACATATCAAATGGTCATAATAGCTAGGGCTCCCAATAAATTTAAGTATCCTAGTTTGATCCTCAAATCAACCGTCAATCAACAAAACAGTTTGGCATTTGCTATAGAGACCTAGGAATGGGATAAGCTTTTTTTTTTCTCCTGCAGGCTTTTTTCAGTCAATTTCTATATAAAATATACCAAGATATGATATTCCTTGGAGTACATAAATTTCCCAAGAAATTATGTTGCAATATGCATTCATTTATCAACTTAAGAAAATACTTGCAACAATAAATATTAACTCTGGTCCTACCTAATTACCCAGCATTCACAACTGTAGAACTACATCAATTTGGTTATCAATTAGGTGTTTGAACATCAAACTATGAGACCGACAATACCATATATTTTTTAAAGAAATGCCACTTGCATCAGTACAATTCAGCTATATCTATAATGCTAAAATAAACCAAACAAAATCAGCTAATATTAATTCACAATGATACAAAAGGTCATTATGCATGTCAAAAGCTCTAGAAAATTGGAAATTCAATACATCAAGTCCAGACGCAAATTCCTTGTTGTCAAATATGCAATTGAAATGCTTCAGAAGGGGGAGTGTATTTGAAGAGAATATTTGAATGTCAAATATAGTGGAAGGCAATCAACCTTTAAGAAAAGAAGGGAAAATCATAGGTGTGGAGACTTCTGTGCCTCGGTTGAGAGATACTACACAATAATCTTATTTGGCAAACACAATGGAAGATTGGACTCAGTGTTGGAGGACTCGTGACTTGCAACAATTCCATTAAATAAATGGCCTACAATTATCAATATGCACATCATTGAATTCCCTCAATAATTGTAGACCTGGGGCATGCTTGGTACGAAGCATTCTTAGCTTTGGAGGATGATTTTTTGGGTTTTTTTGAAAAATATGTATGATAGAAAACAAAATTAGTTGGTTACATTAAAGGTTGTATAGGATAGGAGATAAAGTTGATTAATGCATTGAGAATTGTGTTAGTTGTAAAATAAAGTAATATTTTAATATTGAAGTTTGCATAAAATAAAAAATAAAATAATTTATATATATTTTTTAATTTAATTTTTTTTAGAAATAACTTGGCTACGGCTTTAGCTTTTTTGACTTCTGGCCAAATAAACACATGGTTGGAGATTGGGATGGCTAGAAGATAAACCAACTTTTTGGAGAGGAGCCCAAGAATAAAGTGGTGTCAATAAAGAAATTGAGCTTGCAAAAGGATGACAAACAGGTATGCTAATTCAATCAAAGTACCTACAACCTCACTATATACGAGATAATTTGCAACTGGAAACTAGGTGCAAACAAGAGCATGGAGCTGGCTGGTATGAACCCAACCAAGAATACAAGCTTGGAGGATGGCCAAGGATGTGATTCCAACAAAAGCATGGCCGCAAAGAAGGGGGATTGCACCGTCAAATAAATGCCCGTGGTCGTGGGGATGTCAAAATGAAAATCTATACCATTAACCTAAACCGCAGAATCTACAAGGGGAAACTCTTGGTTGAAGTCACAGCCTGCTACCACAATGCACAGAGTGGAGAGATAAATTGGCCATATCTTCAAAAAGTAAATAAATAAATAAACATTATCACACAATAAATCCAACAATGCCACATTGATTTCATTTTGAATTTCTTCAATGTTCATATATATGATATCCCAAAGATTCAATCAACTTACATAAAAAATAAAATGTATGAGTAATTAAAAAAAACTCATAGTTACCTTGAACGAAGATGATATTTCAACAATATTTCCTACAGATGAAGCCATGGTACTCTTCAATTTCTTCTTTTCTTCAATGGACGTCAATTTACTATAGGCACCTTGTGATTCAGAATTATGGCCAGGCTGATATATGCAGGAGTTGCGGACCAGTGCATGGCAGGGTATGCTCATCTCTGGATTGCTAGAATCATTTGTCATTATAGCAAGCATACAATTCAAGCCAGCATGTGAAACTTCAGTCACCGTATTCTGTAAATCATAGTGTGATGTGTAAGTTAACAATGCTATCCGTGTTACCGTCCCGGGAAAAAGTAATAAACCTTCCTTGTATTTTATCTGAAAAAGTTTATGCCAGTTTGCTGTTTCTTCGACAATTTTGACAACATGAAGTACATTTGATGCATCGTTTCTAAGAGAAATGGAGAATACTGATCTCCTTCCTTGACATGGAATCAGCGTTTCAAAGGATAAAGAAACAAAACCCTTCAAGTCAGTATAATCATTCATTTCCTGCACTTCTATGTCAAGAGGAACAATTACTGTTGTGTCGGAACCTTCCTTTGAAGTACTCAATTTCAAGCAAATAGCTCCAGAAACTTTTCTAGCTAAAGAAGACCAAAACTTTAGTTCTACGACAGCTTTAGCACTATGAGGTGGAATTTCCCACTGCTCATAAAGCCTGATATCAAATGTGAACAAGCCGCAATCACCGAGACTGAACCAAGTGCTCTCAAGAACGGAATCCAAATCAATCCCAGACTGGTGACATGTATCTGATTTACAAACGACATATGTTGAATGGTTTTGTTTTGAACCATAGATTGAAACTGATGTGGTTACTTCCTTAACAAAAAGCTCATCAGGACAAGGATTATACAGAGACAATTTTCTGCTCATTCTTTCACCAACACAGATATTCAAACCTTCCAAAGTTTGTAAATGGTAGGGGGATGAGGTACCAACTCCTTTCGCATCTATGATGAAACCACCAAAGGTTGTTTGCAAGACGATTTGAGCTGAAGAGAAGCCCAACAATCTTGGCAAGAAAATGAAAGGAATTGAAGCAGATTCTCCAGGTGCCAATAATAGCTCCTGAAAATCATATGCAAAGAACTGTGAATTAGTACTGAATGGGTCATAGATATTCAGCACATGCTCTTTATGCTTATTGACTACTTTCAAGATTGCCAGGGATGGGGAGTACAGATTCTTCGTTCCCCAATCCAAAAGTGGAGGGCTTAACTCAATTTCTGGCAAGGAAGAAGAACCAAGAAGTCCTCCATCAGCCCCATGTGAAACGTCTTCAAGATCCTTGCTCGGCACATTAGAAGCCCTAGACCAAATATCAGGCACAAGTAACCCTCCACAGAAATCCACACCATCCGCACGAATGCTCCTGTTCCCATTAGTTCGACCAACTGTTTCATATATAGAGTTCATCAAAGAGCATGATACATGCCCGCCATTTAACATTCTTAAAGTCACATTCCTCATTGTCTTGCCAGATCCATTTGACAGTTCCAAGGTGGGCAATTGCTCGCCATCCCCCTCAGAGAAAAAACCCAGTAAAGTTGAGGGAAAGCAGAAGGAACCAGAGGCTGGACAAATGTCGCCCAGCCCATGGCAACCACGAGATCTTCGTTGGCCATAGAATGAGCTCCAGGAATCCCCAAATGGAGAACCCTGAACGCCATCTGGGCAAGAGTGGCCATTCACGGCTAGCGGCAACGAAAGCACCAGATACGCTACAAATACAAACCTGGAATAAGGAAAGATGTGGCGTCGTAAGCAAACCAGCCGAAATTTTACCCGACTTCAATGAGAACGATCTCTCCAAAATAGGAAATACCATTTGATGCTAACATCTAGGGGCAAGCAATAGCAAAGCAAATCTCTATTTTGGAAACTCTCCCGTGTGTCTTTAATCAAACCCATTTCTTTCTTCTATTAATCGACAAAAAAAATATTCGTTATCCAGCGAAATCAAGGATCCTCTTATGAGTGCTTGAAAATCCACCAGGATTGAATCGAAGCTATAATAGAACACAGAAGAGGAAGCGCGGCAGAGGAAGAGAGAAAAAAGACAACAGGTTCCAAAAGTGTAAGTACCTCGACGACAGGGCGATGGCTCCTGTCTCATCATCCTTCATCGGACCCGGAAAAGGAACATCCGACGATGCAGTTAGGGTTTCTGCTCCACCCAACACAGCCGGAGGAGAGCAAGAGAGTATGAGGGACGCCTGGAACAACAGACTTGTGGTTGCTGCGCGAAATGGAATCACAGAACCAAAAAAGTTAAGCATACATCGATGTTAGAATTACATTTACACCCCTTAGAATTCCATAATTCCATTCCAACAAAATTCATTTTATTGTGTATTGTGCGTGTGATTTATTTATTTTATTAGATAAAATCTATCTGATTTAATTTGAGATGACAATGTCATCAATTTATTGTTTGTCTCTATTTTTTAAATAATGTTAATTATATTATTATTAACATCTAAATTCAACGTTGAATCTCAGTCGTACACATGACATCTAAAAGGCTTTCTCTATTTACCCTCATGCACGATATTTTATTCATCGGTTACGATGTTGAACTAATTATGCTTTACTTTTGTAGATCTCTAATCTTGCATATGGTGTTTGATCATCTCCAGCTTTCTGTGATATCGATCAGGATATTTGGTCATCCACCTTCTTTCAGTTATATTGGGCTACGAGATTTGTTCATTTACATCTGTTGTTGTCTCAGCCTAGTGAAAAAACACTACATTAGCATGATTTTCACTAAATGCAAGTCACACAGACTGAGAAGCCACATGCCCTTGCCACTATTGACGGTCTTCTTGGAGCTGGCAAGTATGAGAATGATAGCATGAAGCCAATAGTTATAATATTCCGCCCCGAAAATTCGTTGAACTCCACTATAACTCATTTATAAATATCTCTGGGCAAAACTCCAGAGGCAAGAAATAAAGGAATCATAAGAGTATCAGAGTATATTGTGACAAACGACCAAACTCACAATCATCAAAGACAAACTAAGCTTGTATTTTTTTTTCTTTTCTTGTATTAGTCCTCTGACTAAACCTTTGAGCATTAGTAAAAAATTCTTTTTCTTTGACTCCGATGGACGTAAGGGAAGCTATCCCTGAATCATCTTATATCTTTATTTATTTTTTAGATGATTCTTGGCTTCTCCTCTGAGCTAGCGTTCTAAGCTGGAAACGTTGCGTGCCGCTAATTCTCAGGACTCTCATCTCTCTCCATCAATATTTTTATGGTGCTCCAATTGAGAAAGAGAAAATTATAGGCAAAGTGCGCAAGATCAAATATCTGACCCAGAATGCTCAGGTTGCTGGAGAGCTTTCTATTAGGGCTCCTGGAGATGAGGGTTTGAACCCTACCTCCAGGCATCATGCCGGATTAAATTTCTCATCAGCTTTGACGACTCTTGCCCCCATTCTGCCTCCTATGATGGTTCCTATTCTACATCCGTCGGTCGCGGCGGATCCAATTCAAGTCCCACCTCCAGATACGGTAGTCCAAGCTCAAAATTCTCCTCTAGCTGCGATGATTCTTCCACCACTTCCGCAAGTACAGAAGAGGGCTCCTCTCCCTCTAAGAATCCCCTCTGCTGAATTTTTTGGCTTCTCTCGCTATGCATAACTACTAAAAGGGATTGAAAAACAAAGACTTGTATAAGTCTCTGCAGCTGGTGAAGCCCAGGAGTTATCTTGAATTGGTGGCCATAGCCAGCCAATTTGTACTCCTGGAGGACGCAGAGAACGGTAGGAAAGTCTCTGGTATCTAGTTGAGAATTAGAGATGCATGTTTCTTCTAAGTAAAGTGCCTTCGCTCTCCGCTAGGATTTACTACTCTAACGGAGGTTAACCCCATGTCAATAGTACAAACATCGTTCTCATGGTGTTTCAGACTCTCAAGTCCTTTGACATCGATGAAGTTTACTTTTGAAATTCCTCCTAAGTAAGATCTTTGCTAGTACTATTACTTTTTTCCTATGCAGGTATTGACAAAAAAAACTTATTCTAAAGCTAATACTGAAGGAATATTTATATTCTGAGTTTATTCATCATCAAAATTAGTAATTATAGCTATTACAATAAAGTTGCTTAGTTGGATTCTATTTTGAGTCTATTATCTAAATGAGCTCAACATTCTCTCTGGTATTCATTCTCCTAGTTAACATTTAGAATCAATTATGGATGAATTGCTATTATTCACATTATATGATAGAGTATATTATGATGAATAACCAGACTCATGATCATCAAAGACAGAGTAAGCTTGCATTTTTTTTTCTTTCTTTTTTTGTATTGGTTCTCTGAACAAATCTTTGAGCAATAGTGAAATCTTTTTTCTCTAACTCCGGTGGACACAAAGGAAGCTATCCCTGAACCATATTACATTCTTGTGTACTTTTCTGGATGATTCTTGGCTCCTCCTCTAAGCTAATATTTTGGGCTGGAAATGTTACGTGCTGCTAATCAAAAACTTGTGTCACAAAAGTTATACTTCTATCTCAGGATTTCAGTAGTGTATTATACATGTAATTTTTTGCTGCAAGTTAGCTATTATTACTTCTGTACATCAAAAGTTGATGGCATTTTAAAACCCAATTTGAAATATGTTAAAAATGATGTGCTTAAGGTGAAAAACTTGATAAGTCATAAGCTTTAAGGCTATTAACTTAGCTTAAAGATCATAAATCGATTAAAAGTTAAATTAAAAAATAAATTTAATTGCGATCAACTTGATCCAAAAGCACCAACTAACAAGTCATTTTTATGGTTCAAGATTTTTATTAATTCAATCTTGAGCAAACATACAATCTAATAAATTAAAACAATAAAAGAAATTACTTATAATTTTATATTTATAACTTATTTTTGTATATTATTTTTTTGCTTAATGTGCGACTATATTTGAATTTCTTTAATATTCTTTGCTCTTGACTGTAATTTTTTTTTTTGCTTTATTTCTAACTGTTAGATCAAAATGAATGGCTATGACTTAAATTGATTGAATCAACAGGTAAATTTATACCTAAAATTTTAATTAAAAAATAAAAAATTAATCAAAAGTCAGATCTACATTCGCTTATATCTAGCTTGAAATGATGATAAATAAGCTAGGCTTAGCTCGAATGAAGATCGAGTCAAACTTTTTTTATTCGCATTTTAGATCAGAGAGAGTTTGAATTAAAAATTTTGATTCAATTTTAAGTCGAGATCGAATCGCCTCAAAATTGGGCTCTCGAGAGAAAATGTAATTATCTAATAAGATTTTGTGCCAAATGAAACAGGTATAATGACTCTTCAGCCCTTGAAGATGACTCTGCCTAACTGCCCAAGCACACGCATCATTCATCCCCTTCTCCTGCGCACGTGAGTCGCTGAATATTGAAATTAATTTAAATTAAAACCTGTCAATTTTCTCTCCTTTTACTGCTGGGCCGCCGGCGGCCCGGCCCTACAAATTTAGATTGCATTTTTTTTTTGATAAAAAATTAGATTGCATTCTCCACTAGACAACAAGTGGAAATAATTTATTTTCAATATTTCCTATTCCAGTATTTTAGATTTGAATTTTATATTTTATATAAATTTTAATATTAAAAATAACTTTATTTCACATATTTTATGTATTTTAATAACAGATTTTATTTTATTTTATATTATAGCATTAAAATATATTTTTTATATCTCAAAAATAAATTTAATCAAAATACTTAAGATCATGGGGAGTTTCGTTTATTAAAATTAGAAAAATACTATGCAATTCAAATAATTGAAAGATAAATTGATTAATTATAATTTAAGATTTTACTAAATTATTCACTCAATTAAAACTTAATTTATTGAATAATACCGTGGTTCGTGTAAATTAAAGCTTTTTCCGTTGTCCGTTTACATGGAAGTACGAGAAAACCTTCGTACAACTAATCAACAGCCGTCCACATATGGATTTGATAGTCGTGCTCGCCAATGGACAGCTGTGATGCCCTACCGAAAGTGTGCCGGCTGAACCGGTCCCGCAGCAAAGATCGGAAGGATGGGACCATCATCGTGTTGAAAACGGAAGGATAACGTGGAAAGCCTTCATGCTAACGGACGTTAACGGCCCGGCGGCGGCGTCGCCATCGATGCCGTTCCTGAACTTCGTCCTCTTCCGCCACCACAACTGACCGGAAAGCCGCCCCACTTTCAACTGATCGATACTGCCGGGCCGGGCCGGGCCGGGCCTCAAGCTAAGCCTACGCAAGGGGGGCGGGACCCAGCGAGGGTAGACCGCGAGTGGACCGGTCCAACGTGGTCAGCCGGTTCACATGTGGTTCAAAAAAGAAAAAAGGCCGAATTATGTACGAAACAATATATTTCATTAATATTATAGATTTATTATTCAAATATTAAATATTATAAATTAGACATCATAGTGAATTAAAAATTACAAAAACGCATGAATTCCATTGAAATTTAAAATCTTCTCTCAAAATTTTCGAGTCTAATTTTTCTCCCGTTCTTCTCAACTCTAATTATACTGACAATTACTTATTGTCAGTAACCCACAAATGATGACCAATCATCAACGCTAATATTATGTGATCAGCTGTCAACACTTGATGCATATTATCTTAACTACTAATTGTGGTTAGCGGGCTTACCAATAATTGGTGATCGGCAAACTACGAACGATAGTTTTGAAAAAAGTCACATACTTTTGTGTGTATCTTTTGAAGATTGATTGAGAGTTTTATTACACAACTCTAATAACCTACTAATAAATTAACTAATTAGATGTTTAATTCACTAAATTATTCTATAAATTAAAATAATCTAATAGATTAACTTATAATTTATAGAATAATCTGAGGAAATAAAACTCTAAATTATGGTGGTTAGATTAATTGATTAAATTATTGGGTCTGCACAGCTCTAAACCATGAAAATTAGGATGCATATTGGATTTATTCTGAGGCAAAAATTCTATCAAAAAAATTTAAGGCAAAAAGTTTTACTAATTATGCAAGTGTGGAGAGTGGGGCCAACTCAATTTCATAGTCTAATTAAATCATTTAACTAATTTAATTAAAATATTATTAAATTATAGGAATAATTATCTACGTACCACATAATTTAATTTTATTTATGTCTTATCCATTCATTCTTAATTAATTACACTATGCATACTCAAAATATTATAAAATTTTACATTCACACATTTGAGTTAAAACTTAATTAAAATCTATTTGAAAAAAAAAAATATTCTGTTAGTAAATCATTAAAATTATATTTTTACTCTTAATGGTACATATTTTTCTCTTCCTCAATACTATACTAAAACGCTGATTTGTTCTAAAATTAATTCACGTCGCGGATGTCTTCTTCCTTTGCCGCCACCTAAACATTAAGGTTTTACGATTTGCACTCAAAATATATTTAAATATCTTTAAAATAATATGATGAACGGCTCAGATTTTTTGTAATTTAATTATAGTTAAATTATTAAAAAATTATAATTACTCGTTATAATAAAAATAAATTAAAATATGTGTATGTAAGATTTTATAATGTTTTGAGTGTGTATAGCGTAATTAACTAAGAATGAATGAGTAAGACATAAATAAAACTAAATTGTGTGGCGTGTAGGTAATTATCCTTAAATTATATTATGATAAACAACTCATCAAATTATCTATCCATTTAGAATTTATTTTGGTAGATAAAAAATATAAAAATTATTACAGATAAATGCATAAAAAAGATTTTTTTTAAAAAAATTCTTTTGAAAGCTAAGATGACACTGCTAATTAAATAAACACAATTAAAATTAATTGATTATCTATTAAAAAAAACATTTATATGTATAATAAAAAATGTACCAGGTCAATTATTGGCATCATCAATTGGAATTAAGATTTTGTCGTCATTGAACATAATTTTAAGAAAGTTGTTGTAGGCACAGAGATTAAATAGAAAAAAAAAGTTTTCGCTATTTATTTATCGTAGCTTTTGCTTTAATAGAAAATTTTATTTAATATTACGTTGATATTATATCATATTATTTAAATATAAAAAATTATATTTTGAATAATAATTTTTAAAATTTTAAAAAATATATTTAAAAATAATATCAAATTAAATATTTATTTTTTAAAATAATATAATATAATATTAAGATAATATTAAAACAGATACTTCCTAAATTTTTTCTTTTCAATTATCTGCACAAAAATATATTTAAGATGTACATAGTATTAAATTAAAAAAATAAAATTAACTTGAGTAAAAAAATACATCACATCTAACTCTAATGTGTAAATCTTAATATAAAATTAAATTA
>JAEMOT010001136.1:599578-616418 GCA_019297695.1 Apostasia ramifera | reverse complement strand
CCGCCGGCGGCCGCGCGGCCCCGCACGCGCCGGATCGGGAGGAGAGAGAACAATGACTTCATGTTGGTTATGATTTCAATGCACAGACCGTAATTCTCTATGGGCCATTGAAGGCCTTGTTTCAGAGTCCATAATTGTTTGCACCATAATTTATTCAATAATATTTGATGGGCCTGCATAATGAACTCAAGTGTTTGTTTAGTTCCATTAAAATTAATTAGACTAATTTTAATCATCACATTATATATAAAATTTAATATTAAATTATATTATATTTTACATTATAAATATAATTTAAAATAAAAATTTAATTTTATTTTATATTTTATATATATGCTAAAATAATAATTAATTTATATCACATCTTTCACACATTTCAATATAATAATTAACTTTATTTTACATAATTCATAATTTTTAATAAAATAATATTTTTTCTCTAAATTTAAATTTAATTTTATTAAATTTAATCTTTGTAAATAAACAAAGAAATCTTATTGTGCATTGGCTTCTTTGGTTCAAATCCCAAAATATTTTCAATTTTTTTTAAAAATATTTTCATTAATATTTTATATTTAATTCAAATAATACATAAATTTAAATATCAAAAATTAACTTTCATTTCTCACATAAATTTTAATTCTAAAAATTAATTTAAAGACCTTCAATTATTTTATTTTAAATTAATAAAAACAATTAAGTATAACATATTAAAATTTATGTAAAATATGAATAAAATAATTTTTTATAAGAACAATTACCTGCATGCCGCACAAATCTTTTAATAAAGTAATTTTTTATATTAAAATTTACATATTAAACATAAAAAATAAAAATTATTTTAATAAAATAATTAAAAATTATTTTGGTCATATGTATAACTAAAATGAGACCTCCAACTAAACATGGCCATCGATTGCTTTAATATCATAGTATGGCTGAGCTCAAATCACCTACTACATTTTATACCAAATAATCGTCGGATTATAAAATTATTTTTAGATCATAAAACTTTAAATTTTAGATTTCAGTTTTCAAAAAGTTACATTATATGTCAAAGGAAAAAAATGTTGAATTTGAGCCTTCATGCTCCCTAATTGTCTCTAAGTAAAGATAATGTATTCAAATATACAAATTAAAAATACGTTACAAAATAAATAAATTTAAATAAGAGGTTGGCTATTAAGACCTAAAATTATTTTAGAGCTATAATCTATAAGATTAAATTTTAAGTTGGTTAAACAATTAAATTTGGATTGATCGAGTTGGTTTCACATCAATTTTATTTGTGAAATTAGATCTAACTCGTAGACCTATCATGTGAAATCAGATCTAACTCGTAGACCTATCACTTCTCCAATTTATTGTGATCATGTTTTTTTTTTTTTCATAGAATGTAATCATCAGTTGAATAGTTAGTAAGTTCAATCAAAATAACTATTTAAAAAAAATTATATTTGTTGATTTGTTTTAAAACTAATTCAAATTTGATTTTTTTTAAGAACGAGAATAAATGCCGATTAGAACATATATTATTGATACTGATTTCAGTAGCAAATCAGATCTAGATTGTATCTGAGCTGAATTTATTCGTAATAAATTTAGCGCGATACCCGCACTTAGTGTTTGTGCACAAATTTAAATTAATCAATATTTAACGGCTATGCGAAAGATATCATGGCCATTTCAGCAACCAAGTTTTACATTTAACATAATCATTAAATATTAAAATAAAAAAAATAATTTTTAAATAATAAATTATGATTTATTTATTATAAAAAATTAATTTATTTTGATATCTTAGACAAGTTAATTTGAGTAAATTGGTGATAGATTTTCTATAATAACACTTTGGTTTCATATTTCTTTGATATTTTTTATTTAAGTTCTTAAAATTCTAAAAGATTCAAACAAGATGAGACCGGAATAAAATAAAATTATACCCTAATATATTTTTACATTTTAAAATATAAATTAAAATGATTTTTTTTAAAAAAAAATACGGAATAAAATATTATTATGAGTAAACTATACCATCTATAAGTAATTTGCACTCAATTTTAATATAATTAATATTATTTTACAACTCATTTACCGACGCAATTCGTGATTAAAACTTGCCACAATTCAGATATTTGCCAAAAAGTACCTTGTGTTACCATAAAAAATAAAATAAAATAAAATAATAATAATAATAATAATAATAATAATAATAATAATAACCTTTTTGTTATTAGCAAAAAAAAAACTTTTGGATCCATCACCCATTTAAAGGATAAATAATATGATGAGAAATTTAATTGCTAAACGTGTTTGAATTATAGGAGTATTGAGATGAGTGACATCATGAAAAGTACTCGAGTTACGCAATTCTCTAAAACTAAAGAAAGCAATACTTTTATCACAGAATATTACAATATAGTATCAGAGACAACCTTCCACAGTACGGTGTGGTTCGAGTATAAATTAAGTGAAGTTGGTTAGCCTATGATGACCCGGGATCGAAGAGAGCAAAGATTGATCATCGGGGTAATGTTCACATAATTGAATCAAAATTACTTTGACAAGGAGCGGAGCTCTTGAATTATACTGGTAAATAATTGAGACGTCTTTTAACTCAAAAATTGTGAGGCTAATAATAAAAAACCATGTAGTTAAACATACCTAAACTTAAGGAGTATGAAAATGATTGACCTCCTTACAAAGAAATCAAACGATGCTCTTCCTTAAAGTCAAAATAGATAATACTGTTATATTAGAATTGCAGGATACTGTATTATTCTTTTTCAATAATCTTTTAAAAATATCTTTTATCAAGAAAAATTCATATTTATTATACAAAGAATAAAATAACAAAAATGACTAAAATATAGAGATAAAAAAATTATAGACTTAATATGTAAATGCTAATAAGTTTTTAAGTGTGACATATTGAAATGCTAATTTGTTTTAATATATGTTATTTTGCTACCTTTTTATTAACTGGAAGAAGGATAAGCCAAAATCTGATGACATTTTCCAATGGCCTGCAACTTTTGGCTTCAAACTAATTCCTTATAAAAATATTAGGGTAAATTACACTCAAATTTCTGAGTTTAAGACTTAATAACACACAGGTCTTAGTTTTCAAATTTATAACATCAAGTCCCTGAGTTTTCATAAATTATCAAATGAGTTTTTTTTTTATTTTGTTAATTTTTTTTAAATTATTATTATACCCCTCCTCCTCTCTCAAGCGATATAATAGTATTTAGTAATAAAAAATAAAAAAGGACTCATTTGATAATTTATTTAAATTTAGGAATCTGAATGTTATAACATGAACCTGTGCATTATTAAGTCTTAAATTTAGGGACCTAAGTATAATTTACCCAAAAATATTAAGATACCATTCATTTTTATTTCATCATTATATTCTTTAATCAAAACTAATATTCATCTAATCATATGTTTGCTTGTAAATTAACTTTTAATGATAGCTTAAATTGTAATCTATTGGGATTTTAACAGCTATAATTCTAATCATGATTAATATAAGCAAATCAATATCTGATATGAATCTAAATAGGCGTTTGGTTCAATGTAATCTGAATATTATGTTATGTTATTTGGAGAATTAAAATAATTATTTGGTTTAATGAAATGTATAAATAATTTTTTATAAAATTATAAAATTATTATTCAAAGAATGATATCTAAATATCATAACATGACATCAAAATAACAATGAACCAAACGGTGCGACCCCCTAAAAGAAAATCTTCTAACTGTAACTCTCCTCCAGTGCCTCGCTCTCCCGATTAGGGGTGAGATTATGGCTCAAAGATTGGTAGTGAATCAATATTTGGATTGATATTTAGTTCAAATAGAGCTTAACTGAGTTTATTGAGCCGAGTTGCGAGCCATGATTATATTAAATTGAGCTTGGTTTGATCTCTGTATTTTTATTAATTTAATATAATTATTTATTATTTGGATATAAGTATGTGTTAGTTGTGATTAAAATATCGGTTAGGCCGATATAATTTAAATCCTAGTAAAAGCATTTTATTTTTTGTTTTTAAAAAATCAATTCTTTGGAGAGTTAGCTCAATCAAGGCTCGAGCCAACTCGACATAAGCCAGCTCAAACTCAAATTGAATTGAGAACTGATCTTGAGCTGCATCTGTCTTGACTCAAACTTAGATCGTTCTCATCTCTAGCCCCGATCGTTCATATCAAGTAAATAATAGTTCATACAAAGCAAAAAAAATTTAAAAAAATCATTCATTAATTAAATTTTATTTTTTAATTTGCTGCCCCCCTGCGGAAAAATTCTTGGGTTTGAACGCCTGTCCACCATTCACGAAGAGCTGTGCAGGCGAACTAGCCCCACTTCTCTATAGCACCGCAAATGACATTAAGTTGTCGAGCAACTAGATAGACCGTCAATTGGCCTACCAGATGGTTTATTAGCCAATCGGACTGTTTGTTCGTTCTAACCAGATGATTCGTTTGGCTACCAAATCAAGTATATATTTGTTTAAAAAAAGTAAATATAGTTAAGATTAGGTAAGTATTTATCTGTAATATTAAGTATCACATATAACCATATATTCTCTAACTGATACCATCTGATTTCAAGTTATATTTACTTTTTTAGATAAATATCAATCTAAGTATATACTTGTTTGGTAGCTGAACGGATGGTCGAGTCAGAGCACACCGATGATCCGATCGACCAACCGAGCGGTTCGAATTGCCAATTAGATCTTTCACTCGGCTAACCAGACAGTTCGTTCTACTGTTTAGCAAAGCCGAGCTCACTCACCTATATGACTTTTTGCGATTTGCGGATGGATGCCTGACCGCATTAGTGATCTGAGTCCAATAATTTTTCTTACCTAGAGTCACTTCTGGTTCCACAAATATTCGAGTTAAGTTCCCACATGGAGACTGATTCCACTTGGGCCTCTCTGCTAACTAGCTTGAAGGTCATTTTAATTATGGTTATAACTACAGGTTAAATAGCCTTCGAATTTTTTAAAAATAATTATAATAAATTATTTATAATGAGAAAAAATTATAATTCTTTTGTAGGTATGTGTATGAAAATTAGAATTAATTATATTAAAAATTATGTAAGAAACAAATTAAAATTTTGTATTATAAATTTATGTTAAATGTGATATAAAATGAATTATTTATATTAAATTGTATATTAAGAATAAAAAATAAATTAATATTTTATTTAGCACCAAACCACTAAACAGGAGGGTTCGGCCGCAAACCGGCCAATGAGGGAATATCATATCAGCAGTGGGCTCCACCCAATGCTAATGCGACAGTCTCTATTGACGGGCGCAATCCAATAACTGCTCCACTAACAGATGCTTAGAAATATATATATATTTTTTTCTTATTTTAATTTCAAATTATCTCCTTGCAAAAATAAATGGTATATTATTTCTTATTCATCTTGCAATTTTGTGTAATTATCATGTTCATGATTCCATTCTTTGATATACATCAAGCTAATTCATATTCATATACTAATTTCATTATAGTGCCTGCAATTATAATCTATTGATATTTTAACTCCTATAATTATAACCACAGTTAATTCAAAGCAAACCAATATCTAACATTAACCAAACAAAAGATTTTCCAAACGAATCGACTAATGAGCCAAAAGTTCAGCTCGGTGATAATTTTGAGCTAGAGTAGGCTCGGCTCTATTTAAAATATATTATATATATATATTAAATTTAATCACGAAAAAATTAAACTATTAAAATTAATCTCTAAAGTAGAAATTATTTTAACTTGTAAAAAATCATTTGTTATGTGACTTATCTCACTCCATCTTTTATTAATTCACAGATAGTATTAATACAGGTAAAGTTTTTTTTTGGTCGGATCAGCTTCGACCCAGATTCAACCCGATAGTACACAATCGGAAAGAGTCGAATTTCCAGATTAATAGTGTGGATCAAAAAATTATTCTGTTTCATAGTCTAATCGGTTCAAATTTCGGATTGAGTTACGTCACAACTCGACCAGGCCCATTTGTGCAGCTCCTCCACTGGAAAATTTTAAAAAATGGATTTTTTTTTCTTGAAATTGTTAGGAGAACATTTACAAAATAAATCTCTGTCAACATCAATACACTATGAAAAAAAAAATCTAATAATTTGCTGAAAGTCAGAATAAGAAGACCTTAGCTTGCATATCTAAATACCTTTTCTCACAACAAAATATAAAATAATTTACTTTCCAGTTGTTAGTTATCTCCTTCTCCCTTATCATGGTGAATGGTAATACGAGTTAAACGGCAATTAGGTCCCTTTAATTTAACCTTAAATATAAATAAGTCCCTTTAATTTTCAAACTAATTAATTTTTAATTTAAAATAATATGCAAATACATCTCACAACGTTATTTACGATTTGCATAAGTATAATGTAAAATAAAATTAATACAAAGTACAGATAAGCTCATACAAAGTCGAAAAAAATTATACAAAGTAACGATGGCGGTACAAAAATTATGCTTTGTATGGATATAACTTTTTTTACATTGGTATGCAAACAAAACAAAAGGAATATCATACAATAAAAAAAAATTTTAAAAGATGACTTGAAACAGCAAGAAAATGACTTGAAATGGCATTTCTTTGTTGTTGCATGCATGGCCCGATGCGCGGGGCTGCGCTTCTGCGTGGCGTGCTCCAAGTGGGCATCTAAGGGATGAAGTGCGGAGTCCAAATCTAATAATTTTTCGCGAACTTTACATCAAATGATCAAGCCTTATGATAGGAAGGAAGCACCCACACTTTTCATCCAAAGAACAACTTCATTCACATTAATTTAGCAAAGATGAAATTTTTGCCTCTTCTTCTCTCCTCTTTCCTCCTGCTAACCATCTCCAGCTCTGTGTCCTCCAATGAGGCCTACCATCTGCAGCAATTCATCAGCTCTCCAGAGTCCTCAAAGTCGACCCGCGAGGATCTATGGCGACTTCTGGCCTCAGAGTCTCGTGCTCCAGAACTGCACGTCAGCCCACAGGATGGGCTAATGGAAGCCAATAAGATCAACGCGCTACCCGGCCAACCTCAAGGGGTGAACTTTGATCAGTATGCGGGATACGTCACCGTCGATCCATCAGCAGGAAGAGCACTCTTCTACTACTTTGCAGAGGCGCCTCATGAGCCAAACGCCAAGCCCCTCGTCCTGTGGCTCAATGGAGGTAATTAATGATGGTTAAATTAGCTTTAATTGTTATTATCAGAGCAGGGCTGTGGGCCAATTTATACAAATCTCGACTTGATCGAGCTTTCAGGTCCTGGTTGCTCTTCCCTCGGAGCAGGAGCAATGCAGGCGTTGGGTCCATTCAGAGTCCACAGAGATGGAAAAACTCTTTTTCCCAATGAATATGCATGGAACAATGGTGAGTTCTAAGGAGGCAGGTGGTTCAATGCTATTATGATTATTATCTCATGTTATTTAGAGAAAATAATTATCTAGCTTAATAACATGCTTAAATAATAATAAAAAAATATGCTAAATTTCTTGTGACGATTCATGTCGAAGACGGCGGGGAGCGATCGCCGAGTGATGTCCTAAGAGAAGAAAATCACTGGAGTAAAAGTCGTCTTCTGACAGGCTTCTAGCCAAATAATGAGTGGTAAAAGAGGGATAAGAATGAATCATCCTACATCAGAAAGAGACACGAGTAAATAACGCGATCTCAAATGGGTGAAGATAATGATGAAAAACTCCGTAGTTGAGCGTGTTTGAGCTAGAATAGTATTGGGATGGGTGATCTCGATCGTAGGAAGCATTTAAGTCATGCAATTTCTTAAAATTAAAATGAATAATACTTATATATTTGGAACAATGCTACGTAAAATCAAGTGACATGTTAGATGTTACCTTCCATATGAAAAGATTAACAATGACTTAGAAGCTAGAGGCAATAATTTTAAGAAAAAATTACTTTCGCATCTCTAAATTTTGATAATAATAACCATTTCAATTCATAATATAATATCATTGAATTAAATAAACCACCATACCTGCTGATGCTAAATTTGTTTTTGATGTAAGTGGCAAATGTGATCTTCTTGGAATCTCCTGCTGGAGTGGGATTCTCATATTCGAACACCAGCTCTGACTATAAGCGAACAGGCGATGCAAGCACGGCAGCCGACAGCTTCAGATTCCTGATCAACTGGCTCGAGAGGTTCCCTCAGTACAAGAGCCGTGATTTCTTCATAGCAGGTGAGAGCTTCGCAGGCCACTACATACCACAGTTGGCCAGTCTTATACTAAAGAATAATGCTGCCAACAACAACATGGTCATTAAGCTCAAAGGCATTGCTGTAAGTTTTCTTTCTGAATTCTGATTCATTTCAATCTACTGATAAATGAGAATGATGAGTGAGGGCAAAATATGCAGATGGGTAATGCTTATGTCGACTCAAAATCAAATGCCAAGGCGATGATTAGTTACGCTTGGACTCATGCATTGATATCTGATGGGACTTACAATGCTATCCAATCGCAATGCACATTTTCAGATGTAGATACTGCAGATTGTAAGAAGGTATTAGATGCAGCTGGACAGGAGATGGGGAAAATGAATCCTTATGACATCTATGCCCCCCTCTGCCATGGCTCCTCCAGCTCCAATAAATCTGCAAGTAATTTTTCGTCACATCAGCCAGAAGATCTAGATCCTTGCACCGATGACTATATCAATCGCTATCTGAATATTGCCGAAGTGCAGAAAGCACTTCATGCAAATGTGACAAACTTACGATATCCGTGGAGACTTTGTAGGTGAGTTTTTTTCAAAGTTCTTCTGTAGGCTCATGCCCATACTCAGTTACTAGAGCTCATTTTTCAACCTCATTGCCTTCTTCTAAATTCTTGTGAAATAGTTCTCTAGTTGGAGGCAAAAAGTGGCATGATGCGCCTCAGACTGTACTGCCAATCATTAAAGAACTTATTGGAAGAGGATTAAGAGTGTTGCTTTATAGGTAATTAACCATCCTGAGTAATCTATTCTCTTCTTACTAGACAATGCTGTGAAGATTTTGGAGAAATTATTGGGTTTGAATGACAAAACATGTACAATTTTTGGAAGCATGTAGCCTCATGACACATATAGTAGCGAGACCTACAAACAGGCACAAAGAGCAACGACATTAACCCACTGTTTCTCGACGTAGCTATCTTTTTCAGCTATATAGGGCATTTTGAAGTAGTATTACTTTCCAGCTATGCAAAGCAATTTTCAGCTACGTATAAGAGCTTTTTAGCTACTTGAGGACATTTTAAAGCTACATATGGCCTTTGTATGTTGCTTCTAACGAGAACTCATCTTAAAAATGCATGGAAGGTGCCCTTATGGAGCTAAAAAGTATGCTTACGTAGCTGAAAAATGACCTTATATAACTGAAAAATAACCTCACGTAGATGAAAAATACCACATATGGCTCAAAAGTACAGCTATATAGATAGAGAAATGGTGAGATTCATGACCAAAATTAATACATGTTATGCTGTCCAAACCCAATAATTTCTCGGGATTTTGATTCAAAGTTTTGCATGTGCCAGTGGCGATCAAGATTCAGTTGTCCCTGTCACTTCGACAAAAGCTGCAATTGACATGCTCAAACTCCCAATCACATCGTCATGGCAAGCTTGGTATACCAATGTAGAGGTGAGATGGTTGTCATTAATGCTGAATAAATATCTCCACAAACCCTAGTTCTGAATGTGTGAGAAATGAATTAGTAAAGTATCACTCTTGTGTAATGACAGGTAGGAGGGTATGTGGTTACTTACAAGGGCTTGGCATTTACAACAGTGAGGGGAGCAGGTCATATGGTGCCATTTTACCAACCTGAGAGGGCGCTTGCCATGTTCTCAGCTTTCCTAAAAGGAGGGCTCTGAGGAGCTTTCCATCCAATCATGGCTTCATTGTCTTCTCAGTTCATCATGGAATGAAGAATAACTTAAAAGCTTTTGTATTCAAGAAGGAATAAAATGTTACACTAGACAGAATCATTTTTTCCATAGGAACAAAAAAGGCTCTTACAATGTGTTGGAACCAAACTATTATATGAATGGATGCATGGTGCACTTATATATTCATACAAGAATATATACCAAAAAGAAAGAAAAGAATTCAACCCATAAAACTTGATAATAGGCAAGTGAGCGAATATTGACAAGAGTTGAGAAATGCAGTTAGTGATAAGAACTTATCAATTTGACATCACGGCATGATAAAATTTGTGAAATCTGGGCAACTTGAGGCAATCAGATGCCTTTAAAGAGTAATAACAAAATTCTACAAATCAGAATACCATAACAAATTCTATCTAGCAAACTACTCTAAGCCTATTCAAATGGGGATTTCCCATGTAATAATGCTTGTTCCTAAAACCTAAGTCGCATAATGGCTATGCCACTTTTCAATAATACCCAAGTCTCATACTTATTGTTTCGTTCAAATAGATAGTATCACTTAGCTCACTTTTGACATTGACCAAGAGATCAAAATGAGGTACTTAGAAAAATCCACTAAGTACCCTAACTTTGACCAAATCTTATGTCAAATTTTCGGACTTACTGAACTATGAAGGCCAAACCACAACTTAAAAGCGTGAATGTAGTCTTTCAAATGGGGCGGGGAGGGGAGAGAAATCTAAGGGAGAAGGCAAGTGAAAAAAGCTTAAGGACAAGTCCCGATGAAGAATGCCCTGAAGACTATGCTTGAATGAGGCCCAACCCTAAAGAGTATGGAATGATGACATAAGGTCGAGGACAAGCCAACAGAGTGCAAAAGAACTACTGATGCGGAACGAGAAAAAAAAATTTGTAAATGATATTTTATATTTATATTCAGCAAAATTGATTAGCAAATTATTTTAATTAAAGGAAAAATATTTTCTAAATAAATTATATGATAAATAAGAAATTTGAATTCCGTAGATTAAGATATTTTAAAATTAAAATTAAACTGGATCGTATGATAAATAAGAATTTATCAATTTAGATTAGGGCGTCAATTAAATTCAATAAATCAGATCCGAGGTTCAGGAATTTAGGACAGACGCCTCACAGTTAAATCCAACAGTAATTGACACACAAAGAAATATCGGGTTACACAATTAGAGCCAAATAAATAACCGAAGTCAAGCGAATAATTTGTGTTGAAGTCAAATAATCAGCTTAGTTGGGTTCGGGAAAGAATTTACCTGCGATTTGAATCGGAGAAGAGTCACTGGCAATGAGGGTTAACTGATCTGGTCGCAGCCAGGCGGGTTGAAAACATCGTAGCCGATGTTATGGAGGAGGTCATTGGCTTAAGCCTCGTGTTCGATGTTGTAGGAAATCGGCAGGATCAAAGTTTGGTCCAACGTCATGCACGAGGTTGCAGAGGCCAAACGTCGGGCGAAGAAGATTGCAGAGGCCAAACGTCGGGCGCGGAAGGTTGCAGAATGCCAAACGTCGTGCGCGAGAGGTTGCAGAAGGCCAAACGTTGTGCACGATGTTACAGAAGGCAGAACCAGCGGGATCGAGATCAGACGTCTTGGGCGATGACTGCTGGCCGGACGCGGGCAGTGGCTGGTCGCACGGCTGGAGCTGCGGTGGCGGGGTTGCTGACTCCCACAGGTAGCCGGCGGGTTGACGGAGGCGAAGGCGGCACGAGCGAAGCGAGCTTCGAAGGTAGGTGAGTGCGCAAAGATTTTTTTTTATCCCTTTTTTTTTTTTTTCTGAAAAGTGAATAACTAGGCTGATTTGAGAATTCTCACCAAAGGCTAGCCCTACCCTTTTCTTCACCGGAATGTCGACCCTTAACCCGGATCTAGGCTCTGAGAAAACTCAAACATAATTTCATTCATCAAATGCTATTCTCTTTTATAATGCAAGACGACCTCTTTATATAGAGAGATCCAATAAAGAAATTTGAAAATACAATATTGAATGCAGGAAATAAAATACCAAATAAATAAAAGCAAATATAAAACTAATTCTATTACAATAAAATAAAATCAGCTCCAAATATGGTGAATCTTTCAAACCTCTCAAATATGCTCTGAATCAAATCAAATCAAATCTAAATAAAGCTAATATGAAAATCTCTAATAGCTCTAATTAATTTGAATTTGAATTTTGATTCAATACTTGACATCATCCTAGCCATCCAATTCAATGCTGATTTGTGTCCCCACCACCTACCCAAAGCATTCCTCATGGAGTATCAGTCTATTAGATGACCTCCTTCAATGAACATTCTTTAAGAAGGATTAAAGAAAGTTATCCTTTGTACCAGTGATGTTAGTCTATGAGAAAGTAACTGTAGCTTGCTAACCCTTGGCACATAATACCATCTACCAAAACCAATAATTTACTAGGATTAGAGTAAAAAACACAGTTGACGTGTGAGCATACCAAAAAGTGAGAAAACAATTGAGACAAAGTAGAATGTATTCTCAAGATAAATTAAGGTTCAATATTATTTGTGCCTACATTCATCTCACTGTCTTACTATAAGACCTCTGAGAGCTTTCACTAAAAACAAATCTTCTTTTTAGTAAGGTAATAGGGAAAATCACACGCTCCTTTCTCTACTAGGTTTCATTCATTTACAAATCTCTCACTCAAAGGCACACACGCACATGGAGCCATATGCTCCTTCTAGGTATCACTTATAATCTTTCTTCATTTGAAGGCAAACTTACACTCTTTGTGCTATACACTCAATTACTTCTAGGTTCAATCCTAGAATCTTTCGTCATATGAAAGATTCACACACACCACCTCTAAGTCAACCCACCGAGTGTCCCTCTCAAAATTGATAAAAAAATATAATATTGTTAAACCATAAAAACTCATTTTGCCTTCTAATAATCAGTCTTGATGCCCTTGTGAAAAAAAAGAAGAATCGCATTGAACATTAAAACATTTGAACCTCTTTTGAATGCTCTTCAAAATCACTTAAAATATTTCTCAAAATAATTTCCAATTTATCTTGGGTCCTACTCTAATAATAAGGCATGAAGCCTATTTATAATCATTTTTAAACAAGAAGTTAAATTCGATTAAAATGGTCCCAAAAGGAATTTAAAATGTATGGTTGAAAATCAGCCAAAACAACACCAAAGTTTGAAAAAATTCAAGTAGGGCTCCAACAGCTAGCTACAAAAATAACAAAACACATGATGAACCATGTAGTCAACTAGCATATCAGAACTGAAAAATTTTAATTCTTTGTTATAAGCCAACTAACCTGGTGATGGAGATTTGACAGTCAATTCACGTGACTTTAAATTCAAATATCAAGGCAATGTTTTAAAAACCAGACTGATTAGTCCAACTAATTGAAACATGAACCGACTGGTCGGTTCAATCTTATCCCAGAATCAGCTTTGCAAGAAATCAATATGACCCAGTGGTCCAGCTGTAGAACTGTTGGACTACCAATATTGAATTGGTTCATATTATTGGATATATAAATATGTATATATATTTATAACTCTAATCCTAATCTCGATTAAGCTACAACAGCCTGCTCTTGTCGAAATTTCTTCTCCTAGTTCCTACTATTTTTCTCTCCAGGTGCAAGGCTCCCCTTTCTCCACTTCCATCCTCGCCGACGTAGCTCGTGCTTCTCCACTCCTATCCTTACCGGCGTAGCTCATAAGGGCTAAGGGGGATTGTTGCAGCATCATCGCGCCATCACCCATCGCCTTCACCACCGTCACCCATCGAAGCCAAAAATCCTATTGCTACTGTTGTGCATCTACCACACTGTTGTGCATCTACTGCATCGCTACACACCTACACTTTCATCTACCGCCACACCTCTACACCTCTATCTACGGCCTCACCTTCCACCAAATCTTCATCTATCGTACCACATCTATGTTGCTACTTTGTCACGTACTCATGGTATCCATCAGTTTTGTAGTTGTAATACAATTGTCATGCAGTCTACTCACTTGGGCTAATGCCCTACTTGCGCTCGCTTGACTCAACCCAGCTCGTCCACTTGCTTGGCTCAGCTGCACGCCTGCTTGCCCATTCATAACCTGCAAAGCGCACCCCATTCAACACTAGGCACACTAGGTCCACCAGGTCCAATCAAAGTGGATTATTTCTGTATCACATGAAAAAACATATAGCTGTCAAATATCCTAAGACTATTTTAGTTGTAAGATCTGAGGACCAATGATAGAGAGGTTATCTTCTTGCAAAAGCATTATTTTGATTGCCACATACGAACTGCCTTTCCAGCTGAAGGATCACCTGCTTCACGTTTAGACATTCTGCAAATGTGAAGTTCATGCTTCCAATTTGCTTTGTCAGCCATGCACGCAATCACTTCCCTTGTGGTGTCCCTAGCCACAATGCTCAATTATTTTTCTATTACAAATGATGAAATGCATCAATTTTATATAAAATTCTTCATTTTTTATGTATAAACTCCAAAACAATTGAAGACAAACATAGTTTTGGTTTATTCAAGAAATTAATTTCAAATAAAAAAATAATGTTTAGAAAAAAAAACACAATTTTATTCTTAATGCATAACACTTTTCATTTCTTAGAAAAAACTCAAAGAAGATACAATATGAATTTATATACAACATTCTGCAAAATGCCATTGTGTGGCCCAAATAAAGATAATTTCGTATTTTTATATGATTGTATTGTGTAGTTTTGCAAAATTACATCATGGAAAAAAATACAAGGAATGACAATAGCAAATTATAAAGAATGAGATTAGATTTCACTGAAAACCATATATATTAGATCATTAAGCTTTGAGGAAAAATAAAATAAAAACAAGAACAACCACTCAATGCTCCCTTGAGATTGGATTTCTTATAAGAAAAATAAAGAATTAATCTACAAATCAATAATAAATCTCTCATATTCAGTACCCTTAATTTCCTGAATCACATCCTTCCAGTTGTCAACTTGCTCTATCAAAGGGCTCTTGTGTATCTTTACATGGCGACTGACTAATTTCTGCAGAGGCACCCTCAGGAACTCTAATACATCCTCCATTTTCTGCACAAACCCAATAACTGTGCTATATAAGACTTATATAATCTATAACAAAGGGGGAAAGGGTTGGCAGCCAGAAGAGTAGAGATGGAAACAGAGAGAGAAAGAAGAAATTATTCCATTTGGGTAACGAAACACGACATTTTTTTGGGGATCAATGAATGCGTGATGTGTTAGTATGCAAGACCCACAATTGAAGTGGAGAAGGGTAAAAGCTTTAATGTTATGTATGTAGCTACTATGTATAGGCGTGATAGTGCTACACATAAACCCCATAGTGCTACATGTACTTATGTGGAGCAATCATACTTATATGTTATACTATATGTAACACTATCATACATACAATATTTTTTCCAAGAACTACTTTACCTATAAGTAGCACCATTCATACTACTATTCCCCATTATTCCATCATTATTCTTTTCAGCTTTGGTTATTGGAGAGTATACCAACACGTCACCCATTTGATGGTCCCAAAAAAATAACATATTACATTACCTAAATGCAGTAATTTTAGAGAGAGAGGGAGGGGAAGAGAGAGAGGGAGAGAGGGACGGAGGGAGAGAGAGAGAGAGAGAGATGGAAGATGAGCATTTTAGTCAGTTACATAGCTTGAACCATTAAATTAGGGAGCAACAGATTTTTTTTCAGTTGGCCAAGTTTGAAAAAAAAAAAAAAAAACCTAGGTACCTACATGAACTCATAAGCAGCAGGAAAAGAAATGATTCAAAAACATAGACATATGTGAAAGGCAATATAGAAGTGTAATGCACCCTTTACTTTAAAAAGGAGAAAATAATCTTTGCATACTTACAGTTTGATTCTTAACTAGATCCTCATAATAGAGAATCATGTGGCGGGTACTCTTGAAGTTCTGCAAAGCATCAGTAGCCCACTTTTCCATCTCTTTCAGTATAGGGATTAACTGCCTCACATCAAGTGATGGCTTGAACCTTGCAAGTATATCTGCCTGAATAATCAATCATATAATGATCTTTATACAAACAAGATTAACATATATAGCAAAGAGAACAAGGAACAGGCAAAGACCTCATCCTTAGAGTGCACATGAGCTTTATGAGTCCCATTCAATTGCTTGGCCTTTTGATCGTAAGAATTTGCGAGCAGCGAAACCAAACGGCATAGATGATTTCTCCTGAACAACAATATGGCAGAGACGCCACGACGGTTGAAGTAGTCCACAATCTCTAAGTAATGATTCATCAGCCCCTGAAATAGCTTATGAATAAGAAATCAGTATGAAACTTGGTATGAAATACTTCACTTCATTGATTATTGAAACATTAATCGAAAAACTCAGTGTAAGAAAAGATATCCAGAAGAAACAGCTCTTCACAAAACTTCTTTCATCTTTTAATAAATTCATATCATTGATATATGAAAAGTTCATACATGACACCAGACAGTTTGCAGATATAGCGGCTAAAAATGTTCTCGAAATTTTTTAAGAAAGACCAAAGGCACGGCCAATCCACAAGCCAAAAGTTTAATATTTGTTGCAGGTAGAGGAAAGGGGATGGCTGCGGTACTTTGAAAACCAGCTTAAAACTTATCACTTTTTATAATGGAATAGTCGGATCCAATATTATGCGAATAAGACTTTGTTGGTGGTGTTGTTTGCAATATTAGAGGTAACATGTTAACTGTATCTACAAAAATATGAGTGGGGAAAAAGGGTCAACAAAATGCTGAAGATATTTGATGCCAATGTCATCAATTCAAATATATATATATATATATATATA
>JAEMOT010001136.1:588309-599404 GCA_019297695.1 Apostasia ramifera | reverse complement strand
TATATATATATATATATATATATATGCATGTGTGATGCTATTGTTGAAAGGAACCAACAACATGTTCCTATAATTAAACAATAAACCATGCTAAGCAAGAATCATACAAGCAAACAGCAAAATATGATAACAAAGTTATCCTCCATTGAAAGCTCATAATAGCATGGATGCAAAAACTTTTGGTGCATGGCAGTTATAAGTTCTTCATTCCAAATTAATGATATTGAAGTTGCTTCATTGTTCATTTATAAAGGTAAAGGGCCTCCTAGCTTAGTGGGAAGGAGCTTGCCTTGGTACTTGAGAGTCTCAAATTTAAATAACACTATCATCACAATTTCCAAGTGGAGTGGAGAAAATTGTGATGTCCAGGAGTACAACAATAACAACAACAACCAAGCCTTAATCCCACTAGGTGGGGTCGGCTACATGAATCATTTGTTTTCATTGCGCTCTATCAGTTACCAAATTCTTATCTAAGTCTAAGTAACTATGATCACTCCTTATAGTTTGTTGTCATGTCTTCTTTGGTCTTCCTTTTCCTCTTTGTACATGGGCAAAATTCAATAACTCAATTTTTCTAACTGGAGCTTCAATCGGCCTACGATTTAGATGTCCAAACCATCTAAGCCGACTTTTTCTAAACTTATCCTCAATTGGTGCGTGTATATCAACACATCCACCTTAGCATCCTCATTTCTCCAACATTTATTTTATTTGTATGTTTCCTCTTTGCAGGCCAGTATTTAGCACCATATATCATCGCTGGTCTTACTACAGTTTTATAAAATTTACCCTTGATTCTGGATGAAATTTTTCTATCACACAACACACCAGAAGCATTTCTCCATTTTACCTATCCTGCTTGAATCCTGCTAATAACGTCATTATCTATTTCACCATTATTTTGTATGATTGATCCAAGGTATCTAAAGCGCTCACTCTTCTTGACAATTTGATCACCAATTGTCACATCTCCAATATAAGTATTTCTTTCTTGACTAAATATGCACTCCATATATTCAATTTTTGATCTACTGAGATGAAAACCTTTAGATTCTAGAGCATTCCTCTAAAGCACTAGCTTCACTTTAGCTCACTCTTTAGTTTTCTCAACAAGGACAATATCATTTGCGAAGAGCATACACCAAGGCACTTCATCTTAGATATGTCCAGTCATGACTTCCATAATCAAAGCAAAAAGATACGAACTTAAAACCGAGCCTTGGTGTAATCCAACTGTAATAGGAAAATCCTTAGTCAAACCTCCTTGTGTCTGAACACAGATAACAGCTCCTTCATACATATCTTTAATAACTTGAATATAAGCAGTGCAAATCTATTTTTTTTCTAAAACTCTTCAAAGTACTTCTCTTGAGACTTTATCATAAGCTTTTTTCAAATCAATAAAAATCAAATGTAGGTTTTCCTTTCTCTCTTTAAATTTCTCCATTAAACTTCTTAATAAATAAATGCTTCTATAGTAGATCTACCTAGCATAAAACCAAACTGATTCTCTGATACCTTAGTATTATGACGTAACTTTTATTCGATCATCCTCTCCCAAAATTTTAAAGTATAACTCATTAATTTAATTCCTCTATAATTGACATAATTTTGTACATCGCCTTTATTCTTATAAATAAGTACTAATATATTATTTTTTTCATTTGACATCCTTTTAGTCTTCAAAATTATATTAAATAATCTAGTGAACCAAGAAACTTCTTCATCTCCTAAGCACTTCCAAACATCTATTGGGATGTTATCTGATCCTACTATTTTTTTATGCTTCATCTTCTTTAAAATTTTTCAGACTTCAAGTTTACTAATACGTCGGATGTAAGAATAATTTTTACTTTATTTTAGGGTGTTGAATTCTATAAGATCAATTGAATTTCACAACCTTCATTGAAAAGCTGTTGAAAGTAACTTATCCATCTATCTTTGATATCTTCTTCCATGAAAAATACTTTTTGATCTTCATCTTTAATATATTTTACTTCAATTAAATCTTTAATTTTTCTATCTCTTGCTTTGGCAATCCTATATAATTGTCTTTCTCCTTCTTTAGTGTATAGCTTCTTATATAAATTCTCAAGAGCCATATTTTTTTTATTGCCTACTGCTTTCTTAGATTTTCGTCGAGCTACTTTATATTTCTCCCACTTATTCTTATTTTTGTTTTTAAACCAATCTCTATAACAAATCTTCTTCTTCTTAATTTTTTCTTGTACATCATCTTTTCACCACCAAATATCTTTATTATTTGAAATCATTCCTTTGGATTCTCCCTGCACATCCTTCGTCACCTTACGGATACAGTTAGCAACTGTCAACCACATAAGATCAGTTTCCTCGTTAATATTTCATTGCCTAAGTTCTAGAACCTTCTTCTTAAATATACATTTGTTTTCATTTTTTAGATTCCACCATCGAGTTTGAGGATAGAATTTTGACTTATTATTTCTTCTTTAATACTTTATCTCAGAATCTAAAATCATTAATCGATGTTGGGTAGTTAAACATTCACTTGGAATGACTTTACAATCTTTACAATCCAAGCGACTCGTTTCCTTATAAGAAAATAATAAATCTGAGTTCTTGAAGTTCCATTCTTGTACGTGATAACATGCTCCTCTCCCTTCTTGAATAAAGTATTAGTAATTACAAGATCATATGCTGAAGAAAACTCTAAAATAGTTTTACCCTCCTCATTTATCTCTCCAAAACCATATCCACCATGGATATTATTAAATTCCTCAGCAACACGTCCAACATGTCCATTTAAATCTCCTCTAATAAATAATCTTTCCTCCTGAGGTATCTCTTGTATTAACTCTTCTGAATCATTTCCAAAATTTTTCCTTTATGCTCGCATCTAAGCCAACTTGGGGAGCATACACACTTACAATGTTAATAATCATTCCATTAATTATAATTTTTAAAGCCATAATTCTATCACAATTTCTCTTAACTTCCACTACATGATCCTTCAAGCTCTTATCCAGAATTATACCTACTTCATTCTTATTTTTATTCTTACCAGAGTACCAAAGTTTAAAACCTAAGCTATCAATTTTCTTAGCCTTTTCTCCAACCCATTTTGTTTCCTGCAGGCACAAAATATTAATCTTTCTATGAATCATAATATCTACCAACTCCATTAGCTTGCCCGTCAGGCTGCCTATATTCCAAGTTCTTAATCTAATCCTACTGACTTGAGTTCTAGTATGATGGACTAGCTTCTTTACCCGCATCAGTCCATGATGTGGGGACCCTTGCTCACTTTTCACTGCACCCGGGAGCCGATTCAGCGGCCCTTGCCCATTTTTCAGTTTATTCAGGCAATACATCGCGTCGTTTCCAGGGAACGCCCTAGCTTTAGCGCAATTTTCTAAAGAATTCATATCATGATTGATTCGATAAGTTTTACGCTGGCTGTCGACTGCCTAACGCAACCCTCCGCGTTTCTCATCCAGGACTTGGGACCTGACAACGGGGCGTTTGTGATGTCCAGGAGTAAAATAAAAAAAAAGTGTCAAAGCAATCCTAGAAAAAGCCCAACATAATGCTTAGTACAGATTGATTGTACAAATTATACATACACCTGCTGATACAAAGAAATGGAAATTTATATACAGAGGATGGTAGTCATAATATTTTCTCAAAAATAGTTATTCTTTGGTATATTTGAAAAGATTTGATTGCAAAGCTTACTTGATTAAGCATCCACTTGAAACCAACAGCAGCGGTGCATTCTTTCGTGGAGGAACTGCTATTCCAATCAAGATTATAAACTTCATCTAAAACTTTCATGATCATGGTCAAGTTCCTCAACTCACTGCTATAAAAGATTTCCCCATGGGAACTGATATTCTCATGGCTGTTGAGCAAAGTTTCAAACCATCCACTTCCAGACCTCTGCATTGAGACTATCACAAAGAGACGAACAGGTGTGCACACACATTCTTCTCTGCATAGACCAACACATCACCACACTAAAAACCTACTTAGAGGAAAGCAATTGTAAATGCCATTCTGGTTACCTGCTGAAAGTTTTAGGCTTTGGGAAGTGCACATATCGACGTTCGGATTGTCGAATCCTTGGGTTATGGCAAGTTCGCTCGGCAAGCTTCATTCTCACTATATGAGGTTCGCCTTCTGAAATCATTTGCTTCAAACATACAGAGCAGATATAAACACTGCAGACCAGTACAGCACCTAAAACAACCATCCTCAAAGCAAGTGGCGATTTCTTGGGAGGTTTTACAGTGAAAGTATCCTGCACATAAGAAAGGAATTGCGGATAAAAACAGAAGTTTGAATTTTAAGAACCCTAAGCCTAAATAAGGGCGTTAAGAACAAAAAGAGACTGAGAACATGGAAAACACTGAAAAGGAAAAGTACAAATGAGATCATTAATTACAATGCAAGGAGAAGACTCATGTTCTAGTAAAAGAAGAGTCATATTGTCATAGGCATTCAACGCTAGAAATTGAAGAAGAAACAAACATACATTAAAATGAAAGGAACTTAAATGAAAGCGAAAGCTAGATTTTCTGTAGCTCGAGAGGAACAACATTGAAGGAAAGGGTTTGCATTGCAGAAATTTCTTTGCCCAACCCCCAAATTGAATACAAGAATAGCGCATAGAAACAGGATAAATGCAAAATGAAATCCCTGTTTATGACGCAAGAAGAATGCTTCGTGAGCTTGTGAAATGGTGGGTTTAGGGCACGAGAAGGGGTTTGACATTGAACCTTATAGAAGAAACAGAAGTGTTCTGTCATCTTTAGCTTTTCCTTTTTCCCCACTTTCGCACTCTCAGGAGAAGGCATGAAATGAAGAGCTCTCCAACACTCTTCCTCTTCTCAGAGGAGAAGAGGGGTTCTGCTGCAGGAGGAGCGGAATGGAAGTATCAAAGCCCATCAATGAGGCCGGCCTCCTCCCTCTCCAACAAAGCCTGTTCCCGTGAGCACCCATCATGGCCTCCTCCGCTAATGGCGCTAACCTTTTCTTTCCCTTCTTTAAACTCGCTGCTCCTCATCATCTACGTGTTTCTCAGTTAATAAAGCTGCAGTTTCTCTGCTTGAACATGCGCAGAGAGAGAGGTAGAAGAAAACGAAGAAGAAGAAGAAGAAGAATAGTAGCATTCAAATAGTTTGGCGTAGCCAACAAATCACTCCTCGGCTAAAGCTCCCACCTTTAATTATTCATGGAAAACCACCGAAGATTTTCGAAATAATCCGATTTTGTGCCTTCCCATTCAACACATGAATGGCCGGCTGATAGAGTAAAGTGAATGCCGACTTTTTGACCGTTGGATTGCTCTTCGCACAAATCCTGATGGCCAAATTAATGTTTTTTTTTGTGAATTTACATGTATCATCCCAAATTTCATTATTTTCAAATAATATCCTCAAATTTCATTATTTTCATACAACACCCCTATTTAATCTATTTAATATATTTAACTTCAAATGCAGAATACTACCTACAAATTTACCTCAAAACGAAGAATCATAAAAATAATAATAAATTTTTTTTTTTTTAAATTTACATTTGTCACCCTAAACATTCATTATTTTCAAACAATATCCCAAATTCCATTATTTTCATGTAGTTCCCTATTTAATCTATTTAACCTTAAAAGCGGAGTATTAGCTGTAAATTTACCTCTAAATAGTGCTGCATAAAAATAATAGATTTTTGGGGAAGACAAATATAATTTTTTTTTAATAGAAGGCAAAATTTATGTTCCATCGAAATATAGCTGAACATTATTTTTTCAATAAACTTTTTCATATTTTAATGAATTTAAATTTAATTGAATTTTTTATGATTTAAAGTAAATTAATAATTAACTCAATATTTAAACAATAATACACATTTAACCCTTTATTATATATATTTACAATATTTTATAAATATAAATATATTATATTGGGGTAAGATATAATACAAATATATACTTCTCCTATTTGACGCGAGGATCAAAACAGGATCAAAACAGTACTAATTTAAGAAATAACAATAATAATAATAAATAAATTATTTTAATTATTCTACACAAATTTTAATATAAAAATTAATATTTTACTTCACATACTCAATAATTTTTAATAAAAATATAAACTTTATTTCACATCTTAGATCAAAATAATCAATTTAAATATTTTGGTCTAGAATGTGAAATAAAATTGATATTTTTTATTTTAAATTATTAAATATATAAAATAAAAATAATATTTTTTATATTTAAATTTGTGTAGAATAATTTAAAAAATTTATTTATTTATTATTATTATTATTATTTTTTAAATTAATATTATTTTAATCTTGTTTTGATCCTCACGTCAAACAGGGCCCTAAGAAGAAATGCTTGAAAAGCTTCATGATGGATACACGAAAAAGTTATGGACAAGGACATTGACCACATGATTCATTGGTATAATTATTATTTTAAAATATTTCATTTATCTTACAATACAAGCATAGCAATTAAAAGAGGTAATTTTTTAAAAGGATAATTACATGAGAGTTCATCAGATACACTTCTAATTTCGCATGGGTCTATAAAATAAAAAATATTCTTGGTTTCTCTCACTAAAATTAATCCATGTAAGTTTTTTTTAATAAATTTTTAAAAATTTAGCTATAAAATAAATACTTTAACATGTACTTTTTAAAAAAAATATATAATTAACAGTAAATATTAATGAAATTAATAAAAAAGTTTACGTGAATTAATTTTTGAACGAAAAGAACCTAAATAAAATATTTTTTATTCCACAAAGGTGTGTGTAATAGAAAATTTACTCATACAAAATCACAAATACATATATTTTTTGAATCTCACGCTAATTAATAAATTTGTGTTCAGGGATCCAATGCAACGATAATTTGAGATATATATCACTATTTTTTATCTCATGTTAGTGGCGCAAATATTACATGAAAAATTTTATTTATAATAAATTTATCAAATTTCCAAAATATAAAATAAAATATTATAAAAAATAAAGAATTAATAAAAAAAATTAAGTATAACTTATAATTTTTATTTAGATTTTATAATAAATATATTTCTTTAAAAATATAAAAAATTTATAAATAATTTTATAGCAATTAGGATTTAGTATCACACTAAAAACAATCAAAGCGAAAAATAAAATAAAATACTAAATTATAATTTTTTAGATATACAATAAAAACAAATTAATTGTGAAACTAAATTATAATTATCAAAATTAAAAAAATTATAATACCTAATCAACATTCCTAAAAACTAAAGCTAAATTAAATATTAGGCAAATTATAATTATCATTATAAGACTTTAAAACTTAAAATTAATATAATAAAAAATTAGAATAATAAATTATAATTTTTTTAATTTTAGACTAAAATTAAAATAAATAAGAGACAAAATTATAATTAAAAACTAAAACAGAACTAAGAAAAATTATAGGACTAAATTTAAATTTTTATTTTTAAAAATTAAAATTTAAAATCCAAACTAAAAAAATTAAGAAATCAAATTATAATTTTTTAAAATCTAAAACAAAGTCTAAATTAAATCATAATTTCTTGTGACTTAAAATTAAAGATATAAAATAAATTTAAATAATAATATTTTTATAAAAAATAAAAATATATAATATATATTATTATTATTTTAGATCATTCAAGTGACACATACTGATTACCAAATAGTAAATTATAATTTATGAAAATTTAAATAAAAAATAAGATAAATTATAATTTATGAAAATCTAAATAATAATTAGGACCCATCTGGCAGCCCACTTTTCTCTCTTTTTCTTTTACTTAAAATTTTTTAATTTAAAAAATCAAACATATAACCTAAGTACAACTATATAGAAGTAAAATTAAAATATTTAATTTTCAATAAGTAAAAATAAAAAACCTCAATTTCAACTGTTAGGCACCACCTTTCTCATGAAAACCTCAATTTCAACTGTTAGGCACCACCTTTCTCATGCATCTTCCGCAGTATATATGCTTACGTTTAGCATAGTTAATACAAATTGTATTTTATTTTTATTACATATATATATATATATATAATCAGATAAAACCTGTATGGATCCTGCATCAAGTGAACAGACTCTGTAAAATAAAGAAAATTGAGGAGATTCAAAATTGAGGAGATTTGAGATCGATTACAATACTCACGACTAGCAAGCACGTTTTCGGTTTCCAAAATTAAAGAAAGTGAACAAGAGAGTTGACTCAACCAGTCTAGTTATATGCATGCTTTCGGAGCACAAAGGATCAATGAACAACAGAAGTAAATACGAAGCTAAGAACTCGCGGTTACAACGATGAGACAAAATATGCTTTAGGAATGCAAAGGAACAGTGAACAACAGATAAATTAAGAGGAAGCAAATATGAAGCTAAGAACTAGCACGTAAAATGATGAGACGAATAATTTGTGCAGAAAACTTGAAAGATTTGGCAGCCTCTTTTAGGCATTTGTTCTTTTCACTGCGAGGCCAATGCTGCACGAGTGAAATCCAATCAAAATGGAGCAAATGAAAAGGAGCATTCACTAATATTAATTATTAAAATTTCTTTTTACCAATTTCAAATGTAGATATAGAAAAAAAAAATTGAATGGATGGGTGAAAATGGTACCTCTCCAAGCTTATTGAGATTCTGCCTCACGTTTTTCAGCGACAACTCCACATCACCCTCCCATTTGTAGAACTCAATCTCCCTCTCTCCCAAGAGCTTCTCACTAACCTTATTAGAAGCAACATGCAGAGGGAAAAGATACATAAATTTTCAAACAACATAAAGAAATCAGACAATTAACAAGGGTTGAATTCAGAAAAAACATGTTCCTAGTGCAGTTAGTGTTGGGATAAACCGAATATACAAGTGGAACGGAATGCTGAAGACTCAAGAAAATAATAGAAACATGAAAAATATACACAAACACAAAATCGCTCATAAAAAAATATCAAACACAGCTTTAAGCGGTCCGCTCCACACCAGGTAAGGTCATTGGCAACAGGAACACTTTCCACTAGGAAGATCAAGAACATGTGATAATAAGAAGGTTGTCCTTGTGCCGAAGGCTCCCTACTTTGATTCGTAATTGATAATGTAGGATTGATAAGGAATGATGACGTGGCTAATCATGGATGGATAAGAGGTGAAGAAACGTCAGAATATCCAAATAGTTTGTCTCGGATTCTTGAGAGAACATGATCTTCTGTGTCCACTTTTTGGTTATATTGAACCCTAAAGTCTTTCCTATTCATAGAGGGCAAATACAAGAAACGTCGAACCTTATTACAAAGCTACCCTTTATCCTTATCCCCATTACAACCATTCCGCACATACAATCAAGGATAGATGATTCAACATTCACATCCTTGCCTGTAGGACAATAGGACTTTGTAGCATGGAGTAGATGCTAGGCCCTAATAGCAATCCAGCCAAACAATCATTCAGGAACTTGTTGCCTCTGTCATGTATTAGGTCTTCGGTCAAGGTGTTCCGGACAAACTTCTTGAGCAATCCAACTCTTTGATAGGGTAAATGTCCTTAAACAAACATCTTTAAGAATTCTCCCAACATTTTTTTTCAAGAGTTTTCTTTGAGCTTTACTTCATATTCTTTCGTGACTTGAGCTCGTAATCATCGAGACTCTCTCTCCAGGCCTTCTTGTGAGTTGTCCTTAGGGGCTCCTTATGAGTTGACTTATCTACGCAGGTATGGTATACAAAATTTCTTCCTTAGGACTTCTCCCTATGCCTTCTTTAGGATTTTCTGCCTCCTAATGGGTTAGATCTTCGGAACTTCTTCCTCAAGATTCATCCTTCTTCCTTAAGATTTTCTCCTTGTTTTCTCTCAGCTTGAGATGGGCTCAAAGTCAAGCCAAGTTATGGATTTTTCCCAAGGTCGGAACCTGACTTCGAGACCTTGGGTGTTCAAATCCTTTGGATCTATGAATTTGTATAGTCCTAGAACTCTGCACATCTTTGGATTTATTGAGGTGTCAACATTGCAAGTAAACTCATCATATTTATTCTGGGGCAGATCATTTGGAATGTTGAGACTTGGATCGTTTAGCTATTGACATAAGGTCGACTCCTTGGCATATTTTATTGTCAGGATAACTAATAATAGTTTTTAGAGACTCGAGCTTTATCGACGCGCTTTAAAGGTTTACTCCTCAACATATTTTTGTGAGATTGATCAGTCAGGACATCGAGCCTCAAGTTTACTCGACTTATTGATGTCGAATATCGATGACGTATATTTCTGTGAGGTTGGTTGTTTGGGACATCAAACCTCAAATTCTCTCAAAGTGTTTTTGGCGTTGAAGATCAACTCCTAATTCGAGTTCTTCATATGAGTTCCCCGATATTTTTAGTGAGGCTCAAACTATGACATCGAGACCAAGTTCTCTTGAGGTTTTGACATTGGAGAATGAAGACCATCTCCTTGGAATATTTTTGGTGAGGCTCAATATTGGGGTGTCGATCCTCTATACGCTCAAGGAGTTGATATTGAAGGTCGACCACAACCCCATAACCACTGATCATTTAGGAAATTGTGCCTCAGATTGCTCGAGATACCAATGTTGAAGGCTAACTTCTTGGCATATTACTGGTGAGTTCGGTTCTCCCAGGACATTAAAGGTCAACTCCTCGGAATTTCCTCAAACAAATAACTCTTCGTTGAAGGGTTCCCCAAGTAGCTCCTCAATAAAAGCTCCTCGAGTTTTCATCAAACAAATAACTCTTTCTTTAAGGTTCCCTAATTAGCTCCTAGATAAAAGCCATGGGTTACATTTTGTGTTCTGAGAATAGTAATGGAGAAGTTCACTGGATAGCCCAATGTAATCTCTTGATCATACCTTGGGAGGGTCAAAGGGCAGTCCATTGTATGCAATCTTCCTTTTATTTTTAATAAAAGCCTACTATTGAAACTCAAACCCTGAACTTTCAGATATCAAGGAACAACAATTATTATTGCACCAAGCTCACCCTATAAATTTGGTGATCACAAATGTTTCGTATACATATATTATATATATATATATATATATATATAT
>JAEMOT010001136.1:538826-578693 GCA_019297695.1 Apostasia ramifera | reverse complement strand
TGGAGAAAAATCAGATTGGAGAAAAAATTGCAAGGGCTTAAGAATGCAGAAAACATTTCCGTTAGAAGGAGAGAGAAGAAAACAGCCCACTTTTGTCCTTTTGTAATTGTAGGCTTATTGCTTTAAGCCAACATGAAGGGGACAAAATCAAGTGGATTAAGAATAAAAAAATGATTAGTAGAAGCATGCCTCAATATTTTACATGGTGGCCATCATAGTAAATTAGGCTTTCAAGAAGAAACGGTAGGCTGCAAGAAATCAAAACACAAGCCAAGAATTCATGGGATTAAACAAAACCCAGGTTACAAAGAGAAAGAATGATGGCTCTTGATTTGGATTGATGTGGCTCATGCAACCTTTTAGAAAATACATGGGTATTAACCAATAGGGTATATGTTGCCATATACCAAAATAGAGGAACAATTAATAACCATGTAGTGAACTATCATAGGCATGAGATTGTGTTAAACTAAAACAACTTTTAACCTAATATATGATAAGTATTAAACTTTGAGTTAAGCTACAAACTCAAATCAATAGATTGAGTGAGCTACACTCTTAATTTAAATTACTTAACATGAATAAGTTGAAAGAGGTTTTCGCTTAAACAACCAAACACGATAAATACGAAAGAGAATAAGGCTTTCTTAACTAGAAAACCAAAAGGAAAAACTCGAGTAAAAACCTTGGTAAATATGCACATGCTTACATAATAGTCCTAGAAAAGAAAACAATAAAAATTTCAGTGGGATCCATCTTTTCTCTGGACTTTAATTTGGACTCAATCCTCAAATGAGATAATGCAACCTGTTAACACACTAAACAAGAGGATTAGTCTATAACAACTAAATTAATTGTTGTCATCAAAATCAAAGGGTTCAACACTTTTTGGTATACACTACCTAACACCCGTAAGCCTCCTTTGCTTGGTCAGACACATGGACATGTTTCCACCTGACAGCATGTAACCGCCCTCACAAGTGCTCAAGTCTTAAGGCTTCCACCTGATCTCCCAAAATTACAACTTAATGCCCCGAATTCTCAAGCTAAGCTCATTCGCCCAACTTGCATGTGATGATTAAGTCAGTTCAGTTCGATTTAGGGAAGTCGATTCAAGCTAACCCCCCTTGTCTATCAAGTTAAACCACACTTGAATTTTACATATTAAGGTATAATCTCTTTCCAAATTCTATTAATTTAGATTATTCCATTTAAATACAAAATTATTTAATTAATTTGATTATTTGCTGGAATTTAATTGATAGATCTAATATTATATCTAAGAGAAATTGTTGTTGGTTTAATGTTTGATAAACTCAATGAAATCCCCAATGTTCTTAGATCTAATTTACTGATTTTAAGTTGATAAACTCTAAATTATATTTTATCAAGCAATCTAATTTAATTTAATAATTTAATTCGCAATATTTTGAAATCTTATTTATCTTAAAGTTTTATTTTAGAAAATATTTTGTGCGTAATGTAATCATCCAAAATTCAAAATTTTGTTGATTTAAAATTTTCATGTATCTTTCGCATATCTATCCCACATCAATTATAGTACATGAAATTAAAAAAAAAAATAAGGACAGAAAGGCAATGTCAACACTTCTTTTTCTTTCTTTGAGAGATGCATTGGCTCCATAGTCTGTGTGCTAGTGGGAAAAGTTCCCTCTCTTTGCTTTGTCTTATTAATAGATTGATAAAATTGAAGCCTATGATGACCAGAGGAGTGGGTCACTACAGGCTTGATATATATTTAATATTTGCTCACTCACCTTCTAATGTGATCTAGATTAAAATGAGTAATCAAAGCAGCATTTGGTATTTGGTACTACTTTATTGGCATGACTTTGATTCGCCTAACTTGGTATCATAGAGCTTTATTGATATAGTCGAAGATAATTGATGTGAACATCGGGAGTTGAATAGATAATTTTCCACTATCAAGATTTGTGATTTTGACTTTCATATTGTCCCACACCATCTTGTCAGTACCACATGTACGATCCTAATTCAAGGGTCATTTTATTGATAGCACTTGCATTAAAAGTGGGCTATGGCCTATGGGCTATTGTAGCCATTTGTAGTCTTCTGATTTATTGTGTTATTTGTATATTTTTGATCTTTTGTAAAGTTGGTTTTGTACTTATCATTGTTTTTCAACTTTATTATTTAGCTTTTCTTTTCATTGTTGGATGAAGAATAATGTTAATTTATGTTGCTTTTTTTTTAATATCATGTTTTCTAATGTGCAATGCTCATCACGTAGCCTTCTAGCCTGTGAAGCTCGTGTATGGTACGATAATATAGATGTAATGATATAAATCTAAAACGGTAGGATACGAATATTCAGGATATATTAATTATATATGTAATATGTCATAACATTATATTTTAGGTGTAACACATTCTTTAAAAAAAGAATGACGTCTATAAATTATTGACATGAATTTCAAGTCTTTTGAACTTTCTTAAAATCTCGTCATTTTTTATGCTATTAAAAGCAACAATATGAATAAAATGAAAATTATTTAGCTTTAAAAAATTTAAATGTTGTATAATATTTTAAAATTATTCAGTTACTTCTCTGTCAATTATAAAAATTCATGTGAGATCAAAGTCTCAATATATATTAGTAGGTTAGATTCAATTTTAATATAAATTTGTCACAATTCAAGTTGCTTGATGCAAATAAGGTATAATTGATAAATAGTACAATTAGTATGATTTGAAACTTTTATAGACTTATCCAATCAAAATAAATGTGTCTATTCTTCTCCAAGTCTCCTTTTTATTGAATAAATGAATAAAACAAAAAGAAAGTCCAAAGTCCTCTCATTTCCACAATATGAGCTAGGCTGAAATAAAATAGTTAAGCAACATGATCAGCATTCGACATAAACAGTGATATGCATAACATCCTTGATAAAATATTAATTGATGTAAACGAAGTAGTAATGTTGTTGGCATTTGCAAGACTATGAGAAAAGGTTCTCTAAAGTAAAGGAAACAACATGCATATGCTAGATCTTTTTCTAATGCCAAAACTTTTAACGTATATGATGCTCTGTACTCTCCTAATTGCGTAAACCTAGCTTTCCGCTCCCTTATTAGTTTTTTTTTATTAGGGCTAAAAACAAATTACTTATTTTGTCTTTTTGACCCCATATTGTAGGGTGGATCTCAAAAGATATGAAAAATCTCCCCCCAAATCGTACATATGACTTTCATCGAATACGACTTTCCACAGAATTTTATATGTATCTATGAGATCGAGTATGGAAGTCTAAGCATGATTTGTTTTTTATGTATTGAGTTTTTTTTTTTTTTTTTTATTGTGGGCCAGATTAACTTGTCCAATATATTATTTTCTCTAATTAGAAGTATTAGGAATTAATTATTGAGAAATATCAGATAAGTATCGAATTAAAAAATGATATATCACGTGATGCATTAGATATATATCGGTAGATTATCGAAGAGTATCAGTATTTGATACGAATACGATATAAGTATGTTATGCTTCATAACATATCAATATTTCTTAACTACAATCAAAGCACCATATTGTTTTCAATAGGCACATAGGATTTTATTATCTTCTATATTATACTAATCATAGAAAATTTAACCCAATATCCTTCTGCATTGCAATATAGTTTGCATCAAACTATCGGCGTTGCTTATGCACTAAAATTTGTTCTCAAAGAGTAAGATCTGCACAAGAAATCTAGATATGCTACACTATGATGCAACTATTGTATGCTATTATATGTGGCTTTGATTATATTTTCTTGTTTTGTCTTATGGATATATGTTACCGTTCAAGTGAACTATTGTTAATGATATCCAACTGTTCACCTGTACCATGTTGCACATCTGTAATAAGAATGATAAGTCATATGTTGTAATTCTGTTTAATTGTTTCTGAATAGCTCTCTAAAGTTGGCCTAATGTTTACTTCAAGAGTTGCTTGGACATCATTGGATTTGTTCAATTGTGAATTTCTCCAACTTTTTTACGTAACCTGTCAATGCAATACGTTTAGCTGTGAAAAGTGATCAAACCATTTTTGTAGTTTATTATTTCAGAATATTATTAATCTGACATGGTGCCACAGATTTTATGCTTGCAGGCATCTCCAGATGGACCTGAGCAGTATGTTTGTAGCAAAATTTGACCATTTGTATTTATTCTATTGTATCACAATTGTTAAGAGGTGAATTGGCAGATATGTTGCGGTGATGAATGCAATATTCTCAGCCCAACGTTCGATGGTAACGTTTATCTTTCTTCAATAATTTGATGCTATTGATTTCTTGCTAAAGTAGATTCACATGTATTTTGTGCAATCATTCTTCCATTTGCCACTTCATTAGGATTATCTTAAGTCTATATAAAAAAGGGATTATCTTAAGTGTTTTTATTAAATGCTATTTTATACCATATACGACTTTTTTACCATATCCCATTTATTGGAATTACGCCAAAAGTATGAATCTTCAGGTTCCAATAGATTCATGTGTAGTTGGAGTTTATCACTCTGCATTTTTGCAACAGGTAACTGTCTTTTAAAATATGGATGGTTAGTGATCTTTTTGTTAGCATCTTCTTTTGTCGCTTTATCTTTGACGAGACTGTTTTTGTAGGCATCTTATATTACAGGTGGTGTTTATCTCAAGCTGCCTCAACTTGATGGTCTTTGTCAATATCTTCTAGTGAGTTTCTCATTCGAGGTTCTCTTGCTAACTAGTAATGCTTATGAGAATCTACTCAATTCTTAAACCTAACTGTTCTATGATATCCATATTGTAACAAACTAATACCAAATAACAATCAATTTTTCCTTTTAGGTATACAAAGAATCTTCAGCTATTATTAATGTTGGAGAATATTCTAGAAATCTCTAGGATAATTGCAATTATTTTACAGTTATTTTCAAATATAACACATGCACACCCACATGCATCTTATCCTTATAATTTCCATATTACCCCTATATTATAAATCGGTGGGTTCTTCCACTGTTTGGAATAACAAAAATTCAAGTGGAAAAACACTTTTTATATAGTTAAAACTAAAAGTTATGTCTAGTAAAACAATTGTGAAAGAAATTTTCAGCTTTATAAAAGCTAAAAATGAGACAGTTTAAAAAATATGGCCCTTTTTGGATGGAGGATAAAAAGATGGCTTAGTTGATTCTTTTTTGGTTTTTTTCAAAAAATGTGTATGATATGAAATAAAGTGAGTTATATTAAAAATTGTATTGAATGTGAAATAAATTGATTAATTTATTGAGAATTGTGTTGGATGTAAAATAAAGTGATTGTTTAATACTAGAATTTGTATAGAATGAGATATAAAAATAATTTAAAATTTTTAAAATAAATTATAGTTTTTTGGCCATGGCTATTTTAGCCATGTCAGCCATGGCTTTTTCTTGCTAACCAAATTGGCCCAAATTACTTGACTAACCCTAAAGCTTGGTTTGACAAATTTTGCGAAGTGGAAAGTGAGTTTGGATATAGGACATGTTTTTTCTGGTTTCATTAGTCTTATTGTATATGCTAATGTACCCATCACTGGAAGTGATTCAAAAGGAATAGTCAAAGTTAAGCAATCCCTTCAAGACTTTTTTGTTATTAAGGACTTGGGATGTCTAAAGTATTTCTTGGGAATTGAAACTGCTCACAATAAATATGATATATTCTTAAAGAGAAAATATGTGATATATTTACTTACTACTTAGATGTAAACCAATTGATACACCAATATATGATTAGACAGTTCAATCTGTCATTGATAATAGAGAGCCTCTTGAGATTTGCTTGACTATAATAAGGCTTAATATTGCTTTTGCTATAGTTATTCAGTACACACAAGCTCTAAACACAAGCATTTGTAAGCTGTTGTTAGGATACTTAAGGACATCAAGAAAAGTCTTTGAAAAGATAAGCTGTAAAATAAACATGATCACTTTAATATTAAGGTTTATTCTGATGCTAATTACATAGGTTCTATTAAAGATAAAAGATTCACAACATGGTAAAGTATTTGTGTTGGGAAAATATGGTAACATGGGGAAGTAAAAAGGTAAATTATTGTGGCAAGATCTAGTGCTGAATCGGATTACTAGGTGATGGCCCACATTGCTTGTGAGATGATGTGAATTCAGTTCTTATTAAATGAGTTTGGTTTTCTGTCGAGTAATTTATGGTGATGCATTGTGACTATAGGCTACCATCTACATTATCAGTAATCCTGTTTTCCATGAACCTACTAAATGTACAGAGTTTGACTGTGACTTCATTAGGGAAGTATTATTGAAGATCGTTACGCATCTTTGTGAGAAGCTTGATCTATACGACCTATATGCTTCAACTTAAAGTGGAGTGTTGGAGAATGTTCTAGGAATCTCTAGGATACTCTCAATTATTTCGCATTTATTTTGTTATTATTTTCAATTGTAGTCTCCTATATATAAAGGAGGATTTTTTCCTGGTTTACTAGTTTTCATATTGTAATTGCCTCTTGTATTATAAATGTGAGGATTCTCCCACTATTTGAAATAACAAAAATTCAAATATTATTGAATTTTCTTTCAACCTGTAATTTATGGTTGAGTTTGGTCTTACTTTTTCTATTTGGAATCCGTATCTACTTGAGTTTCATAGCCTCGTCTTACCAAATTTTCGACTAATATAATGGTTCAACTATAATGCAGCCCAAGAGTTCAAAAGAACGTTTTAAACTTGAGGGATCCTCCAAGACTCTAATTCATATTATGCTAATCTGCCTAATTTTTTTGTGAAATTTTCAATGTGTCAACTTTCTACCGTTTGCAATTTGATAAATGTCCATCCTTTCACTGTTTCTTTGTGTTAGTTTTTACTCAAGATTTTATTTCCAAAAGAGTTTGTGGAAATGTTGTTTTGCAACACTAGTTATTTTCCTTTTTCCTTGGACTATTAGATGGTTTTCCCATCAAATAATGCGTAATGATGAAACATCATTATCATATTTGCTTTTATTTGATTGTGAACTAATTATGAATCCCCGTCTTTTTTTTTTTAAAATTCGATGAATCACTGTCTTTTAATCGTCTTAGTACCAATGTTCATTCAGGCAATATTTGCATCTGGCTTGCAGTCACGGAGTTTTTTGCAGTTGCCTAAACCGGCAGGGGTGGATTTTCGTGCCTCGTATGTGCATCTATTTCTATATATTTCTCTACTTTCTGTCTTAATAAATTTTTATTAATTGTTTAATTAAACCTTATGGTTTACTTGTCAATTTCACCACTAATGGATAAAGATCACGATGAGAACTGCATATCATATGAGCTGCATGCTTCATTCGTTTATGAATGGAGATGATGCTGCCTTGCTTATGTACCACAGCTGGTTCATATTCTGTTCCTGTAGATCATATTTTGAAGTCCCGTTTAACTTGGAAGACTTCGCCCTACCTTCCACATTCAGTAATTAACATATTCTACAATTAAAAGGAAGTGTGGTAACCAGGGTACCCTATTTTCATAACAGTTGGGTCGTCTCTTGTAGCGCTGTGGTTTTTGATCAGCTAGAGGCTATAATTAGCTGATTTATTATTTATGTTGGTCTGACTCCCTGGTTTCTTGTTCTATTGAATATGGTATATGAGGAGCTGTCACTTCCAAGGATAAGCAAGCTGTTTGGCTGACATGATACGATCACGAGGTCTACGTGTTGTCGATACATTGCTATGCAATTGCAAGAAAGATGGTGTAAAAGTTAAAGATGGAAACTTTTAGAATTTCTTATTTGCTATGAATACCCGACCCTTATGAAGAATGGCATTGATAGCCGAATTCTTATTAAAATAACCTTAACACTTGATGAAGTTTATACTGACATAAACTCTGCATTTTTGTTATGGTAGTTGCTTCTGTCACAAGAAGACTATTGATATGGGGTATGTTTGTTCTGTTTGCTTGTCTATATTCTGTAAGCATCACAGGAGGTGTTCAACCTGTGGGTGAGTAACTTTAATTTGAGCAAAATAATTTTTTTTAAACTATTGCCTTTGTTTTTAATTGCTCTAAACAATATGTAGCGTTTGCTTCTCTAAACTAATAATCCCCATGTAAGAAATAGTTTTATGCTGGTTCTCTGATTTTTTGGTGCCAGGGATGTTTCGGATGTGAGGGGTTCCTTCTTAAAACTTATTGGGGAATCAGACTTCTCTCATTTTTTGGGCCAAAACCTCTGTTTATTTCATTATTTTAGATTGATACCATATGGTTGACCATTTTCTTAATTCTGTTCAATTTGGGTCTATGGGTAATACATGTGAGTATTAAAAAAATGGGGAACTGAAGCATAATTTTAGCTTTATACTAGTCAAAGATTGATTCATTGAAGTGCATCATTATGAAATGAGATGGGCTTCAAAAATATTGCGAGATTAAAATGTGATTCTTGGAGGAAGGATGGAATCAGTGCTGCTTGTTCTTATAAACTATTAAGAGCAAAAGCAATGAAACTGACTCTTAAACGCTAATATGGAAAATCATGAATTCAAATAGTAACCAAAAATACTTTAGCAGGACAAACTGGACAAAGCTTGACCCCCTGCACTTTTCTATCTGTACATAGAACGCAAGACTTCAGTCATATGCAGCTTTAGGCTTAATGATTTTTATTTTATAGCATGTGAAATTAACCTTGTAATTTATTTTTCTGACAAGCTCCTAACTATACTGTTTTATATGTCCTGATTCAGTTCTTAAATAAACAGAAATTAAATTGAAAGCTAAGCCTTGATATCTATGATGTTTTAGCTATGGTTAGGATAAAGAAAACTTTTTACTGTTAAACAAGATGACCTTGTAGGTTCTCTGTCCCTGCGGCCTGCCTTTTTCCTCTGTCAATGATACTACATCAGGATAATTAACGTCGAACTTACTTTTCAATTTCTTATTCAATGTAATTTGTGGTTTGATTCTAACTAATACAAATTTATTTGTATGCATCTGTTAAACTGTTACTGTTTCAGTTTGTCTTAGAACTGGTGAAGTTTGTTGCGAAGAAAAATGCTATTCGATACCCTTATATCTAACTAGTTGATTTGGGTTTGCTATAAGTCCTTGTTACTGAAAATCACTCCTGTTTAGTGATGTGTGTATTATTTCAAGATTACGCAAATCGTTTATATAATTTCTGACAAATTTAGCTTCTGTCATCCCGCTTAATATACTTGTCATCTTTTTCATTTTCTTCTACATGATGCAAATGCTCCTTTGCAGGTCAGAATTCAATCAATCCCCTCAGGATCCTAATTCAGCATCAGATATGAAGAGGAAAGCTTCCGAGTAATACGGGATGATCTGATTCACGAGCTTGTATTTTTGAGCAAGAAACTGTTGAAATTTCCAATTTTGTTGGGGGCTGCATGATTCGAAGGTCGGTTTCATGAAACGGTGTGCCATATGATCCTCAAAGTGATCAAAAATTGAAATTTGAGTTGATTTGGAAGAACTAGAAGATGAGTATTCAAATGCAAAAAAAAAACTTCAGAAGCAAATGTTAGATGATAAGGTAGAAATGATCCGAGACCCTGATCGGCCCGAGAAATGACGAATTATATGATTATGAGGTGACAAATCTGACAGCAGTGGTTGCACATCTCATATTCAGTTTGTAAATTCTATGAATGTGGTGTTTTGCTAGAAGAAATTGGAACTTAATATCATGTTTTTAGGTCTGTAAGATCTCTTTCCCTTCATTTTTTAACTTCTGTTTTGTTCTGAAACTGGAAAGTGCTTAAAAAACAATCTCTCATCTAAATTTGAGATTTTTTTTTTGATCATATGCATTGGTCTAATATATTTGATATTCTGTGATTACATTTTTCATTTGTTATTTAATTATATATTTTCACAGTTCTGTGAAAAATATTACTTTGATTTTGCTTAGTTTGTTTACTCAACCTTGGTAATATTTGAGATTTTGGTAATATGTGAAAAATAATTTTCGTCCTCAGCATAAAACTTGAAATAAAATTATTATTTTTAAAATTTTTTTTGAACTTTATAAAATAAAATTTGAGTGATGTCAGTAAAATATTTAATGAGAATATTATATATATATATATATGTTATATAAAATTTTAAATATTATTTTTTATGATTATATTGATTTTTTATAACATTGAAGATGCAATATTTATTTTATTTTTGATGAAAGAGGATATAATATTTATGGTGTGTATAATATGTATGTAAATGCTTCAATTTAATATCATATGTAGGCAAATTAATATTCTTTGATATGTAAAATCTCATTGTATAAATAATTGGTTTTTTTTCCTCTTTCTGGCATTTAGATCTGATTGATGTTCAAATTGACCATAATTATTTTTTTTAAAAAATAAAATAGCTATGTAATTTTTAATACATCAATTAATTTTATTTAATATTTTCACAATTAATTTTTTTTTTATCATATATATTTAAAAAAAAATTATATTTTTTTTATAAAAAAATTAAAAAATAATCATGTTTAACTTGGATATGAATCAATACAAGAGCTTTGATCCTAACTTTATATTATATTGATCTACATACGAATTTAAAATGGTTTTCCTCATATTTTATCATCAAAAACAGCATCATATCTCAAAATTCATAATTTCAAAGCCTTTTTTTTTGCTATAATTTAATATTTTGAGAAAAATAAAATAAAGTAAAATTGACCTAAGCTATATTTGCTTCAAAACTCATTCTCATCTTGTTTTACAAATTAGTTAAATTTTTGAATATTACTTACATTCACTTTCTTTGTAAAACTTAAATTACGCGTTATAACTTAATATGTATATAAATGTCTTTTTTAAAAAAAATTATTTGTTTAACACATATACAAGAAATATTAAAGTAAATAATAATAAAATAATGATTTTAAAAATAGCAAGATTTAAAGAGTTTATCTTGAGTAGTTTTTATTTGCTTTTCATTTAGAGTTATTGTTTTTTTTAGGATAAATTACACCCAGATTTTTGAGTTTAAGGCTTAATAACGCACAGGTCTATATTTTTAAAATTATAATATCGGGATCCCTGATTTTTAATAAATTATCAAATTGGTCTTTTTTATTTTTTTATTATTAAAAAAAATTTAAAATTATAATTATACCCCTCCCCCTCTCCCTCCTCTCAATCCCCACGCACACAAAAGAGGGGATATAATGATAGTTTTAAAAAAATAATAATAATAAAAAAATAAAAAAAAAACCAATTTGATATTTATTAAAAACTCAGGACTCCGATATTATAATTTTAAAAACATAGATCTGTGCGTTATAAGCCTTAAACTCAAGGACCTAGATGTAATTTACCCTTTTTTATAGAGTTATTATAATTACCAGGTGGAGACATGTATACTAATATTAAACTCATCTCATGATTCGCATTTATCTAAACTCATACTCGTCTCTCGAATTAAATTTTAGAAATAATATTCGTCCAATTAGAAGCAAGACGGGATAAATACAAATTACTGTACAAAATAACAATTATAAAATAACATTCCTATTAAGTCTGAAGCAGTTATTTGTCGAAGTCGTAGATTCAGTGAAATAAGTTGATTGCAAAAAAGGTTGTCACATTCGTTTATCGTACTACAATGACATTCTCGATGGAGTGCTGAACCGTATTTTATTTAAACGGATTAATTTTAGTTAAAGAAAATGAACAGATTAAAATTTAGGAGACGTTTGATTCAGTATTATCTTGACGTTATGTTATGTTATTTAAAGAAGGTAATTCTTTAGTTTAGTGATATCTATAAATAATTTTTTATAGGATTATAAAATTATCAGTAAAAAATGATATATAGATGCCATGACATATAGATAATATGATATAACATCAAGATAATAATAAACCAAACACGCCCTTAGTAACATTAAATTTAAATGATGATGTTTTTATTTTGAGATTTTTACCCGTATAATACAAAAAATTTCAATATTTACTTATTAGAAGTCCTAAAGTTAAATATTATATAACACGCACTTATTTATTTTAATTTTATAACCAACATACTCTAGTTAAAAGCTCCTACATTTTATTTGAGTAAATCATACCGAAATTATGTTTTAACTTAAATAAGATTTATCGAAATAAAATTTAATTCTTGATACATCTTAAATTAAATCTTACATATTAAAAATTATTTGAATCTGTTAACTATGTAGAATATTTCATTAGACGCCTATTTTAATAATGGAGAATTAGATGAACGATTATATTTGATTTAAGATGCATCGAGGATTAGATTTTATTCCTATGAACTTTGTTTAAGTAAAACATAATTCAAGTATGATTTACTTAAATAAAATATAAGAATTTTTTAATTAGAGTATGTTGGTTGTGAAATTAAAATGAATAAGTATGTGTTATATAATATTTAATTTTAAAGTATTTAAATAAATATTAAAATTACGGGTAAAAATCCCTTTTATTTTTGAGATTATATAAATTAATTATTTAACTGGTCTATATTAATGAAAGGAAATATAAAATAGCAGGATAAAAAAAAGAAGGATTTACATACAGAACACTGAATTCATCACAAATTATGCATTTTACTATCTTTTAGTAAATATTACACATATCATACTTTTTTTATATTTCTATTGTAATAATAGAAATATAAAACTCATAAACAGAGTGTGATATGTGTAATATTTACTAAAAGATAATAAAATGTGTAATTTGTGATGAATTCAATGTTCAGTATGTAAATTCTCTTAAAGAAAATTATATCGTTTTATAATACACAAGTTCTTCATTTTTTTTCTCTGGAAGGAAACCTGGGGGAGGTACGCTGTCGTTCGGTTCGTGCTCGACGTAATCTCGGAGAAGTTGCGAAACGCATCTGGGGATTTTCTGCAATCTCGGAGAAAGGGGGAAGTCACTGAAGATCACGTTAGGGTTTTTTTTTTTATCATATTGAATCCACGATGTTAGGGCATGCGCATCGGATCCCGATGGAGCTGATGGGAACGATGGTAGAGGTGGCCGATGTGGCTTGGAACGCGCTCGAGCACCGCCGGGAGCGGAAGATCGCGGCTGAGGAGGAGGAGGAGACGGCCCACCTCCGCTCCGAGAACCATCGGCTTAAGGTTCTCCTTGCCGAAAATCTGCCCCTCCTTCACGGCATCGCACAAGTTCCTTCTCTGGCCACAAATTGCCCTCCCGATGTGAGCCCTTTCTGCATTCTGTCCTTTCATTTTGCTGATAATATACTGGTTTCCTGTTTGGCTTGTATTTTTTAGAAAGGAAGGACCTGTCAGAAGAAATATGTTGGTTTTATCATTTGATAGATTTATGCTGTCCACAGTTAAGTTTAACCATCAATTAGTTCTAAAAGTGGCCGCATTGTCTACTTGGGCAAGATATTAAGGGAGTGGTTCTTGTACAGATATTATAATGTGAATTGAGGAAATATTGTGGCTGCTTAATTAACCTTCTCTTGTTTTGCAATTTATAAGGTTTTGGAAGTTGCCTGGCTTGTGCATGCCTTACAATTGCTATCATAAGTTGCAGTTAGAACAACAACAAATCTTCAAAGTTTTATCTTGTTCTTGTCATCACAGTGGAGCTGTTTGGAATTTGGAAAAAAATTGTCTTTTTAGAAAATTTTTTAACTTTTTTGAAATATATGTATGATGGAAAATAAAGTAAGTTATGTTAAAAATTATGTATGATGTAAAATGAAGTTTATTGATGTTTTGAGAATTGTGTAAAATGTGATGCTGAGTAAATTTTTTAATATATAGATTTTGTCAAAGATGAGATAAAAATTAATTTATTATTATTATTATATATTTTTAATTGCATGTAAATTTTTAAATTTTTGCTTCCCAATGGGATAAAGACTTGGTTTGTTGTTGTTGTATGTAAATTTTTGCCATGGCATAATTTATTTTCTTTTCATGTTTTGTGGAATTTTGCCAATGTTAGGTGGTACTAACCTTTTTTTAGCCTGGTTGGATGGGTGTATAATTGCAGCTTAGGTGGATAATATCTTAAATTGGCGTTGTGGTTTCTTAGCATGCTGCAAATATACTTATATAGTTATTAATTTTGGGTTTTCAACTTTGGTCTTTGAAATCTTGGTGGTGGGCGAATAGACCTATTAAGTATTAACATTGGGATTCTGATTGTTTGCATGTGTGGAAAAACAATGACACTAACTTGCTACTATGTTAGTTCTTCTGACTGATTGATTAGCTAATATGTGAATTAAGTGCTTTATTATGCCTAGCTAGGTGTCATGTAAATTTAGTACTTATGTAGTTGCACTGACAAACTTATTTCTATGCTTTTAGAGTAATATATGCATAGACGAGCAGAAAACATGCCGACTGTTTTTCATTATTTGCTCCTTATTTTATTGCTTTTTCCAGGCTAAGCTACTTAATTTGTTGATTTGTACTGCTCTGCTATCCTTCTGTAACTGTTTCCTTTGTAATTATGATTGTTATGAGTTATTTAATTGCTTATACTAAACCTAAAATCTTATGCTTAAACTGTCTGATGGAAACTTAAAAAAAATATTTGAGAGCTATTAGTTATTGTAAGTTGAAATTTATGCATGTGATTATGGAAGGATCGACTTTATGAACTACACTATGAAGCTTTGGAGACTGACAATGAACAGAGATTAAGAAAAGACACCAGTCATGCCACATTATTTCACAATCAATTTCATTTTAAGTCTAAAAGATCAAAAATGTAGGCTATCTTTCTTACAAGAGGTTGATATGAAAATATAGGGATTCAAAAAATAACATCCATATTATATATAGGGAGATTTACATAGAGAACACCTTAATTATGAAAAATTATGTATTTCATTGTCAAAGGTGAAATATTACGTATATCATGCTGAAATCTTACAAAATTACATATTGCATATGACATTTTTGAAAAAAAATGAATTAAATTTCTGATGCATTTCATGAATCTTCTTCTATTATGTATGGTTCACAAACCTATAATAGAAGTTTTTATTTCACTAGATTGAAACTTTGAGTTTATAGTAGATTTTATATATAGCTAATATACGAAAATTAAAATCTTAGAACTTGTTTGTTTGCAGAGGTTAATTTTAATAATGTTAAGGTTAAACTTGAATAAAGATGTTTTTTGGAATAAAGTTAGTTATTTTACTGGGTTGTGTGAGAAATGTGATATAAGTTAATTGTTATTTTTGTATGTGTATAGGATGTAAAATAATTTTTTTTTTTATTTTGAATTATGTGTGTATAATGTGAAATATAGCTAATTTTTAATATTAAATTTTATGTGTGATGTAATATGTCAGGTTAAAATTAATCAGGATTTTAACCTAATTAAACAAACAGGCCTTTGCAGTTTAAGATTTAGTTTTTTTAATAGAAAATTTAGGATTTAGTCTTTAGTGCTAAAGTAGGCGATGTAGAAGAATATGCGTGATCCTAATTAGAGATCAATAAATAATTTTAACAAATGATCGTAAAATGGTTCAAAAATATTTGCTGGGATGATTATGTAATAATTAATAAGTTATAAGTTCAAGAAGAAAATTAATTTTAAATATTTAGAAACAAGCTCAAATAATATTTAATTAACCTGTCAACAGATTTAAGATAACCACATCTCGACAAATTAGAGCTAGGGTACGCAGTGAAGAATATTCTCACAATAGAATATTACCCAATAATAATTTAATCTCACAATATGATTTCAGGTTCACACGGATGAGCAAAGCAAGCAGTCTCAATAACAGTCACCACCACTAGAGTTCACAGAATATTCGAAATATCTAGTGAAATTTCAGATTTATCTTAAAAAAAGAGAATTTGGACCTCGAGGCTAAAGTGCAGCAATTCGTGGGTTGTCTGGCGTGTCGGCAGTACAACAAGGTTCGGAGAAAGGAAAAGTGTCCAACTGCTGCTGGGAGTGAACAAGACGGTGGTAGGGGACTGACACAGTGCTGAGCCGTCGGGTGAGGACAAAGGCAAGCTGGAACGAATGGGCGCAGGGGGTCGCCGGAGCGCAGGTGGCAAGTTCGCCGGTGTTCGTCGGCGACCGACGAACAGCCTGGAGTCGGAGGCGGGCGAGCGGAGTGGGCGCAATGTCGGCAAGGCGAAACCGAGTGAAGTTTGCAGAGCTGCAGAGCGACAGAGCTGAGGCAGTAGAGCTGAGCGACCGAGATGGCAGTGACGAGGTCGCCGGCGCTCGTTGGTGACCGGCGGGCCTCCTAAAGGCGAAGGCGGAGGCGGGTTAGCGAAGGCTGGCGCGGATCTCGGCTCGGGCATGTGAGGCGTGACAACGATTGGTCAAGAGGTGTTGCCAACGGTGGAGCTGAGTGGCCGGAGCAGTGGCTGCGAGGTCGCCAACGTTCGTCAATAACCGGCGGGCCGCTTGGAGGCAATGGCGAGGCGGGCGGAGCGCGCAGAGGCGGCGCTCAAGCCGTCCCGAGTTAACAAAGGAAAAATATAAAATAAAATGAAATTTTGGGTTGACAATTACAAGCAAGGGTCTGGATTTAATGAGCTTGGAATATTGAAGTAAAGATTTGAAAGAGTTAGGAAAATACCTTAAATATCTTTAAGATATTTAGAGATTCTCACTTAAGGCCCCAACCATTCCCTTTGCTGGTATATAACATAATATTCAAACTCAAAATGATTTCATTTAAGGATTAAGAACAAATGACATTAGTTCATGCCTTTATATAGGCCTATTGCAATCGAAATTCAAATTGCGAAAATAACAAGAGATTACAATATGTCAAATGCGAATATCCAAAAAAAGAAGAAAATAAATAAAATCAGCCCAAAATTTGAAATATTTTCATTCGAATCAATAAATTAATTTAAATGGGGATTTCTAATCCACTAATCAGCCATCAATCACGCCTATTGCCAAATCTATAGATATTAATTCTCCATCTAGATCAACGCCATGTGGTGAGATCTCGGACGCTGAGTATAGACTGTACCTAGAATAAATCGACGATCTGATGATGTCGTGTTCCCACCAGTAGGGCATAGAATTTAATGTTTTGGATGATAAGTTATAATTTTAAGACTTAAGATTTGAAATATAGTGCGATTTTATCTAAAAATAATATAGAATTTGTAATTTTATAAGATTTTTGTGTGATATGCATAATATTTTAGCTTTAATGGTAAAATGCATAATATTTTATAATTAAGGTGTCCTTCGTGTAAATTCTCATATCTTTGTTTATGTTGAAGAGTCAATTAAATAAAATTGAATTTAAAATTTAATTAAACATAATATGGTAATATGGAATTATGGAATGAATTAGAATAGAATTTAGAATTCTTATTTTAAATTTATTAGTACATTTTACATTCCCATTTTATTACTTTACTCTTACTACTCTTACCAATTTGATATTTTCTGAACGGATTCGAATCCCTCCTTGCCCACAACCGGCCAAAAAGGGAAGGGCCTTTCCCTCTGGGGGTAGGAAAACCATGATCGGGATAGCGGCCGCAAAGCTATTGAACTTTGGTATGGTCTTTTGTCGAAAGGGAATGACCTGACGTATAGTACGGGACGGAATCCGCATATTTGTGTTTGACTTCCCGTAACTCTTCCTCAGCCAGGCTTGGGCAGAGCAAATACAAGTATTAGTAGCATAGCACAGCTTCGGCAGATCGCTTAGCCCCGTTCATCTTCGGCGCAAGAGCGCTCGATCAGTGAGCTATTACGCACTCTTTCAAGGATGGCTGCTTCTAGGCAAACCTCCTGGCTGTCTCTGCATCCCTATCTCCTTTATCACTGAGCGGTCATTTAGGGGCCTTAGCTGGTGATCCGGGCTGTTTCCCTCTCGACGATAAAGCTTATCCCCCATCGTCTCACTGGCCGACCTTGATCCCTTTTTTGGGTCATATCTAGTATTCAGAGTTTGCCTCGTGTAATAATATTGAGTGAGGTTAAACGGTGGGCTTTAAAGGTGAAACTTGTGCCCATAAGATACATTGTTGTCTTAAGAAAATATTTGTTGTTGGTAGTTACTAGTGTGAGAATTGCGGTTAGTAATTTAGAGTTTCCTATTAATTGTTGAACCAAGGTTTTACTTTTTCATATATTTTCATCTCATTGATAGATAAGTTAACTAGGTATTTTTTAGAGTGAGATTTCTTAATGCATGTTTCTTGCAGATGGGATTTATTTTTAATTAATGTGACTAGTGCATGAGTTGATAAGAAGTTGGAATTTTGTAGGAGCACGTGAGAAGCAAAGGGATTTACATTGAGATGAAGTTGCATAGACTACATGCATTGTAGGTTTGATTATCCTGAAAGTAGAAGTGACTTGCATTATGTACTCGTTTTTACCGCATGACTTGTGTAAATAGAAATTTTAATAGTGCTGTGAACTATATTGCACATTTATCAATAATATTTGATTTTAATTAGGGAAGGGGAATGCACCTCCCTTCTGAATTTTATAACATCGTTAAAAATATTATAATTTAATGTACCTTTTTTATACTTTTTTTTATGTTTTAAACTCTGGCCTAAGCCACAATTTTAGAAAAGAACTGACAATCGAAGGTTTGTAGCTGAGCCTATCTTAGACTTTCCTAGCTAATAGAAGGTTTGATAGAAGGATCAGGATGAACCACAAGGTGGAATGATTTTACTTTTGTAGACCTGCGTGAAACAGGTTTCCGACCTTAGGTACCCTGATGTAATATGCTTTGAAATATATTTGAATAGACTCTAGTAAGAGTCACGTTAAAAAGATTATTCTGTTTAAACTTGAAGCTGAATTATTGGGTGATAAGGGCTTGCAATTGGGAATGTGTTATATGCTTTCAATTATCTTACAAGTAAACATCAAGGACAAAAATTATTTTACAAGTACATATGTTTCTCTATTGTAGTTATACGCACGACTTTTAGCTGTAGTAGACACTCCAAGCTTTATGGCAACACTTGAATCTCTCAAACAAGAAATAGAAGCCGGACCAAACGGCAGCCTTCCACATACCAAACGCTCAGGTTCTTCCTACTAATCAGCTTTTCCATTGCATTTTAAGCCACTGTGAAGGACCAGTTTTCCGTTGACCATGTACTTGCTATTTTGTAAATATCAAGTAGGTCAGGAGGCAGTGGATGTGGAGGTTAATTTTGATGAAAATGATCCCAATTGGTGGGTGTTAGTTAACCATGATATGGCTCCTGACATTCTGGAAGAAGCGAGTGGAATTGACAAGGAGAATTATGTTGTCATCAGCGAGGAGAATGTGGTTGATGGCATCGCTAATTTCATTGCTAGATGCATACTTGAAAACCCAAAATCAAAGGTATATAATAACTTTTGACCAGGTTGTAAAATTTGATTTTATCTGCAATATGCATACTTGAAATTGCCATTTTATTGTTGCAGGTAATATCACCTCAGGAACTGCAGAAAGGTAACCTATGTGCTTCATGCCATTATGAAACTGCAATACCTTTTTTTTTTTGCGGCATATGCGCCATCCCCTTTCGTCTAGTTTCATCACCTCTTTGCAATGACGCTGTCGTAGAGAAATTAACTCTTTAAAAGTGCAGCTGTCAGTAAGGCTTTGGGAGACATAAAAGGCAGAAGCATACTGAAAAGCTTGTGGGATGCTGGAATAGTCATCTACACCTTGTCAACTTGGGGAATTTTTCTGGCAGGGTGAGTATATCTGTTATGCTTAACAAATTCATTTGTATCTTTAGAAAAAGCTGAAATGAGGCATTTAATTCTTAAAATAACCTTTGAATAAATTTTGAAAAATGTGATACCCTTGGAAATAATTGCTTTTTACCATATGTGATAAACTTGTTTAATCTGGTTCTGGAATTTGATTTGTTAGGATCAAGTACACAATATGTTCTTTTGATTTATAAAATTACTTTTTTAAGATTGATGGGATACTAAGGTGTCACACCGATTTGGTATATTGTACATAATCCTTTGAAAAATAAAAATATGTATATAAAAATAGTATACAGAGTACATACCCTTTTTTTTAAAAAAATTGGTCTACGTACCCATTTGAGTTATTCTCTTTCGAAAGAAATTTTATTGCGTTCAACAGGCCGAATGATGATTCGGCCAATGTATAAACACTGCATCAGTAGTGGGTGGGCTCCACTGATGTGGCCGCTCCCCCGTTGGCCTGTCTAACATTGGTTGAACCGAATAATTGTTCCCTTTGAAGGGTACAATCAAGTCAAAATGCCAATTCGAACCAAAACTACGATTCTAATTATTGAAATCTCCAAGGATGACTCTTTTCAATCTAAAGTTTTACAAAGGGTTTGATATTTGACATGTATCTTTGCTGTAATAACACAAAATGATCTCACTATCTTTGTTTCACATATTTTATCTATTGGATTTTTTCTTCTTGAAGCAATTATATTTAGCATTTGGTTTCTTCTTACATTAATATATTTTCTATAACAGAGATTATTTTCTGTGACCATGACCAGTGCAGCAGAAAACTGTTCTTTACAGGATTATACTATACAATTCTATATTTTGTTTGGTGTCAGATACATTACTCTCTCTCTCTCTCTCTCTCTCTCACACACACACACACACACCCATGGCCCCATATATATATATATATAAATAATATGGGTAAATAGCATTTGGGTCCCTCTTATTTGCTCTTATATGCATATAGGAGGTCCCTTTAGCTTTAAAATTGAGCAGATTAGTTCACTGTTTTGAGTAAAAATGCAATTAGACTCTTTTTTTATAACGAACGTTACTTTTATAATAAAAAACCTATAAAAACAGTTATCTGTATAATAGAATCGAGTGAGGAGCACCGTCAAATAACTGCCACTACCAAAAAAAAAGTATATATATTTGTATGTATTATGTATAAGTTTATTATCGCATTCCTTGGCTGAAATTCAATTGTTAGATTTCTTTTTACTCTTGATTGCTGCAGGCTGTATAAACACCGGGCCATTGTAAAAGCTGCAGGCAAAGGTGTTCACACATCCTCTAAATTTATCTTGAAGGCTCTCTAGGCTATAAAACTTACTGATAATATTTCTTTAAGATGTAAATATTTAGTGCTCAACAGTCTACTCTCTCATTTCCATGTTATTTGTAAATATATGCTGCTTTTTTTTTTATTCATTTATTGTTCCTATCAATGATTTGATATGATTTTTGAAACTTCTACCAAATACATTCAACGCTGTTTGCTTTCATTTTTTTTAGAGGCGTTTGGTTTAATGTTAATGTTATGTCGTAAAAATTAGAGAAATAAATTATTTTATTTGATAGACATGTTATATAATATTGTAAAAATTTATAAATTTAGTTTTTAAAATAATATTTATTTTTTTATGAAAGATAATTTTTATAATGTCATTTAAAAATGTGTAGTATTCACATGTTCATCTAATAGAATTATTCGGCCAGACTTGGGGGGCTATTATGTTAATATCGGGTGAGGTGATTGTTGATGTGGCATTTAACTATTGGTTGGTTGAATCTAATAAAATTTTCAGATATCACGGATAATCACAGAATGTCAGAAAATGGAGAAATTTTTGTATGCACAATATGTGACACGTTATTCGTTCGCACACAAATAAAATTAAGTCACGTGGCACGACGGGCTATTTCAGATATTATATAACACTGATTTTTTGCTACGTAGCATTGATTTTTTGTTACGTAAAACTACGTAATATTGATGTCTTATTATTTGGAGCTACGTAGCACTAATTTTTTGTTACGTAGTATTGATTTTTTGCTACGTAGGATTACATAATATTAATGTCTTGTTATCTACATAATATTACACAATTTTATGTAGTAAGAAGTCAGTACTATGTAGCAAGAAATTAGTGCTACGTAGCTTCAAACAACAAGACGTTAATATTATGTAGTCCTATGTAGTAAAAAATTAGTGCTACGTAGCGAAAGACAGTACTATGTAGCAAGAAATTGGTGCTACGTAGCTTCAGATAATAAGACGTCAATATTATGTAATTTTACGTATCAAAAAATCAGTGCTACGTAGCAAGAAATTAGTATTATATAATATCTGAAGCAGCTCGTCGTGCCACGTGATTTAATTTTATTTGTGTGCGAACGGATGATGTGGCACACATTGTGCACACAAAAATTTTTCCATAAAATGGGGGAGGTGTGAGGCTCAAATGATCTAACTTTATGATGAAGAAATTGATGAATGATATATTTTGATGATGTTGAATAATTAATATGTAATATTGATATTTAAATAATATTAATATAAAATTTGTATTGTACTAAATCTCTTTATCAAATTTTACACTAACTTTTTTATTGTAATTTTACAATTAAATTTGAGAACTTTTTGAAATATTAATTATATTGGTCACTGTAAAATTTATGCTGGGCTCTGTTAAGAAGCCCATTTATTTACGTAACCGTTATATATTTTTATGTGCAAATTTTTAGCGTTTATTAAGAACTTGATTATAATGCGAGTTAAAATCTCATGAAATTTTAATTAGGTATTTAAATTTAATTTGATAATTATTCTAATGCCAAATTGTAAAAGAATTTGATATCATTAGTGATATGCTATTTAAAATTTAATTTTATTTTTGTTGTATTAATATCATGAAAAAATTTAATTTCAAAATCAAATTATATTTTGTGTCATATAAATATTTTAAAATAAAAAATTAATTTTATTTTATATCTCACATATATTAAAATAATAATCTGTATCACATTCCTCATAAATTATAATTTAATAATTAATTTTATTTTACATTCATTATTCAAAATTCACAATAAAATTTTTTATAGACTTAGATAAAGTTAATAATTTTTACCTTTTCTAAGATATTAAATAAAGTTTTTTAAAATTTTATTTAATTTTCATACACTTATCACATAATGGTTTTGTTTTATTCATATTCTAAAAAGAAAGTTTGAATCAGATTCCAACTGAAAAGGATATTTTGCTTTACAAAATAATTTCGGTGATAATATATTTTTATATTTTTCTTTGAATATTTTTACATGTATTATTCTTTTTTGGTACAAACAAACTTATATAATAAAGAATCAATTTTTAATATTTATGTTTATATTTATGTAAATATATAATACACATGAATAAAAACATAATAAATTGCTCTCATATTTAAAAAAAAAACTCTTAATTGATTAATCCAAAAAATACTAAATTAGAAAATCCGATCCATCGTGAGTCACGATGGACATGAACTGGACTTTCATTGATCCCAATCCAAAGCGATTTTTAAGCTGACCGAAATATTATTTAGGTCAGATCTGAATCAGGGTCAATCCAATTCAAATCCAACCCACTGACGAGCATAACTAGAGGTGACAATATATGATTCGACCCGTGAACCTGACTCCCAAATTTCGGGTATAAGTCATGAATTTTGACCCGTTTATTAAAGGGATCAAATTCGGGTTGAGCATAATCGGGTCGGGTCGAGTTCGGATTTGGCATTTATCAAAAAATGCTTCATATACGGATCGGGTAGACCCACCAAAATGACTCATTTTTTAATCGGGTCATGTTCAGGTCATGAATTTTAACCCATTTAATATATGGGTTGGATTCGAGTTGAGGCTATTCGAGCTGGGTCGGATTTGGGTTCAACCCGAACCCAACCCGCCGGCCCGTTTTGCCACCCCTAAGCATAACCCACACTATTACATGTCAACCACCTCATCTGATTGACTCATAAAATTCAAAGTTATTTAAATGAAATAGTTTAACAAGATAAAATCCAATCATAAACAATTGGCTGCACCTAGTGCATCATAAATAGTGAAAAAACTCCTATTAAAAAAAATAGTGGAAAAACAATTACAGAGCTAGGTAATTCCAAAGAATGTGCCTGCTTTCAATAGGGACTATCCAAGAAGTATGTTTCAGTATTTCCCTCACAAAGAAGCCTCCTAACTGCATTTGCCAGATCCTTCACATGCAAGTCATTGCATCCTGCACATAAACCAATTTTTTTGAAAGGTTTAACGATCATAATATTTTAGCAAAAAGAGGACACTGAACCTTAAAAATATCACAAAACCATCGTCCGGCAGTTATCTAAGCATTTAAGAAATATTCTATTTGCGTGATGTATGAATACATATGTGAATGATTTGATGGTAGACCGTAGAGAATCCACTTCACTATCATGTGAGACATAGAAGTCTCACTTTTCACCAGACGAAATACTTGTCAGAAGGCAGTTTTTTGTAATATTTTTATGATTTAGTTCCCCTTATGTGAATATGATTTCAGTGACATAATTCCCCTCTAAACTGTTAGTCCTATGAGAGTAGATCCCTACATTGATAACACAAAAAAAAAACAAGACATTAAACACCTAAAATTTACCAAACCGATCAAGAGCATGTTCTAGTTGGAAAAGGTAATCTCTGTTGGGCCCTGATGGTCCCTCAGCTTTGATAATTTGCCTGCATCCATTCACCAGAATTCCCATTTCACTAACTATTATGAGAAGCAGGAGACAATAAGCTGACAACAATGAAGAATTTCATTACTTTGCCATTTCTTCAAGTGGTGCTGGCCCCAAGTAGTTCATGTTCACCTTAGTATCTGGTGAAGCCACATATCTAAGCTACCATTAATGTCAGTGGTTAATTCAGAATCCATGTATAAGGCATGGAGCATTCAAATTCTTTAGGAAACTTACACCAATATTCTGCATACAGCTGGAATTGGAGAGGTCAGATCCTAAATGTCGATCACATTATTACTCATTGAATCATTATCATATATAAGGTTTGCATCGGGGAAGAATACGAGTTGACTAACAAAATAATTTGGTACTTACAGTGAAAAGATCTAGATAAGTCTTTTGATCATACTGCTTTTCCCTTACTTCCAGATACTGCATGATCAAAGTGTATTTCATGTGGTGACATTTTTTTGAGCATAAGAATGAATATTTCACATATATAAGATTGACTGCAGCTTAATGTATTTAATACACATCACTAAGATATTACAGATTATTTTCTACAGAAGAGATTTTGGTTCAAATCTTGCTCTAGTAGTGACTGTCTACTTACAAGCTAGACTGCTCTTTCTGAAATAGATTAACACAAACACGGTTGCTTAATAAAAGCAGAATACAAGATTGTTCAACAAAATAGAAGACCACATATGAAACAAGTTTGTAGACCATTGGTCAGTTCTTGCAAGCTAAACATCATCATCATCATTCCAACTTAAGCTTGGTTTGTGAATCGATCTCGGTCTTTTCTATCAATATCTTGACTTGATAGGTGATTTTAACTGGGATATGATACATTAGGCAGAAAAGTGAATATTAAAGGTTGCAGCTTAGGGCCTTGGAATAATTTCAAAGAATTAGGTGCCCCCTAATGTGCAAACTTATTTGGATGTCACAAGCGTTCAATACAACATTTAGTCCTTTTCTTTTAATAAATATCTGCTAGAAATAACATGTTGAACCTCTAGTGACAAACTAACCTAAAAAGCTTAAGCTCTCAAAAGTTTAGAATGAGAAACTAAATATAAAGATGTGATATATTATGGTATAGATACAAAAACATCATGTGTTATATGTTGCAGCTTGGCCCAACAAACTCAATTTTATCTGCTTTTGACTTGGTACATAGTAAGCCTCATGGTTTATCCTCTGAGGAGCCTTGACAAATGCATGGATTCTTACTAATGAAACATAGTAACTACACTTTCCATAAGATCTGAGACGATTCATTCCTACCGCCTTTGCTATCCTATAAGATTGCTAGGATCTGCACAGTCCGTACCCTCAGCTCCAACTATCACTCCCCGCGCCCTCAGCAATTAAGATCATTATAGGGTATTTGGAACAATATCATCTGTGCATCCATGCACAATTTGTAGATTTTATTATTAGTTTTCTTTTCTTTTGATTTTTGCTTTGGGCTTCCAACAAACAACATATGACCTCTTACTGGTATGATAGAATAAAGACTGTTAAATAATTCTGGTTGTAAATCACATATGAGGATGTTATCAACATGAAAGATATACAAGCAATTATAAATCAAACCACCTTATGAGAATTCATATGTACCAGATGCAACAAATGAAAGCAAAATATTTTGTGGCAACTTATAACATGACATGCCATTCCAGATGACACAGTAACAAGATAAATTCAGCAAAAGAAAGAATAATGAATACAGGAACCATATCTAATACTCCAATATTACCGATAATGCAATCTTCTCTTCCTCCTCTCCACAAACTTTGTAAGCAGTGCCCCACTGAACATGCCAAGAGAGAATAACTACATAAATGACTTACAAAGCACAGCAACTAAATGTTCACAAATTTTTTAAGAACTAAAGGGGAAACCCAATTCCAAAATTAAAATAAGTTACAGCATAATGCTTAACATGACAGGAGTATTATATTTCCAGTCATGAAGCATTACCCATATTTTTACTCATATAGTGTCAACACAATTTCAATTTAACTTATGAAGTGCACAAGCCACTCATAACTCACTCAACTTCCTTCTTTCTAGTTGAATGAAAGAATAAGAATAGTGTCATCACAGTATAATGACTATTGACAGAAAATCTCATGACCAAGTGAAATGGTGCAAAATAATCAGGAAAATTTAAATAAAAGAGAGGAAATATGAAGAAACTTGAGATTTTCATATGGAAAACCATATGCTGGCAAAATATTACGACATTGTCTTAGCACTTTAAATCCATTAAATCAAATAGATGCGTACAATGTGTAGAGAAAACTATTGGAGGGAGAAAGAAAGTGGCATCTATAGAGTAGAGTATAAAAAGACTTTCAAATAGCTCAATGGGTGAATAATTGAATAGATAGATGCTGAGTTTCCCTAGTCAGCATTCTACTACTAGAGGAAGTCGGGCTAAGGTAGGTTGAAAAATAGTGGTTGTTATGCAATAGTTCCGACTGGAGGGTTGTTGGGGGCTCGAGTAAGAGCACAAATTTGAGCTTAGAAAGTTAATTAAGACCCCACATGTGTTGCTCTGCTTTCCTATTTATAGATTCCATAAGATAAGTAATCATGAAGGCATGTCTCTAACACATTCTTGATATATTCTTTTTATTTCGTCAGCTTTTTATATCTTTTTATGTGATAAGTATATCTCCTTATATGATTATACTTTATGAGAACTTGTACTAATTTTTATCAATGTGCTTTGGAGGAATGCTCTAAAATCTAAAGGTTTGCATCTCAGTAGATCAAAAACTGAATATATGGAGTGCACATTTAGTCAAGAAAGAAATACTTATATTGGAGATGTGACAATTGGTGATCAAATTGTCAAGAAGAGTGAGCGCTTTAGATACCTTGGATCAATTATACAAAATGATGGCGAAATAGATAATGACGTTATTAGCAGGATTCAAGCAGGCTGGGTGAAATGGAGAAATGCTTCTGGTGTGTTATGCGATAGAAAAATCTCATCCAAAATTAAGGGTAAATTTTATAAAACTGTAGTAAGACCAGCGATGATATATGGTGCTGAATGCTGGCCTGCAAAGAAGAAACATACAAATAAAATAAATGTTGCAGAAATGAGAATGTTAAGATGGATGTGTGGATATACACGAAAGGATAGAATGAGAAATGAGTATATCCGAAAGAAAGTTGATGTTGCACCAATTGAGGATAAACTTAGAGAAAGTCGGCTTCGATGGTTTGGACATCTAAATCGTAGGCCAATTGAAGCTCCAGTTAGAAAAATTGAGTTATTGGATTTTGCCCATGTACAAAGAGGAAGAGGGAGACCAAAGAAGACATGGCAAGAAACTATAAGGAGTGATCTTAGTTACTTAAACTTAGATAAGAATTTGGTAACTGATAGAGCGCAATGGAAACAAAGGATTCATGTAGCCGACTCCACCTAGTGGGATTAAGGCTTGGTTGTTGTTGTTGTTGTTGTTGTTGCTTTCTATCCAATTGGAATGGTAAGGCAGCGCATGATTGTCAAACAAATTGGGCCCAACAAGAGCTAGCGAACTGATTTTTGTTCGCTAGACTTGTTTACCTATCTAATTTGCCAGGCTTATCTTATAGTCTTTCCTTGATTCCTTCATCAACCTAATGTCCTTCACGTGTAAGGTATAGATTAAGTGTCAAAATTTTTTGTTAACAATGATAATGATGCTTTTGAAGATGATTGTTAAAGAAAGAAATTATACAATCGTACATTTTAGCATATACACCTACTGCATGTACATAACATGTAATTTCTGCAAAATGACACAAATACAGAATTCAATCTACATGGAAGGTTTAGAAATGGATAGAGAACTCCATATCATCTATTTCTTAGACAATTTTAACATTGACAGAGGAAGTATCATTCAGTCCTCTACAATAATTTGAATTAGGAAAAAATTGTAATGGTTGCTCACATGAACAGTGAGGTCATTAAAGGGGCGTTTGGTTCAATATTATTCTGGTATTATGTCATATTATTTAGAAAAAATAATTATTTAGTTTAATAACATATATAGATTATCTTCTACAAATTATAGAATTATTACTCAAAAAATAGCATCTAAATGTCATGATATCTACATCACATGACATAACACCAAGAAAACATTGAACCAAATGCCCCCTTAAGGAATGTTTGAGGTCCATGTGTAATTGGGACTTTCTACTAAACTAAACTCATCCATTCTCTGCTTTCGCAGTTTCCTATCTTAATTTGGGCAAAGCATGCCCTTATCTGGAACTCTACCTCGCCATAGTACTATTGCATCTCTATCCAAAAAAGAAAAAAACTACTGCATCCCTATAAAAAATATTATCGAGATCTAGGGATCCTGTAGAAAGAAGCCAAAATTCCTCAATCCAATCAGAAGCGAACACTTCAGAAACATTCAGGGGGATGGGTATGGCTTCGAAACTGCAACATTTTGTAGGTGAAAATGTAGAAGCTTACGCAAACATCGTTTGGAGCTAGCTCCAACGTTACGGTTCTACCGGGAAATGCCGGCGTACCCCTGTGGTCGGTGCTCCCTGGTCCAAATCAAAACCCTTGTACCATCAGTAATCGCTCCCGAATCCACCCACACAGAGAAAGAGAGAGTGAGGGATACCTTGGTAGAAGACTCGGCGATAACCTTTGATGAAGCCAACGAGCTGCTCGTCGTATTGAAATCCGGCCTTCCAGATCAAAGAGCCATAACCGAATACCCACATCACCATTTCTCTCCCTCTCGCTTTCCTTCCTTCTTCTTCGCCCCTCTCTCTCCTCTCCAATGGGCAGAGAAGAGAGGGAGCAGGGAACCAAGGTGAAACCCAAGTGCAGAGAGAGAGAGCTTGGACAGAGAATCCGGGAAGCAGGAAGAAAAGAGCCGACGCGCGAGACTAAAATAACATATTTACATACATATTCTTTAATATTACATATTTAATAGATAAGTTTTTACAATTTACAAATCTACCCCCTCAGCAGGCCGTTAATCCTAGCTTTTTCCGTAGGAGCTCAATCAAATCCAATTGGATAGATGGACCTACATATAATGAGCTTTGAACTTGGGAACCCGGTTGTATTTTACACACATAAATAATATATATTCTGTATTTAAAGAACATGCATTTTTGTTTCAGTTAATTACTGAAAATTAACTCATAATTACTATTTATTTACAATTTTTAAAAATTTATTAAAAAGTTTCTACAGTTTACTAAATTACAAAAAAAATTACTTCACTATTAAATTGAACAGATTTTCAATTTTATTCTTAACACATTTTCAAAATTTTATATTTTTAAAATCTATCGCTGTCTTATTGATACTATCTTATCGCTGTCGCAGCCTCGTTGGGAGAGAAAGAGGGAGAGGGGGCTGGCTGTCGGCGTGCTCACCACCCTCTACACGAGAGAGAGAGGGGGAAAGTAGGATGTACACGAGAGAGAGGAGGGCAGTAGGATGCCAACATATCTAACCATTCAGCGTTATGCAAGAGAGAGGGTGGGAGGTAGGTGCGCACTTATATGCTGCGTGGGGTAGGGGGAGAGAGAGTGATAAAAATAGAATTTTAAAAAAATTAAAATAAAATATTTTTTAAATACTGAAAAAAAATTATTAGTAGATACCTATTATCTAATAATTATAATTTAAAGAAACTTTTAGTATTATAATATTTTCAAAATATGAATCACCGAAGAAATTTTTAAAATTTGTAAATCAAATAGTAATTATAAATCAATTACAAAGATCATTCAGTAATTAATTCTTTTTGTTTTTATGCTGTTGTTTTTGGCCTACAACACCTTTATTTAAGTTCCAATCATTTTTACTAATTTTTATATTTATTTTATATTATAAAAAATATATTATTAAAATATAATTTTATTGTAAATATACTTAAATTCTGATAATAAAATTAAATTTTTTTTCACTCCTAACACAAATTTAAATATTATAATCTAAATTAACAAAATGCAATTTTATTAGGTAGAATTTGAGCAAATTAACTCAATTTTAAATATCATATTTTAAAAAAGCAATTATACAATATTACTAAAATCTAACTATTTAATATATTTAACTTACAAATTTTTAATATTCATATTAATTACTAAAATCATATAAAAATTTCATCTTATATATAATTTATACTACAAAATTATAATCTTTGTTATATATTTGTCTAATTTTGTGATATAAATTATACACGCGATGTAATTTTTATATAATTTTAAAAATTAATATATAATATTAAAAAATTAGATATTAAATATATAAAATAATAATATTTTTAGTAATTCCTATGTAATTTTTTTTATTTTTAATTTATTTCAAATTGATTAAAATAATATTTGATTTGGGATAGATCGACAGAGCGACTTCTTCATTCGATTTGAAATCCTAGCTTTTCATTCTTAATTTGTTATAAATTACCACCCTTGACTTCAATGCCCATCGTATCTTAAATTTGATTTAAATCGATTAGCCCATGCTTGATAATGGGTTCAAACCGTAAAGCAAAATAATGGTTTGATGGTCCAGTCGAACAATTATCCGAAGTAACAAGATGTGCCGAGAATTCAAAAGTAAATTATTGATTGAGTCTAATAAAATCAACCAAAATCATATGGATGATAAGAGAATCGCACCACATCATGATTTGAAGGCGAGTAGTGTAGTCAAATTACAATAATGATGGTAGCTCACGTATTAAATGAGAAAATTTATGCGAAAAAGGGGGTTGGTCCAACTAGCTGTCTACTCTCATCACTTCTCTATTTGCCGCTTTTAGAAACTGACACTCCATTCTTGTTCTGCTATTCTCTTTTTAGCTTTTAGAGAGCCATGATTTTTTTTTTAGAAATATTTACATGATGGACACAAAAATTAGGTTAATTTATGAATTTTATCATAAATCTCAAAATATTACAAATATCATATCTAAAACAACTATTTTTTTATTTTTCACATACTGCAGTAAATTCTATTAGAAGATTTAACCTAGTTAAATCTAAACAAAATCTCAATTATTGATCGCATCGTTTAACGGTCGACCTTCATGTTAGGGCATCGGGGAGCTGCATTGGTTTCGGCAACAACGTATTCACGCGTGCATCACTCAGATGTTTGCATCTTCTTCTTACGCAGGCATCGTGAGCGGACATCAGACCTTTTTGAAGTCGACGACGACAAAACTCTGAAGCTGTAGGTGAGGTAATTTCATATTCATTATTACCCTCTGAGTGATGCTCGCGTGCATACGAGGCTGCCAGAACCAATGCAGCTCCACGTGCCCTAACATGAAGGTCGACTGTTAAACGATGCGATCAATGGCTGAGATTTTGTTATAAGGATAAAAGGTGATTGTTATAGACATAATGTGCTTGTTATAGGCATAAATGTACTTATTATAAGCATAAAGGTGTTTATTATAAGCATAAATATATAATAACAAGTACATATTTATATTTATAACAAGCACATTTATATATATTTATGCTTATAACAAGTACTTTTATGCTTATAATAAGCACATTTATGCCTATAACAAGTACTTTTATGTCTATAATAATCATATTGATCATAGCGCCTAGCTGTAGTAGGCCTGCCGCAGCTCTACCAATTGTCACTATTTAATTAATGTATGAAAAGTAGACGTGACGAGCTCTCATAACCCAATATTTTCTCCCGTCACTACATGCTATTTGAAACGATTAATTATGATAATTATTTTTATTTTTTTAAAAGAATGATGAAATATTAATTCGTTAGACTGGTTAGAGCATAAACCAAACCGAATTTCTGGTTCCTACGAAGCACAACCTTGATGGGCCGATGGCTACCGGCGGCGATGGAGACCTCTCGCCTCTGTTTGAAGACAGTGAGGTCATGCTACTGCCTACAGTAGTCCTTCTTCAGCGTAGTTTCCGCCCAGAATCGTCAACCGGAGAAGATGACTGAGGTCATCAAAAGCCTTTTATCTCTTGGTGTCCCACTTCTTGCCTCCTCGACGAATTTAATGATTAAGTTTACAATCAGGTCAGTAAATTCGAGCACTGAATGTATCGCATAGACATAGCACTTTGAATGAAAATGCTCCCTACTTTAACCGATCTGCTGACGAAAAGGAATTATGATTGAACTGTTCATCTGAACTTATGATTGAACTGTTTCTGCCCATTATACCAAAACAGTGATGTTACAGTATCCTGACAAGGTCCAGCACTTGATATAATGTACAGGTGGATGCCACCAAGTCCAATTTGTGAAGAGGAAAACGTCATGGGAACAAAGTGGGCTTGAGGATTTGTCTTACTTGCTTTAAGAGTTAAGGTGCAAACAAGTATTTCATTACAATAATGAGTTGTTTTCTGATAAAATAAGCTTGGAGGACTTGTACAAGAGCATAGAAAATAACCATTCAGATATGGAAACTACCCATAGCCTTTGTTGTGAGCAGGTGTGTCCTCAATATTTTCCCACTGTCTATGAAGAAAACTTAACACTACTTCCCTCCAAAAATGGAGTAGCAATTTATGGATGAAGGTCATTTAGCAAGCTTGTAAGGAAACGTAGAAACAAAAATAGTTAGTTGAGAGCTCTACTTTTATTTAGGACTATCTAGAAGTAGTTTCTAGTTTGTCCATTCGTAATTGCTGCTACCATTTGAAAATATCACAAATGTTTAAATTACAATATATTGTGCAATTTCTGTTTTTTATGCACGTTGAATTTAGTGAATGCAATAGGTTGAGCTGACAAGTATAGCTGACAAGTATTCTTGCTATTGTTACGAAACTTCAGGGTAGAAATGGTGAGAAATATAGTCTTCATTGATAAGCCCCCTCCGTCATCCCTAGCCATTATTTATGCCTAGCCATTATTAAGTTCTCTTGGATGTGAAAGATCTATATGATCCTCAAGAGCAATGGGCATCATATGTTATAAACGCTATCAAGGCGAAAGAACTCTTTCTCAAGGATGTAAACTACATTGTTCGTGGAAAGGAAGTTCTCATTGTTGATGAATTTACTGGTCGGGTTATGCAGGTGAGTTCTAAGTTCCAACGTAGAGCCAGAGGATTTGGTGTAAAATTGTGCTGATTTAGATGATTGTTCTGTAGATTGAGAAATTAATGTACATTCATGACATAACTGTATTGTCCTCTTAAAGGTCCTCGAGTTTGGAAATTATATCATTTATGCCTAGCCATTATTAAGTTCTCTTTCTCTTTGGTACATTCATGACATAGCCTGAAGTTGCCCGCCAGCATTCCTTCACCACAGAGAGAGATTTCACAATCACGCCATCTTGCACTAAATCCCCGTACCACTGTTAGCATTTCCCCTCCTTGCCACAATACACCAATCAACAGTTGCTTTGAAATCCTAAAAGGACTGAGAGTGAGATAGAGTGAACACTTTCATTGATTATCTCCTATAGGTATGTTATATGTCAATTTATATTCAAACATGTCCTGATTCATTTCGGTATGGATAATTGTGTATCAAATTAGTTTTTTGGAGTTATTCAAATGTGAAAGGCTCTAGCAAGGCTAGGATGTTATGGGTTCCCTTCCTCCTCCTGATATACAATAGGCAACTAGATTAGTGAAAGTTTACTATTGGATTCTCTGAGATTTGGTTTGCGTTTAATATGACTGAATTGTGTTAACAACGTCATAAGCAGAAAGGAATTGAATTTGCCATGTTTCTAACTAAGGCAGGTTTTTTATCAAAAAAAAAGAAAGTAAGGTAGGTTGGACAAGGTTGGGCTTTTCAAAGACCAGTAGGTATGGGATCCATACTAAAACCCAATGCAAGTATGGAATGGATTGTTGTGTGGACTATAGGATGGGCTACGGGTTTGGCCATTCTACCGACAACTACCCAATTGCTATCCCAAAAGGTAGATGGATATGTGGATGATGGACATTGATAATGGATGTGAAGAGTTGTCATTGCTACTGGAGCAGTCAAATGTATTTGTCTCCAGCCTTTCGTTCACATGTTATATAAGGGGTGCAGTGGAGCCTGTGCTTCTCAGAACTAGTGTCTTTATGACTTAAAAAGTTGATAGTGAAAAAAATTGAGCTTAGAGTAGCTTGTAGTGTAAAGATGGAACTTAGAGCAACATTGAATAGGTCTAAACCATTCTTGCTCATGGTGTTTTTGCAGTTTGGCTATGCTGGTATGTACATTATCTCTATCGTGTCTCTGAAGAAGGGCATAAGCCATTTTATCCTCGTCGTCTATCGAAATGCAGTGGCGGCAGCTGCCATTGCACCATTTGCTCTGTGGTTTGAGAGGTCTCTCATCTTTCCTCCATTCTTGAATTATTCTCCTTGCTCATTTGTCATTAAAATTCATGTTAAGCAATAGCATATGCAATATAAAGTCTACAGAAGTTGTTGATTAAAACAAGTCTTTTGTCATGCAAGGCATATATCATTAGTTTATTGTTATTGGGAGCATATATATGTTTTGCATGGTTTTTCTGAGAACCAATTGTAAATTTATATTCTTTTTTTTTTCTCATTTATTCCTTGAACAGGAAAGTAAGGCCCAAGCTGACCATCTATTTTCATCAAGATATTGGCTTTGGGACTACTGGAGTACTTCCCTCCCTGCTTGATCTTCTTGATTAATTCTTAATCTATTAGGTTTTTAATAAGGGATAAGTCCTTATGTAATTCATCTAAATTACTTTTTGTTTTTTTTTTGTTTTTATTCTAGGCCTGTCCTTGATCAGAATCTATATTACATGGGTACCACCCTTACATCAGCAAGCTTCACTGCAGCTCTTGTCAATATTCTTCCAGCAGTGACTTTTCTCATGGCCTCCTTTCTAAGGTGAATACTTGATATTTTTAGTTTCAAAAAAGAATACTTATCATTTTCTTCATCAGAATTATCTCCTAGAATATTAAAGTTCTGAACTTACACTTTGGATAGTGGCATTCCAACATTGTTGGCAATATAAAACATTAAGCTGCTCGATGAAATGGAAGAAGTATTTAGCATAAAAACATTGTAATAAAAAGAAAGCCAAATTCAAATAAATGTATTCAATAATAATTTGAACTATTACAGCAATTAACAATATCCAAAAGTCATTTTAAAAATGAATGAAGAAATAGTACTACAAAATTGAGACATAATTTTGGTTTATTGAATGTCTTCAGGATAGAGAAAATAAGTATCAACAGTAGGAGAAGCCAGGCAAAGATCTTCGGAACCCTAGTAACGGTGATCGGTGCTTTGCTTATGATTCTGTACAAGGGTTTAGTTGTGGGTCTTCCTTGGACTAAAGGGAGGAAAAACAATGCCACTGAGGCTGTAGTGCTAGATGAGAAGCACTGGATCATAGGCACCTTCATGCTGCTGGGAAGCTGTATATGTTGGTCTGCTTTCTTCATCCAGGTAGAGTTGGTTAAATATTGCAAATGAAAACAATATTACATGTTAAACAGCTAAATTTTGATATTTGCACATATAACACAATAGATTTTACTCAATCTTGGCCAATATATTACTCAAATATTACTCACAAAAGAAACATAGCATATCAAGTACAAAATTCAAGATTCTCCACGAGAATCAAGCGAAAATTATGCAGGAGGGACATTTCTCTTCCCACACTACATTGTCTATGACTAACAAAGCAATAAGTCCACACCTTATTGGCAATCTATATACATTTGTAACTCTCTGAAAGTAAAAATAAAGCAAAATACAAGCTATGACATAAAATATATCATTTGCAGTGTCTTCTCTAATAGCTCGTAGGATGTTTGCAACTATGGAGAAAGAATCACCCTCCAGCCAAACTCCTAAAGCTCCGTCTCCCTTTGACGTGCCAATTTTGCAGCTTCCAGTGTTGCTCTAGATTTTGTTGTAACAATTGCATAAGTGGATAGTTTGATGTTGACCGTTGCTACATGGTTTCCTTTGTGATCCCTTGTAATCATTGTAGTTCCTCCCATGACATTAGCCTTAAACCGAACTATCAAAATTGATCTCAATCCATTTTGGGAGAAAGGGGGGTTACCTGAGCCATCGACGCTCAAGGGACCCAGTTCCCTAAATCGGATTCAAAATAAATAGATATCATTAAAGCTTTGATGTGGGCTGCATTCACCACCTGTGACGGGTGAGGCTTGCTGTCTACCTTGGTATTGTGCCCCCTCCATATATAGTATAATGCTATGCATATACACAGTAGATTTTAATTAGCGCAAGAATGGCACCAAGTTTAACTCAACCTAACAGTAAGGCAGGTTGGACGAAAATTTTAAGCATTTTTACTGGAAGGTTACTTAGGTGTTATTTCATTGTTTAATATGTAGTGCTCAGAGTTTTATTAACTTAGCATGACTATACTTCAACTGATACATATTAATCATCGATGTTTGAGGCCAATACTCTCAAATCATATCCAGCTGAGCTCTCTGTTGCCACCCTAATTTGCTTCATGGGCATGGTGGAGAGCGCGGTGGTTGCACTTGTAATGGAACGTGGAGGAGTGAAGCCCTGGTTGATTGGTTGTGACATGAGGCTCTTTTCTGCTATCTACTCTGTAAGTATTCTTTTCACTGGATTTAAGAAACATATCAATTGCCGTCCGAATGAGGCTATCATAACGATGTGTTTTGTTTTTGGTTTGCCCCTTAATGACATATGAAGTAATTCTTGGAGTAAATTTAGCAACACTTTTTACCGAGGATCTCTTACAAGAAATGGATAATGTCCAACTTCAGATTGAAATGATTTTGTCAAGGATATAGAAGGAGGTGTTTGGGTATGGACAACGAAACAGAAGATGCACTATCAAAAAGGGGAATAGCAAAATGAACAGGATTACAAATATGAAAAAGTACTTTAACTGGAGGTTTTATAGTAAGATTTGTATAGGTGCTGCATGCAAAGGGTGTTAGTGAAGAGGAATTGATCCCAAATTAACTGGATTATTATAATGAAGAAGACTCTTTTACATAAGATTTTTCATGTTATGCAGGGTGTGGTGTGCTCTGGTGTAAGTTACTGCATCCAGGGTGTGGTAATGAAGGAGAGAGGTCCAGTTTTTTTTACTGCTTTCCAGCCTCTTTGCATGATCATTGTGGCAATTCTGGGGTCCATAATTTTAGCAGAGCAAATTACTCTAGGAAGGTAGATATCAATCAATGAGCATTTCTCATTATGACCCTAAATTTAAATTAAGGAAAAGTTCATTTTGATTTTTGTACTTTTATTACACTTGTGATCTGTTGAGTTTAATATAAGTGTAAATTGCATTTGGGACTTTTAAGGTCGGAAAGGCATTGCAAATTGGTCCTAAATTTTGAAAAACCTCGATTTAGTCCCTAATGTTATAAAATCACTACGGTTTGGTCCCTTTATCAGAATCCCACCTTTTTTGATAATCCTAAAATGTGAAATTTAATCAGCTTCAACCATTTACATATTTCAATTGAACATTATACTCTTTTATCTTCACCCCTCTCTAAAAAAAATTAATTTAATTTCTCCTATCTCTTGCTTTCTTTCCTTTCTAACAATTTAAAACTAAAAAATAAAAATATCTACATTTTAAATAAATTTTAAAGATACCAAAAAATTAACAATTGGAAATAATATGAGAGCAAAAAGGTTAATTTCTCTGTCTTAGTTGGGACCAAATAACTATGTTTTTGCATCTTCAGGGACTAAATTTGAGATTTTTTAGAGTTGAGATCAATTCGCAAGATCTTCCGATCTTGGGCCCTGATACAATTTACCCTTAATATTACTAACCAAACATGCCTTCTCTTTTTCATTAATATCCAGCAAAAACATTGAATGAATCTTGGAAGCAATAAAGATTCATTTTAGTGTTTTGCTAGCTTGCTTCCACCGCTTTAACCTGAAAGGCCAAAGTAGAAAATGTGAAGAAAAAGGGCAGACTGCAAATTGCTTCAAAATTCAGAGACCGTTTTTTCTCTCTAAGCTTTGTTGATATTATTTATCTTGTTGTGCTATGTTTTGTCTAAAATCATTTCCTATGTATACATTTACTTAGATTTTGCTGCTTCTAGGATGATTGGTGCAGTCATCATAGTTGTTGGCCTATACTTGCTGATATGGGGGAAGGGCAAGGATCACTTGGCTGATTCCTCTGAGAAGCTTCCAGTGTCGACGATCGATGCCGGAAAGCCATCCGCCGTTGAGCACATTGGTGCCATTGAGATACCTCAGACAAAGAGTACCTGAGTCAGCTCTGGTGTCATTGCATGCAGAAAAGGAGGACATTATTAACAAGAACTGTTGTTTGCTGACTAGTGGTCTCTCAGCCACAAATTGTTAAGCGGTCCTTCTGCATTTGCTGAATGTTCTGTATTTCATTTGATGTGTTGCATTGTGTAAGGCTTTAAACTCTGCTTTGGATTTATTTTTGGGGGCAATTTGCATCAGATGAATTCCTCTCTTTCTCTCTTTATGTATTTTAAGAATATTTCATGTATACAAAGGCCAGCTGGACAAGCACATCCTTGGGCATTTACTTGTAGGATAAGTGTTCTTCCCTTTGTATTTTAAAGGAACTATTGTGGGGTGCCTTCAACTTAAGGACTAGTTCCTGTCGAGCGAAGAACATTCTTAATGCGGATTGAGCCGGGTGAAGTTTATCTACCTTAAATATGCTTGTGATCGGGATGATGCCTATCATCCTTTTTTTCTGATTTTTTTGCCCTTAAACACTACAATTCTCCTTACTTTAATTGAAAGTTATGGTAGTGTAATTCGAATTTAAGACCCCCTGGCTCTAGATAAGTTCTCTTTCAGTTGGGTTAGGAGAATCTCTATCCTATCATCTTACCTAATCTAATAAAGACTATATTTTTCAATAGAATAAATCGTATCAGGGACCTTGAGATTGGAAAGAATTGCAAATTGATTTTAAATTTTTAAAAATTTTGATTTTGGCCTTTGAGGTTGTAAAAGTACTATGTTTGGTCTCTATTAAGACATAATTATAATTTTTTTATTATTATATAATAAGATTATTTTTAATTATCAATTATTAATTTTTTAAAAAATATAACTTTAAAATATCAATATTTATATTTTAAAGCATTAAACTATTAGATTGATAAAAATAAAAAAGGAGTTTTTACATACAGGACATAAAATTTACACGAAATTACGCATTTTACCATCAATTCGTAAATATTATCACTATCACACCATATTCATTTAAATTTTACGCATTTCACATATTTCACATATTTCACATATTTCATATACTTTATAA
>JAEMOT010001136.1:519587-538277 GCA_019297695.1 Apostasia ramifera | reverse complement strand
AGATAAAGGCTAATTTAGAAATGTGAAGTTCACCATCAAAGAATATGGTGTGAAATATGTGAAATGCGTAAAATTTAAATGAATATGGTGTGATAGTGGTAATATTTATGAATTGATGGTGAAATGCGTAATTTCGTGTAAATTTTATATTTTGTATGTAAAAACTCCAATAAAAAATTAGAAAAATTAAATTTTAAAATTTTATTTAAGTTTTAAAAATTATGAGAATAAAGGAGAATAATAATTATTTAAAATATGTAAAAAGATTAAAGTAATTAAAAATAATCAAATTTATATTTTTTATTAAAAAAAGCTAATAAAATAAGTAAAATTTTGAAAGAGGGATCAAAATTATAATATTTTTATAATTTTAAGAATTAAAATTAAAATTTTTTAAAAGTTGGAGACGGTTTACGACATCACTCGGGGCATTATATTTAACACTAACATGGTGGTGCAAAACTTGGCTCTCCATTCGAGGTGAATGCAAAAACTAAATTATACATCAAATTAAATCAAACTAGTCTTAGGATAATGAATCAAATTATTTTTATGATGTATAATATTTTATGATGATAATAAATTAATAAAATAAAAAAATATTTACATACATAATAATTCATATCACCATATTTACATATTAAATATTTCTTTTTAAAAATTATACTCCACACATTTTTCTTACATCCACACACTTTTTCTAAAGCTGCAGTATAATTTTTTGAAAATGAATATCATACATGTAATTATAATAATATGGAGTATTATGTACGTAATTATTCGTAAAATTTGAAATAAATAACTTCATTATGATGAACATATTATAGTATATGTGTTTGAAATCAGGCAATATTATTCTTTTGAATATTTAAATAATGGTGGTTATCGTTCGATTATTACAATAATTGATCGTATCTATTTGATCACAAATGAGCCAGATAATCAGTCAGTATTTAATCTGATTTAGTTTTTACAACATTGCTAGTAGTAATATTTTGTAATACTAATAAATAAATACATAAATATTTTTAAAAATCATAACATCAATATTAAAGATTCAAGTACATTTAAAAAATAAAATTAATATACCTGAATATATGGCAATTTAAATAAACATCCTGCCCTATTTGACGTGAGAACCAAAATAATATTAGTTTAAATAATAATAATAATGATAATAATAAATAAATTTTTTTAATCATATTTTGCCACTAAACCACTATGCCAATTTATATAAAAAAACTTATATAAAAAAAATATATGTAAATATATATAATATTAAATTTATTTATATTATACATATAATTTTGAGCTAACTTGAATTATATTTTAAAGCTAAAGCTAATTCAAAATTCACTCAAAGTAATTTTTTTATTTAATGATTAAAATGAACTTTAAATTAAAGGCTTGATTTGATTAAAAATTTTTTTATTAATTTTAAATTTATTTAAAAATTAAATGAATTTCAAGTGATGAGTTTTGAGCCTGCTCTAAGTTTGGAATTTTTTTTAATAAAAAATTTCTTTTATTTTCAACATCCCAAATGGCCTGTTGGTTTCCTTCGAAAATAATAACAATAGTTTGAAGCGGTTGAGAATAAAAAAAATAATAATAAAATAATAATAAAAATAAAAATAAAAAATAATTACCTACATGTCACATAATTTAATTTTATTTATACTTTATTCATTCATTCTTAATTAATTACGCTATACACATTCAAAATATTGTAAAATCTTATATATACACATTTTAACTTATTTCTATTATAATGAGTAATCATAATTTTTTAATAACCTAACTATAATTAGATTACAAAAAAATTGAGTTATTAATCATATTATTTTAAGAATATTTAAATATATTTTGAGTGAAAACCCTAAAATCTTAATATTTAGGTGGCGGCAAAGGAATGAGATATCCGCGAACGTGAATTGATTTTAGGACAAATCAGCGCTTTAGTGTGGTATTGAGGAAGAGAAAAATATATACTATTAAGAGTAAAAATATAATTTTAATAATTTACTAACAGAATATTTTTTTTCAAATAGATTTTGATTAAGTTTTAATTCAGATGTGTGTATGAAAGATTTTATAATATTTTGAGTGTGCATAACGTAATTAATTAAGAATGGATGAATAAGGCATAAATAAAATTAAATTGTGTGGTATGTAGGTAATTATTTTAAAAAATAAATTATCAAAATTGTAGAGGACCAAATCCGAACAATTCCCCGACGAGCGTGCGACCTGGCGCGTGATCGTCCAGCCTGTTTGACAGAAAAGCTCGCCTGGTCCTTGCTGGCTCTGTACGGACGAACACAACGGCGGTCTTATCTTCGGATTAAACTGCAAATGCCATGTTATCAGGGACTTGACTGAAACTTTGCATGCATGATTGGGTAAATTACATTCGGGGCTCTAAGGTCTAGCTGACTTACTAATGGACCCCTAAACTCAAAAGATATTTTCCTAAATTTCTATTTGATCTTTCCTTCTTATTTGTAACTTAAATCAAGTCACAACAATTTACAACAATAATAATAATTATGCTTTTATCCCACTAGATAGAGTCAGCTATATGAATTCTTTATTTTTATTATGCTTTATGAAATAATATATTCTTATTTATCTCAAAATAAATGAGATTTTTTTTTGATGATATTTTGTTAACAAGTAAATTCTAATAATTCAACTCTCATTATTAGAGCTTCTATTGACCTTTGATTTATATATCCAAATTATCTTAGTCTACTTTTCCTGAACTTATCATCGACTAAGGCTACTGTAAGCTTCTTATAGATATATTTTTTCTCACTTTATTTTTTCGTGTATATTTACTGATCTAATTTAGTATTTTTACTTTTACGATACTTATTTTACATGTATATTTTCGCTATATGGGCTAATATTTCATACCATATAATATTTCTGATCTTACAAGTATTTTATAAAATTTATTTTTAAGTTTAAATAAAAAATCTTTTACCACACAATATAATAAAAGCATTTCTTCATTTTAATTATCATACTTAAATTTTATTGATAACATTCTGATTTAATTTACTATTATTTTATACAATTGATCTAAAGTATTTAAATAGCTTATTCTTTCTGATAATTTGATCATTAATTATCATCTCATCAATATAAGTGCTTCTATCTTGACTATATTTATACTTTATATATTCAATTTTTGATCTGCTAAGATAAAAATCTTTAGACTCTTAGGCCCTGTTTGACAATGGACTAAAAATCATGACTAAAATTACCCATGGCCAAAATCTTAAATTTATTTTAAAAAGATTTAAAAAAATATTTTATATCTCATCTCACACAAATTCCAACATTAAACAATCACTTTATTTCACATCCAACACAATTCTCAATAAATCAATCAACTTTATTTCACATCATACACAATTTTTAATATAACTAACTTATTTTATTTCACATCATACACATTTTTCAAAAATCACTAAAAATTCTAACCAAATCTTCTTTTTTTTCTTATTACCAAACAGAGCCTTAGATAGTTCTCTATAACTTAAATTTTATTTTAACTCCTTCTCTAATTTTAATAAAAAAAATATTGTTTATGAAAAGTATACACCAATGTTTCTTAGATATGTTCAGTCAAGATCTCCATAATTAATCTAAAATAATATAAATTTAAAGCTGAGTTTTAGTGTAGTCCAACTGTAATTAAAAAATTACTTTGTATTTGGACATAAGTTATAGTTTCTTTATATATGTCATTGATAACTTAAATATATGTAGTGTAAATTCTTTTTTTTTTTTAAAATTTTCAAAGTACTTTTCTTGAAATTTTATTATAAGTTTTTTTAAATCTATAAAAATCGAATGCAAATTTTTTTTTCTCTCTCAAAGCTTTTTCATTAAACCTCTTAACAAATGAGTAACTTTTATAGTAGATCTATTAGGCATAAAACTAAACTAGTTCTGACTCTCCTCAATTACTCTTTTCTAAAATTTTAAAATATGACTAATTAATTTAATATCACTATAATTAATATACTATTGTATATTACTTTCATTATTATAAGTAGATACTAATATATTTTTTCTACTCATTTGATATTTATTTAGTCTTTAAACTTATATTAAATAATAGTCTAGCGAGCTAAGATATTTCTTCATATCTCATATATTTTTAAACATCTATTAGATATATATCAAAAGTAAATATTTATAAGTTAATCTTATAAGTTTAGTAAGTAGTTAAATATTTATCAACTTTATATGCAGTAGTATAACCAACAAACTCTCTAAGTAAAAGACTATTTGAAATAATTGCAGCAACAATAGATATTAATAATGAAATAATTTTTTTTATATTTTACTTTTTTTTATTTAACTGTACATATTTATATTATTAAGAACACGCAAATATTATTAAAATATAATCAAAATTCATTGTATCATATTGAAAAATATTATTGCTTTCTTCTAGCGAAAAGATTTATCATAAAATTGGACTCAATTGTTAATACCATAGAAGTTTAGTATATGTTAATAAAGCTTCAAAACATCATGGGAGTTGATGGACCTTTCCAAACTATGGTCAATTGATGGGCATCTGTTTGTAAATATAAATTACACACTATTTACTTAAATAAACGAAATGAACAGGGTTTTTTTGAAAAATGTGGAGGAAAGATTAGGGCGAGAGTAATTAAGGGGAACAAGAGGTGGTTGTCGGCGGCGACGGCGTCGATGGCGTTGGCGGCGGCAAGAAATCTTCGTGCGGAGAAGGTGCGGCGGATCTTCGAGAGGTTCGACGCGAACGGCGATGGCGGGCTGAATCGGGAGGAGATGGCGGCGCTGGTGGTGGCTGTGAACCCTAGGGTGAAATTTTCCGACGAGCAGATCTCCGCAATCCTCGATGAAGTCTTCCGTACGTACGCCGATTTCATCGACCAACCCGCCGGACTCACCCTCCACGGCTTGCTTCGCACCTACGACGACGGTGCTGGGGACGTCGATCGAGATTTCGACGCCCTTTCTCTATCACTCCCCCATTCCCCATCTTCCCCCTCTGCCGCTTCCACCTCCGTCACCCTCGCCACGGCTGACGACCCCTCCTCCCTTGTCGTCGACCCCTCGATCCCCGCCAGACGCCCTTCCGCTGCGCCGTGGGCGTCTTCCCCCCACCACGGAATTGCCTTCGAATCCACCTGGCGGCTCCTTGACGACCTCGAGATCCTCGTCAAGCGCCTTCGATCCAAGCAAAACCAGAAACCCGGCGCTGGCGAAATTAACAATAACTTCGATTCATTCTCGGAGGTGGGATGGTCGCGGGAGATTGACCATGCCGAGCGCCGAATCACCTGGGACGAATCCAGTGCAGATTATGCGATCTTCGGAAGGGAGCTCGCTGCTCTCCGCAGCCGTGCGGATGCCGGTAGCCGCGATGAGGCCTTCGACGCGCACATGGCCATCGGCCGATCCCTCTACGAGCATCAGCTGTTCAAAGAATCCCTCGTGAGCTTTCGCCGCGCCTGCGATCTCCTTCCAACCGACGTCCGCCCCCATTTCCGCGCAGGCACCGCTCTGTACGCCCTCGGCCGCCATGGCGAATCGAAGGAGGAGTTTCTTCTCGCTCTCGAAGCGGCCGAGGCAAGCAACAACCAGTGGGCTCAGCTGCTTCCTCAGATCCATGTGAATCTGGGAATCGCCTTAGAGGGAGAGGGCATAGTGCTGAACGCTTGCGAGCATTACCGGGAAGCTGCCATTCTCTGCCCCACTCATTTCCGCGCACTCAAGCTTCTCGGCAGCGCCCTCTTCGGCGTAGGCGAGTATTGCGCTGCAGAGAAGGCTCTTGAAGAGGCCATATTCCTCCGCCCCGACTATGCCGACGCTCACTGCGATTTGGGTTCAGTTCTGCATGCCATGGGTGAAGATGAGCGGGCGATTCAAGAATTCCAGAAGGCAATCGATCTGAAACCCGGTCATGTCGATGCGCTTTATAACCTTGGGGGATTGTTCATGGACGCCGGCAGGTTTCCTCGGGCTTCGGAAATGTATACCAGAGTTCTGGCCGTCCGTCCTAACAGTTGGCGAGCGCAGCTCAATAAAGCGGTTGCATTGTTGGGCGCCGGCGAGTCTGAGGAGGCTAAGAAAGCTCTCAAGGAAGCTTTCAAGATGACGAAAAGAATGGAGGTTTATGATGCCATTGCCCATCTTAAGATGCTGCAGAAGAGGAGGAAGAATAGCAAAGGTAATGATGTGGGGGAGGGAGAGTTTATTGTGGTGGAACCTTCAAAATTCAAGAGGATTGGGAGGAAGACAACCCTTAGGCAGGATTTGGCGAATGCCTTGGAGATCAGGGCTTTCCAGAGGCTCACAAGGTTGGATCACTGTGATATTGAAGAGTTGAAGAAAGAAATGACTACAACTAACGTTCCTTTATCTTACTCCAGCGGTGGTGCTCCTCTAAAGTCTATCAGGAAGGCTGGTTTGGAGGTGATATTAAGAAAGCTGCTTCATTTTCTCAAGCCAGAGGCATTCCAAGGATCTGTGAAAGCAGTTAACCAGAAGGTTTTATCAATCATGGATGCTTCCGGCTCGGGCAGGGTGGACCTTGGCATGTTCTTCGCCGTCATTGCTCCTGTTTGTTCGGGCCTGACAGATCGGAGGAAAAGGATTGTTTTTGATTCACTTGTGTGGCGGCAGATGAATGATGCCGGGGGTGCATTGATCAGAAGAAGTGATGCTGTCACATATATTAAGCTGTTGAGAGCTGTATATATCCCTTCCCATGGTGTTAGCGATATGATGGAGCTTCATGGAGAATCTGATCCATCTATGGTCTCCTATGGCGAGTTTCTTGACATGTTCAATGATTCAGATTGGGGATTCGGGATCTTGAGCACCTTGGTCAAGCTCGAAACTGGTGATCGAACACGCCACGGACAGCACTCTTGCTTCATATGTCGATATCCAATCATTGGGTCAAGGTTCATGGAGGCAAAGCATCACTTCAGTCTTTGTAATCGATGCTATAGTGAAGGAAAGGTGCCGTCGGCTTTCAAACAGGAGGAGTACAGGTTCATAGAATACGGAAGCGAGACTGAGGCCATGAAAGATAAGTGCACTTGCTTTAAACTGAATTCTAAGAGCACTGAGGATTATTCCTAGTATGCAAATGCTTGGCCATTATTAATATGTCTGAAAATCCGTTCAATTTCATCATATTTGTTGTAACTAGCGTAGCGCTGTTCCATGTTTGGTTAGCTTTTTCCCTGTAAATCAAAACTTAAGGTAGATAAGTTTTTGTTTTTGTGTAGATACTTCTTTCGTTTGTTCATGCTACAGTAATGTTCTCCTTTTGTGGAAAATTGAAACATAGTTTTTGAATCTGTTTATGAGTACAGTCTTTCTTAGCTATTATTATTATTATTATTATTGTGATTCTTAAACATTGAGTATGATTCTCCAAGTTTGCATGATCAGTTATATGTGTTGTTTTTCTAGGCCGTTCTCAAGTTTATTTGATATCATCAATTAACTTGTCTCGACTATTTGTGATCAGTTTTGTGAGTCAACTCGGTTGTCATTTTATTATCGTCGTGCCATCTGCTGCCATTTTTTCGATCAACTAATTGAATTAGAAGAGCAGGACCAGTATTTTAGTTTCATCAAATATCCGACACTGGTTAAGATGCACTCTTTGGCATTAATGCAGTCAGATTGCATAATTGATTTTGCAGGAAAACTTAAACTAGTTGTTTAGTGGGAAATTAATTTAAGGGTAAATTACGCTCAGATCCCTGAGTTCAACGCTTAATATCACGCAAGTTCACGTTTTTAAAATTAACATCGGGGTCCCTGAGGTTTAATAAATTATCAAATGGGTGCTTTTTTAATTTTTTATAATAAAATTTTTTAAAATTACTATTTTATTCCTGCCCCTCTCTCTCCTCAGGATCCAAGTCGCGCGACCGCTGGCGGACACACCGCGAGGCAACCGGACCGCCGGCGGCCCCGCAGCCCGCGTGCGTGCGCTGGATCGGAAGGAGAGAGAGAATAGCAGGGGGGTAAAATGGTAATTAAAAAAAAAATAATTATAAAAAAATTAAAAAAGGATCAATTTGATAATTTATTAAAACTCAGGGACCCTGATGTTAATTTTAAAAACATGGACCTGCGCGATATTAAGTGTTAAACTCAGGAACTTGGACGTAATTTGCCCTTAATTTAATGATAGATAATTATTTCTAATGAGAATAAACTTGCTCTATTAGAAATCAAGCTTCATGCATGTGCATTCATTCATGATGCCAACGATAAAAATTTTTATAAAGCTACGTACTTCAGCACAATAAATAGATAGAGAATTGCTAAATTTGAAATTAATCTCTAACATCTGTGTAAATTGCGTATGAGATAACATATGCTCAAAATAATGGCAACAATATAATATCTCAAGATTGACCGAAGTCTTCAAAGAATTATAATTGTTTGGTCCGAAATAGTTGGTAGCTATCTAACTCATGAGTATTGGGCGAAAAATGTAGTGTTATCGGTTATTCGGTTAAGTAGACATAAGTATTATCCGTGAAAATGGACACAATTGTCTATCGTGTGGGCCACTCATAATATTTAAAATTGAATAATTAGCATGATTTAAAATTTACATATCGCAAAAGATCGAATAATCTCTCGAGTGATTTATATTGATCAAAGAAGTTCCATTTGTTTTGGTGATTTCAAAAAATTTTATTTTTGTTGAAAAAAGGAATTATCATCAAAGAAATTGCCAGATTTGATACACTTAACAGATTCTAATTAAGTAACGAACTTAAAATCTAAATAAAGGTAAATTATATATATATAATATTATTAAAATTATCAACATTTTAAAAATAATTAAATAATTATATTCAGAATTACTAGTAATAAAGAAATAACACTACCTAAATTTTCACATTTCTCGAAATTCAAACTCTGATGAAATGAAATGTCTATTACGTATATAAATAAAATTTAAATATTTATTATTATTATTATTTAAACTTTAAAGAATCATTATACTTATTTAATCTTATCTTTTCATGAAATTAAATTTTAAATAATAATAATTTTTTTAAAAAAAAATTAAAATTAAGTTACGTATTTCTTGTTCTTGCTTTATTCTCTTCTAAAATTTTTTAAAAAATAAAAATTAAAAATAATCTAAAGACATAAACTTAAAAAATTCAAAAATTGATGCCCATTTTTTTCAGGACTAATTTGTATCATTTTTTTTAATTTTAAAGACTAAAATTAAATTTTTAAAAAAATTAAGATTAATTTGCAATGCTATCTGCACCTTATAATTCTACATACAATATATCATTTTAAATTACAAGCTTGACTAGCCCCAGTTGCCGCAAACCATAGTTAATTATGATTTAAATTAGGGAACCGACTTAAAACTGAATCGATAAATCTGAGTGGGATCTAAATTTATTTGAGTTGGTTCTGAATTTTAAAATATTCGATACCAATTATATAATTCAATTCTTTGTTTTAATATATGAAACTAGTAGAATCAAATTGAGTAAGTCTAATTTATATAAATAATAAAATATAAAATATAAAAATAATTTTTATCAACCAATTTTAGTTAATTAAAATTTTTGGAGCTTACTGCAGAGCTCAATTTTTTTTTTCTTTTGATAAGTGCATAGGTCAAATTTGAGTTAAAAGGATTTGAGATATTTTTGTACCCTAGTGTGTCGTGAACTGCATCAGTGAAATTTTTCTGACAAGCAGAACTCCACGATCCTCAACAAAATTTTTCGTACGTTGATAGCATTATCTACCGTATAAACAAATAACAACTGCAACAGCAGCATTGAACCCAACTTAGATGCTGAACGGGTAGTGGAGCTGAATCAAAGACTTGGTTGTTGAACCAGATAGTGAGCCATATAAAAATAGAATCAAGAGTAAGAAGCGGCGGGGAATAGCAATACTTTGCATCGCTTCCGACGTCTTCTCTACTCTCTTCTTCTTCTTCTTCCTCTGTCCTTTCTGCTCTTCCTTGTCTTCAGGTATTGTCATACTTTTGTTATGTTCCAAGTTAGAATCAAATATAAAAGCTACAGAGATCTATTATTGCGATCATTACTCTGTTTTCCTTGTTTGAGAGCTATCATTGGTATCAAAGCATCGATCCATGGTGGTGAAAACCCTTTCTAGTGAGATCAGACAATTGGAGGACACCCTTAAATCCCTAGTATTGGAATCGCAGGAACACTTGAAGGAGATGATCAAGAACGTATCAGATCAACAAAGTGAATCAACGATCGCGCTATCCGACGCCATCAAGGTATTGGATAACCACTACAAGGTGACCTAATTTCTCTCAAAAAGGAAATGATGGAAGATGCTGGGTTATACATTCTTGAGGAATTTACTGGAGACAAGTTGGGTGTATGGAGAATTCCAGCTTGATTGAATTCCCTAAATTCCTCCATTGATGCCCTCTTTACCAGGCTACCAAAAATTGAATTCCCTAAATTCTCTGGAGAAAGTATTATAGGCTAGGTATTTAGATGTGAGCAGTTCTTTAAGATTAGCCAAACACCTAATGAGTGGAAGGTGAAATTGGCCTCTATTTATTTGGATGGAATAGCTCAAGAATGGCATCAAAATTTTACCAGAACAATATTGATCCTTATAGATTGGAATGTGTATAAGGAGGCAATCAAAGAAAGGTTTGGAGATGCCGCTTTTGATGATCCTATGTATGAATTAAATACTTTCAGGCAGACAGGAACGGTGCAAAAATACAATAATCACTTTGATGCTATCCTTACACGGTTGAATTTGCTTAAACCTTATGCTATTAGCTATTATCTAGGTGACCTCAAGGAAGAACTTCTTGACCTTGTCAGAATCATGAAACCGAAGTCATTGCGGGAAGTCTTCAGTTTAGCAAATATGCAAGAACTCACTCTCCGTTAGCAGCAAAAAAGAGTCAAGAAATGGAATAAACTAGGAGTTAGTGAATGGCGTAATAACATTGAAAGTAGACCAGGGATTGGAACTTCTAAAATAGGGATGAGTAAACAGCACACACTTAATTCTAAGAATCCTACATCTGATCAACAGCAAGGTGATAATTTCTGAAGAATTTTATCCAACTCTCCTTTTTCATGAAAGGAGAGTTGAAGGATTTTGTTTCTGGTGCAATGACAAGTACTCAATTAGCCACCAGTGTAAGAAGAAGCAGCTATATCAAATAACATTAATTGAAAATGAAGTAGTGGACAGTGAAGAGGTAGAAGAACCTAAAAAAGAATCAGATAGTACTTCAGTTGAGATGGGAATTGAAGCTAATATCTCTCTCAATGCCATTACAGGACTTCCTTCATATCAAGCAATGACGGTGATAGGGGCAATTAGAAGGAAGCAAATTTACATTCTAATAGATAGCACTCATAATTTCGTGGACCCTTCTATTCTGAATTTTGAAGTTGACAATGTGACAAAAATTCTTATTCAATATGTTACAGTGGCCAATGGAGATAGAATTCTCATTACTCAAGAAGTCCACGATCTTCAGTGGTTTATGCAAGGTGTAATATTTTCAACAAAGGCTTTGGTCTTGCCACTTGAAAACTATCATACGATTCTAGGAATCCAATGGTTATCGGAGTTGGGAAATGTTAGCTGGAATTTCAACGAATTACAAATGACTTTCACATTGCATGATAAGCAAATCAAATTGACAGGCATCGAGATTCCAATTATACAACTGACCAAGGAAAAACATTGGGCCAAGCTATTACAAAATGCTTCAGTAGCTCTCCACATACAATTTTTTTCTTCACTAATAAATACAACTATGGCAGCTGTTACTGACAAACCACTCCAAAAATTAACTGTTAGGTAGCATAAAGAATTGAACGCAATTTTAGAAAAGCATTCAGAGGTTTTTACTGAACCCAGTGGCTTACCTCCACGCAGAGCATTCGATCACAGGATAACACTAAAGGAAGGCACAAATCCCATCAGTGTTAAGCTATATAGATATCCAGCTATGCAGAAATCAGCAATTGAAAAGTTATTTTAAGAAATGAAGGAATCTGGAATCATAAGAGAAAGCGCCAACCCCTTTTCCTCTCCTGTTGTTTTGATAAAGAAAAAATATGGCAGCTTGAGATTGTGTATAAATTATAGAGAGCTCAATGCCAAGACCATACGTGACAAATTTCATACTCCTGTAATAGAGGAATTATTAGATGAATTGTATGGATCTCAATATTTCTCTAAAATGGATCTAAGGCCCAATTATTAGCAAGTTCCAATGTTTGAAGATGACATTAGAAAAATAACTTTTAGAACACACGAATGGCACTATGAATTCCTAGTGATGCCTTTTGGGCTCACAAATGCACTGGCCACCTTCCAAAGACTTATGAACTCAATTTTAAAACCTTTCTTACGAAAGTTTGCGTTAGTTTTCTTTGATAATATTCTAATCTATAGTAAGAGCTGGCAAGAACATCTATAGCACCTTAAGCAAGTCTTTGATGTTCTAGTGAAGAATTCTTTAAAGGTAAAGAAGAGCAAATATATTTTTGCAATTCAAACTATCGAATATTTAGGCCATTACATAACAACTGAAAGAGTCACCACAGATCCAACTAAAATTCAGGCTGTAATAGAATAGCCAACCCCATCTTCCGTGAAAGAATTAAGAAGATTTCTGGGTCTTCTAGGATACTATAGAATATTCATCAAAGATTATAGTAAAATCAACAAATGGAGTTAATTTTGCACATACTGCTTAATTTTCTCAAGTCAGAGGCAATCCAAAGATCCGTGAAAGCAGTTAGCCGGAAGGTTTTATATATCGATCATGGATGCTTCCGGCTCGGGAAGGGTACGTGGACCTTGGCGTGTTCTTCGCCGTCATTGCTCCTGTTTGCTTGAGCCTGACAAATCGAAGTTTGAGGATTGTTTTTGGGGATTTGGGATCTTGAGCACCTTGGTCAAGCCGATCAAAATTGGTGATTAAATACACCTTGGATGGCATTCTTGCTCCATATGTGGGTATTCAAACATTGGGTCAAGGTTCATGTAGGCAAAGCCTCACTTCAGTCTTTGTAATCGATGCTATTAGTGAAGGAAAGGTGCCATCAGCTTTCGAACAGGAGTACAGGCTCAAGATATATGGAAGCGCGACTGAGGCCATGAGAGATAAGTGCCCTTGCTTTATACTGAATTCTAAAAGAGTACTGAAGATTATTCTTAGCATGCAAATGTTTGGCCATTATATGTCCGAGAATCCGATAATTTGATCATATTTGTTATTGTAACTAGTATAATGCTGTTACATTCACAATCAGAATTAAAGCATCATCAAGAATGCTTTCTCTATTTCACCGCAACCACCCAGCGAGCAGCCTGGAAGTCTAAAATAAAAGCATTCATTAGTAGAAGAATGAACAAAACTAAATCTGATTCAGGTTAATGTTACCTGCTCCGAAACAACTGGGGATGATCATCAAATCATACAGCTCCCATCGATCATTAAAACAAGTCAAATTGTTCGTCGAAGTCATCACGATTGCCTCGTGATCGTTTTTGATGATATTTACGATTGGTAGATGGCTCAAAGTTTCTATCTGTTTTCCTTCCATTCCGACTATCAAAGTTGTCGAATGAGAAAGATCTGTTAGACCTAGCTGACTGATGACGAGTATGACGATATTGGGATGATCTGGAGAAATTATTGTTTCTAGGATTCACAGGACTTCCGTAGTTGCCTGCTAAGTTCTTGTAAGATCTAGATCTTTGATACCTCCCATAATTTTCATATGATGCATTGTCGTAATCATCATCAGACTGCCTACGATTCCTATCAAATGGATTATCATAATCCTTATCTGAATTCCTTTCGATGTCTGTTCCAGCAATTCCTCGTAGCTGAAAATAAATCAATTATATAAAAAATACACACACATATATACGTATGTATACTGTATAATCAGCAGTAGATTGATGTATAACATTTATTTTGAATTTAATGCAAAAACTCTATCTTTGAAGTAAAGATCATTATTAAGTTTCTGCGATATGAGAAACAAATACTGAAGTTCATGTTTTAAATAATCTCTATGGTTGAAATATCATTGCACATGTACATTTTCTTTAGTACGAAGTTCATTTTTACATCATACACACATACAGATATGAAAGTGTATATAATTTCTTCATTCCTTTTTCTCCCCTTTTTTCCCTCACCTCATTCCCCTTTTTTCCTACTTCTACCCTCTGTTTTTTCTTATTTTGTTTCCTTTTTCTGCTCGCTCTGTTCTAGAGAGTTCACAATTTATTAACTTATCTGGAATATCTTCATAAATGAGGGATAAATATTTTTTTATCCTTCAAATACAGGTTAGTCTTAATTGAGTAACATAAAAGCAAATAGAACAATTGATTTGTATATACCAGTGAAAAGAAAGGAGGAACGCACCTCTTCAAATTTGCAGCGCAGATCTCGCTCAATAGATCTGACTGTGTGACGTTCCCTTTCCGTGAACATAAGCACTGCAGTTCCTTTATTACCTGCACGTCCAGTTCTGCCAGATCTATGAACAAATATCTCAGGAGTATTTGGTAGTTCGAAATGAATGACCTGTATCCATTTGAGAATTTGGTTACCGTTTCACAAAATAAAAACATATATTTGTGCATGAATCATAATTTAATGACTGATGAGAGGCAAATTACCAAATCAACATTAGGAATGTCGAGACCTCGTGCGGCAACATCAGTTGCAACCAATGAACTAAACTGTCCATCACGAAAAGCAGCAAGAGTTCTATCTCTTTGAGTCTGCTGCATGTCTCCATGCAATGCTTTGCTACCAATAATATTACCCATTGACCTTGAAAGTGACTCAGCATCTTTCTTTGTTTTAGTAAAGATTATGCTTTTACCTTCCTGAGCATACATCTTTAGCACAAACGATCACATGTCAACATGATAAAGAATGGTTGATGGAACAAACATACTAACTTTATGCAAAGATTTGCCAGTAAAATAACTGCATGATTTTGGCATATTATAGTCAAAAAATTTGATATCTACTTTAGAACAAAAAAGAGATGCATAATCATAATATTCTATGATCATGTCATAATTGTTAGCATATAGGAAGATTCAAAGCCATAAACTAGAAGTTAAACCTAGGCTGTTTGCTTATAAAATTTAATTTTAACGAGGTCAAAATTAAACTTAAATGGAGATATTTTTTATTGAAAATTGTGAATGATGTGAAAAAAAGTTAGTTATTAAATTAAAATGTGTGAGGGATGTAATATAAGTTAGTTATTATTTTGATATGTGTGTAGGATGTGAAATAAAGTTACTTTTTTATTTGATTGTGTGTATGATGCGAAATATAATTAATTTTTAATATTAAATTTTATGTTTGATATAGCATGCTAAGTTAAAATTAACCATGTTAATTTTAAACTTATTAAACAATCAATTTGCTACCATAACTTTAACATGGTAGATACCACAGTTTAAAAAATTAAAGAGAGAACCATGCAACATTAAATCCAAGCTTCAAAACCAAATGAGCTTGTGTGTAAGGTGGCATGCAAGAATATATAAAATTCTTGGAACATAACTTAAAATCTTACAATTTTTGGTCAGTTGGATACTGAAGACTTAATAGTTAAGAGTGACAATTTATACTCATATCCATTTAACCCGCCCCTAATGGGATGGGTATGAGTCCTGCAACTATACCTGCGACCAATGACCCGCCTCGTCCCGTTGTAAAACAAGGCAGGTTTAAGTATGACTAAATCATATCTGCCTCGACCTCATAATCCGCAATTAATTAAATATTATTATATAATCTTAAATTTTAAAAAAAGTAATTAGGTATTATCTCTTTATTTTTGTTTAAAAAAATTAGTAATAAATTTGAGGTGAGGTGGAGTGGGGAGGGGAGGGGAGGGGAGCGTATGGGTTTTGGGAGAAATGGGGAGGGGCGGGGCGGAAGCGGGTATAAGGTGGGTGTGGGTAATGGTGAAAAGAAAATGGGGCTGGTATGGGTTTTATCAAACCCACCCTATTATCATCCCTATTAATAGTAACATACACCAATATGAGGTGTATACAAATATGGCTTTGAAAAAATTTCCAACAATGTTCTCACTATCTTCTCCTTTAAATGGACGTTTAGACCAAGTGACCTAAAGAGAATGATAAACACAAAGCTATAATCTTGCCGGGAATATTTCATTGGCTGCTAACATTGATAACACTGTTGAATTGCACTGTTTGCAACTGACCAGTCCATATGATATATAGAAGGAGGATGGCAAATCTCACAAATATCAGTGGCACTTGAGCAGAAAATTCCCATTAGGCTATCAGGGTCTAACATGTAGAAACCAATGAAAGATTAAGATATGATTCTGTGGGTTCTCATGTGTACAACCTAAATAACATTTACCAAAACAATCCATGAAAAAATCTTAGATCACCACATTGAACTTAAAAGACGCTTACACGATTACAAAAATTAGTAAGATGACCGTTGTAGAAAGCATATAATGAATCAGAGTCACTCATTTCCTTGATACAGAAAAAGACCGTTGTGTTTGTGACTGTAATAAACTATTATAAATAAATACAAAAAGAATCAGAAAAAAGAACCCTTTTCCAAAAGTCTACTTACTGAAATCAAAGCGGGAAGAAGACTTTGCTTATTATGAGTGTTGGAGGCAACTGAATAAAGTGAGATGCCATCAGCTAACTTCTGATCAGAATCACCCACCTGAAGATTAAAACAAGACATTGCAAATGAAAGTAGAGGAAGGGGGTGGAATCAAGCAGAAATTGTTTAACAAGTAATTGAGTGTTAGTTTAAAATGCAAAGAGACTGTGCGAGGGTGCTAGATGGATGTGAAAAGAAACAATGGGCACAAAACTAATTCAAATTAAAAGAATATGTATCGACATTTTAAGGTAACTTACCAAATCTATAACAACAGGATCTCTCATAAACTTTCTCGACAGATCATTAACCCAATGAGGCATTGTTGCAGAAAATAGCATGCACTGTTTCCTTGAAGGTAGGTAACTCAAAATACATTCCACATCTTCCTGGAAGCCAATAGCTAGCATCTGATCGGCTTCATCCAATACAACAAACTTGACTTCAGATAAATCTAACGCACGTCTTTCAACTAAGTCAATAATTCTTCCAGGTGTTCCAACAACAATATCCATGCCAAATCCCAAATCACGCACTTGGTTCATTACAGGAATTCCACCATATAGGCAAGTACTCTTCAAAATCGGAGCAGAATCTTTAAACTCCCGTTGTACCTGGCGTGCCAATTCACGAGTAGGCGCCAACACAAGAGCAGAGGGCACACGTCTTTTCCTAAAATTGAAATCCATAAACATATTCATAACAATAGTTTTTGAGTAAATAATGAACATTATAGCATTCTTGAACTTATACTTCCAAATTGTAATAAATAAATTATTTTATATGAACAATGTATAATACTTATAGAAAATTTATAAAAGATAGTTCTTTTTTTACTCCTGATAAGCAATGTGATAAAAAGATTATTGTTCAATTGAGACTGTCTCAATGAAACATTCCTCTAGTTCTATGGCGCATTATGTTTTACCGTATCTGTATCCTGACTCAAATGTGTCAGAACTGCAACAATAACCTATACACCTAACTTAGCTAACTTCACCATTTTGTGATTTCATTTTAAAAAATATAGATCAAGTACAAGGACCTTGTAGCCTCATTGAAGTGGCATTCACAAAAAATAAAGCAGGCAAGGAAACCCTAGTGTCAAATGTGAGAACATACCTGATTTGATCCTGCTGCCGGATAATGTTGTCCAATATGGGAATACCAAATGCAAGAGTTTTTCCTGATCCAGTAATAGCTCTCCCAATCATATCTCGGCCTTCCAAAGCAGGTTCCAAGACAGCTCTCTATAATCATTAGTAACCCTTTTATTGAAATGAAATTTAAAAATCAAAAGGAACACATAAAACTTCAAAAAAAAATTCCAAATGTCTGAAAATCATATGTCAGGTCAAGCTAAAGATTCATTTCTTCTAATTTGCTGGAAGGGAAGGGAGGGGGTGATGCGGGACAGGTGAATGACAATGCAGTTTAGAGATCAGCAATATGACAAAGCAGATTATTCGCAAAATAATACTAAATATCAGAGAATAATTTTGTGATGACTGAGAAATCAATTAAGCCCGCAAAGACCAATTACTTTTAAAATCTTAAATAAAATAGATCGAAGGTAATTGAGAAATTACCAATTCAGATTAGGGCGCAATTCGGTTTTCAATAAATCAGAAACAGGGAACAGGATTGAGGGTCTCACAATATTTAACTAACAGTAATTTAAATTCGCTCAGTAATAAAAGGTCGCACGGGTGGAACAATTTCGAGCAAGTCACAAGCGAGCAGAATAATCCAGCTTAATCAATTTTACCAGATTAAAGGTTTTGTTGAAATTCGTACCTGAGCCAGAAAATTCAGGGACCACGATGTAATTTCTCCAACTATTAGGGCTGTCAGCTGGGGCGCACGGGAGCTGGGGCGCACGAGAGCTCGGGCGGGGACGCGACGGTCGCGACGGACGCGGGAGCGAC
>JAEMOT010001136.1:478696-519414 GCA_019297695.1 Apostasia ramifera | reverse complement strand
GGCTGGTGCGCGAATGGCGCTGTCAGGCAAGGCGCAGTCGCGCGTCCGGGATCTCGTGAACGCGCTGCGGGAGCGGCGCGCGCAGGTGGAGCAGGGGCGCGCAAGGTCGGAGAGCAGGCGCGTCTGTCTGAACTGTACGAGGAAGAGGAATGCTGGAGGTGCAAGATGAAGGGAATCGAACCCGGAGGGGAGGAGCTGGAGCGGGTGGAGTTTAGGGATTCTCACCCAAGGCCCAAGCCCTTCCCTATCCAGGATATCGATTCATTCCAGAATCAAATAATCCCAAGGGAAACACAAATCAGATTTATTCAGCATTAAGAAAATAAGAGTGACAGGGAGGCGTTTATATAGACCTCCATACAGACTGACTCAATAAAGAAAAAATACATAATGTAATAAATTCCTCACACAAACGAGAAAATACTAAATAACATGCCTAAAATAATGATCACTAAAATAGAAACAACTAATACAAAATAAATGCGAGAAATAAAATCATCCCAAAATGGAATCTCCAATCAATCAGAATAAATAGGAGATTTCCAATCTATCGAGTCAGCGATCTGCAACATCCATCTTTCCCAATCTGTCCTAATAGTCAATCAATCCAAATCGAAGCAGCATGGCTAGATCTCGGCCGTCGACGATAAACTCTGCCAGGAATGAATCGACGGTCGATCGTGGTGTCCCCACCAGGGGGTTTCAAGGGGAGAGGTCTGCATATTGACTTTAACAGCATAATCCTATATCTGTAAATTAGGTGTGCCAAAAATAAAAGAAACTTGTACAATCTTTTTACTCAATTCAGAATTGACATGAAAAAATCTGAATCAAGTTTCAAATCACATGAAACGACATGAAAGTTATTTTGCTTCTATTTCAAGTAATCCTCAACTCACATGAAAAATTTTTGCGAGCACGCTCGATATGTATTTTATGTATTTCCCATTTTTCATTTCAAAAAACTTACAAATGCAAGTCGGAAAAGGTGCAAGGAATCCAGGAAAATGATGCTGATTAGATGAAGACTTAGAAAAGATTTCCCCTTGAGCCATCTGCATGACGGCCAAATCTATTCTCAAATTTAGTCAGATTAAATTCAAGCTGTTGGATTAGAATTGACAGCTAGAACCGGATCTATCATCTAATGCTCCAATGAGTGGCCGGTTATCAGCACTTATCACCAAACTGTCAATACTTATTCTTTTACAGCATGGTCAGCTGATCTAAAGGATATTGATAAGGCTTCTGTGGTCTAAAGCATTTTCAATTTCACCCAGTAAACCAACTAGGCCACAACACCCCCCTCAACCTTTTAGGATGTAAGAAGCTCGGCTTAGGCACTTTTTCAATGAAAACAACTTGTCACAGGAAGCAATTAGCTATGAAAATCCCACCATATGAAGCAAATTCAGCCTCCTTGCATTATCGAAAAGATGTCCGGTAAAAAAAAGTAGTGAATGATATTAAACACATACGCAGGTGGATAACTTCCGCCAACTCCTTATCGACGATGCAGGACCACGTTATAAAAAAGAAAGCAAAGCATTGATACACAACAAACAGAAAACAGAAACTTTCACGAACATCTCCAGCTAAAGTTCCACAAAAGCAAGGAAATCATCAGTAATTCAGTATAATCTGCAGTGAATAACCTGTATGGGGAACAATTCGGTTATCCCCCGGCGAGAAAGAGCAGAAACGATCTGCTCCGAGATGCCCAGCTGGGAGATGTTCAGAAGATCTCCTCCAACGGAGTCCATTGGAGCAGCAGCGGGCAGTGCCACGGCGCCGAGGCGCAGCACAGGCCACCATCGACGAGGAGTGACATTAGTGTTCGCTGAAACGGGGACGGAGAGACGGCAGGGAGTGAATAAGGTGGAGAGTTTAGGGTTTTGGGGCTGGAACGGGAAGGCAGCAGACGTGGGAGTGAAGAAGAAGAACGCGGCTACCATCCTCCCACGCGGAGTTTGAAAACGGATAAAATTTAGGGCGCAGAAGGGGAAGATATATAATGGTGTCAATCGAGATTTTTTTATTTTATTTTTTGGTATAACAAACTAAAAAAAAAAGAACTAAACTGAAAAATTATCTTATATATGAGCATTTCTTCTCTAATAATAGCTTAAAAAAAATACAAAATTTTTTTAATTCACACTTTTTGAGTTTTTATATGAAGCGCATATCAAGATAAGGTGTGTACTACTTTATTACCCTCCTATCGGATGTGAGTGATAACATTATTATTCAATAACTTCGTACATTCTTTTATTGCCTTTAAACGAGAGTCAATGATGGAAAGGTCCTTTTCAGTGTCCTGAATTAGCTTAATAGCTTCCAAAGAGTTACCCTCTATCCAAATGTTACTTGCTTTAATCTTCTCGGCTAAGACAAATGCTTGCTCGACTGCCAAACATTCTGCAAGTGTTGACTCAAGAGACTCATGAATGTTACTTGAAAGATATACAATCACTTCTCCTAGCGACCACTCCAACTCCCAACCTTCCCTTTTTATCATCCACTGTCGTTAATGATTGGATGTTTAGGGGGACATCAGACCTTTTGAAGCTTAGTTGTGGTGGTGTTATCTGATTCTCGGCCTACTTCCATCTCTACGAGATAATTGGTGGCGAAAAATTTTATTACCTCTGATGATTTACCTTTGGCTCTCTTAAGCCTATTATTTCTTTCATTCCAAATTGCCTATAGAGTAATAATGCTCAATTCAGGTTTGGGTCTACTTGGGCCGCTCAGTAAAATGTTAATCCAGTTCTTCACTGAGTTGAAGCAAGTTCTGACTAGCTCGATGGGCATCCCAACGGATGCCTAGACATTAGCGAAAAATGTACAATCTTTTAGCATATAGTCTATCATTTCTGCCTCTAGAAGCATAGCAAGAATGCTCCTAAAGAGAGAAAATTTAACTTGAAACACATCTTAAAAGTTAAAAAGGAGAATAATTTCGAGAAATACTTGGGACTCCCCCAATAGTCGGAAGAGCTAAGAAGAAGACGTTCCACTCTATCAAGGATAGAATCTCTCGAAAAATCGAATAATGGAAAGAACGACTTCTTTCCATAGGTGAGAAGGAAATTATGATCAAGGCAGTAGCTCAAGCTATTCCAACCTACGTCGTAAGCATCTTCAATATCCCCACTACCCTTTGCAAAGAAATTGAAAGCATTATAGCTCGATTCTGTTAGAGAAATTCTTCTACCTCAAAAGGTATTCATTAGTGCCGTTGGAGTGAGATGTGCAAATTTAAGGCAGTAGGTGCTTTGGGTTTCAAAAACTTAATTATCTTCAATTTGGCTCTCCTCGGCAAGCAGTGGTGGTGACTCCAATAGGATCAAAACTCTTTGATGTATAAGGTGCTAAAAGGCCGGTACTTTCTATCTGACAATCTAGAAGACACTTTATTAGGGAGGGAACCATCTTTTATTTAGAGAAGTATATGAGAAGCAAAACAAATTATAGGCAAAGGCTTCATCTGGAGAGTAGAAAATGAGAAAATGATCAAAATTTAGAAGAATAAATGGATCCCCAGATGCTGGGATTTCAAACCCTTCTCTCCGATCAATACTCTTGATGTTGATACCATAGTGGATGCTTTGATAAATCAACATGATGGGTGGAAGAATATTCCAATACTAAAGAAGATTTTCTTTCAGAATGATATCAAAGCCATTTATAGCATACCACTAGGGGCCCTCTAATCTTCAGATTGTAAAATTTGGGCACTTTACTATTCAAACAAGTACTCATTGCGTAGCGACTATAATTTTATCTAGGAGCTCACCTTAAATACTAACATTCAGATTGATGGGATTCAGCCCTCACTTCTGCGAGGGGTCGGGACAAGTAAGCCCAACAAGAAGCCATGGGAATATGTTTGGGCCCTACAAATTCCGAGCAAAATCAAGCTTTTCATGTGGAGGATCCTTATGAACTTCTTACTCACTCTATACAGATTATGGGATTACCAATTAAAAGTTGATCAATCGAGATTTTAGATAAAAATATCAGTGTGAATAATTTTAATAATTTTAATTTTTTTACTATAAAAAATTTTGATTTTTTTATGCCTAAATTTTTTTAAAATTTTTAATATATTACTTAAATTTTAAATTTTAAATTTAAAATTAATATTATATTATATTATTTTTAAAAAAATAATTATTTAATTTAACAATTTTTTTAAATTTATAAAATTATCACCTAAAAAATAAAATCTATATATCACGATATTTAAAAAATATAATATAATATTTAAAAAATATTAAACTAAATACAACCTAAATATTTTCATTAAAGAATTATGAGTTTCAGCAGTTTCAATTTCAACATACCAAAATTTGATAATTTTAGTTCTAAGTTTCTGTCGAAATTGAAAAATATAGCTTTTCGAATTTGTGACAATCAAAATCAATTTGTAAAAGCTGAAACTGGTGAGTTTCATCAGAGCTTTAAAATTTTGGTATCAAGTTTGTAAGATAATTGAAACTCACTAATAGTTTGCTTAAATCAAAATTAACTTAAAAATTCTTTGAACTTGAAATTAGTTCACTATAAAAAAGTTAATTTAATTTATAATCAATTCAATATGTATATAATCAAATATTTTTAGACTTTTTAATTTATAATTAAGAAAACTATTATAATATTTTAGAGATGATATTAAAAATATAAACATAAAATATAAAAATAAATATTATATATTATATATTAATAATATATTCAATATATAATAGACATTTTTATAAAAAAATATACCATATAACTAAGCTCAATTTAACTCAAAAATAATTTGAAATCAAAAAATTTTAATAGATTCGAATTAAAATTGATTTGAAATTAAAATTTTAAACTCACTCAAAAAAGACTTAAAGCCACCCCTAAATATATTGTTGATATGCAAATCGCTAAGTACGAGTTATTTGATACTTGATTTGAGATAAACTTGTTCATGTTCATTAGCTAAGTTTAGTAAATAAATTTGAACATATTTTAAAGCTCGAGTTTTAGATGAAAAAACTTGAGCATAATACATTCAGCTTCTTTACATTCACAAACAGTACATATTTAAAACTCGACGATAAACTTAGTTGCGATCTTCTTAATGTGCTCAACGAATGTTATTTTTATTATCACGTAATCATGTTGCTAATGGGGTCATTGTCCATATAGATCATATTATATTTTTTGTAGTTTTTTTTTTTTTTACTTTTATGGATAATTTTATGTAGTGCTTGATGAATTACTAAGATTGCTAGTTCTTGGACAAGCTCAAATCGACCAACGTTTGGAGAGAAAATCCAAATAAGAGATTAAAGGAAAATGAGAGGATTATTGAGCTGATTATGGAAGGAGATATTAGAATTGGGGAAAATGGGAAGCTTTCCTTGAGGCTTTCTCTGATTGGAATGGAGAAGGCAATGACAAGGTTACCACGGGAAGTTTTGCTGGAGGAAAGAGATGTCGATCGAACAAAATTGGAGCAGTAGGTGAACTGTAAAGAACAATATCTGGTTAGCCTTTCTCTTCTGAGTCCTTCAATCAGATCCAGAACTGAAATCAAACATCTTTCTCACCATAAATGAGGCTATTTATAATAAGAGAATAGTGATTGGGATTAGGTAGGTTAAGTAAACTTTATTAATGAGGCAATAATAGGTCGGCGTGGTAGTAGCTGAACCTGCGCACTTCGCCAGACAGGCTAGATATTAATGACAAACATCCTCCCCTTGTCTCTTAAAAGGGACAATTATTATACCGTAGGGAAGGCTATGACATGACAGGATTTCAGACTAGCCTGTTGTTCAGGCCCGCTGTTCAACTAGCTCTACACTATTCGACTAAGGCCCTGTTTGGCGCGAGGACCAAAACAGGACAAAAACAGGACCAAAATGGTACTAATTTAAAAAACAATAATAATAATAATAAATAATTTTTTTAAATCATTCTATACAAATTCAAATATAAAAAATATTATTTTACTTTACATACTCAATAATTTAAAATAAAAATATCAACTTTATTTCACATTTTAGACCAAAATATTCAAATCGAGTATTTTGATCTAAAATGTGAAATAAAGTTTATATTTTTATTAAAAATTATTGAGTATGTGAAGTAAAATATTATTTTTTATATTAAAATTTATGTAGAATAATTAAAATAATTTATTTATTATTATTATTGTTATTTTTTAAACTAGTACTATTTTAGTCCTGTTTTGGTCCTCGCGCCAAACAGGGCCTAAGGGACCTCAATCTGAGCGCGTCACCTAGGTTGTTCGGGAAACCTTGATCGGCTAACCCCTCTTGAAAACTCGATCAAACCCGTCCACAAATCATAACCGGATAACATGGCGATATTTTTCCTTTAACAAACACCAATACTAAAATTGGGAAAACAAAGATAATTATAGTAAAGAAAAAGAATAATTCTATTTAAGCTCTTGAAATAAATCTTTAATTCCATGCAAATCCACCAAAATGAAATGTGTTATTTGAATCTCTGCCGCCCAAAATGTTTACCACAAATTATTTTCAAAAAATAAAAAATACATATTAAAATATTAAAAGTAAATTTAAATATTTTTAATTGCTGTTTTATTGTCAAATGTTCAAAAATAATTAAATTTCAAGTGCATGAATAATTAAAATATAAATTAAGCAATTTTAAATACTGCCAACAAACGACAGTATAGTCATTTGGCACTGAGGTAAGCTCATTTTCATTGAGCTAGAAGAGCACTATTCTTAATTTTAACGAAATTTTTAAGCTAATAATTAGTTGGAATATATTCTTAAATTAATTTAAATTATTTATGAACTAAAAAGAGAAAAATATAAAATTAAATAAATTTAATATATTTAATGTAAAATAAATTTTATTTTTTTTATTGAAATGTATATTGAGTATTAAAAAATAAATTTTAATATTAAAATTTATATATAATATGAAATAAAAATAATATTTAAATTTAGATTTAGATAAGATTTAAAATAAATATTAAAAGAGCAATTACACATATATTATTCTGAAAATAATTATGTAGAGGCTCTTTCATTATTTATTAGCTGTTACTTGATTTAAATTTAATTTAAGAAACAACTACCTCCGTATCAAATTGGTGCTGATTTTTACTTCAGTTTAAAAATATAATTCTAATTTTTACAATGTAAATTATTTTCTAGATTTTTTCATCCTGTTTGATTTGCATAAAAAAAAAGACTCATGACTGCTTGCCAAAAATTTTAATTTATTTTAAAAAATTAATTATTTTATATCTTATTTTACATAAATTTTAATATTAAATAATTATTTTATTTCATATTTAATATAATTTTAAATAAATTAATTACTTTTATTTTACATAATTTTTAATATAATTAATCCACTTGATTTTATATTAAATATATTTTTAGAAAAATTAAAAAATTTAATCGAATTATCTTTTGGTTTTCCACATTGTTTTAAAAAATTTATAATGTGAATTGTTTGGATAATTTGAGTTAATTTAATTTCATGATTTTCTAGAATTTTATCTAGAAAATTAAATTTTCCCAACTTTTGTTTACTTGGGGTTTATGATCTACATCTTTTAATATGCATTATTCTTATTTAGTTTTTTTTTCTGTTTTTCATTTAACTCCCACTGGTGATTTCGGTTTTCGGAATGAAAAACAAATTAATCATTTTATGTGATTTTNTATTTTACAAAAATTTTAATATAAATAATATTATTTTATTTCATATATTTAATTATTTTAAATAAAATTATTAATTTTATTTAATATTTTAGATCAAAATATCAATTTGAGTATTTTGATTTAAAATATAAAATAAAATCGATAATTTAATTGAAAATAATTGAGTATATAAAATAAAATAATATTTTTATATTAAAATTTATATAAATTATAATAAAATTTTATTTATTATTATTTTTAAGGTGATACTATTTTAATTCAGATATTGATATTTGCACCAAATATGAACCCAGGGTTGTAGTGACACAACTGAACCGGGTTCATCTCGTCGGCTCGATCCCGTCCTAATCGGAGGTCCGAGTGTCCGACTATGGAGGCGGATTGACTCCGCGGGGCTAGGGCTAGAATCGCGGAGGCGTACTGGCGTGCGGACTGTGCATTTGTCTATCAGGAAGACTTCTTTTACCGAAGAAGTTCAAGGAGCCTACCTCCTCGGCAGCCGGAGGCCGGAGATTCAGAGCAGATCGGCAAGGGAGGATTCAATCCTTAAATCAGATACCGACGAATTATTTTCAATGGTAATCCAGTGATTCTGCACTGAATTTCTTAACTTTCCTTCTTTCTAGTGGCTTCACCATTCTTGTCGAGTTTCTTTCTCTTACAAACCCTAAGTTGAGGGGTTGGCGTTTGTTAAGACTCTCTCAGTGGATTATATGGCTTGTGATTTATTTCTCTTCCTTGATAGCTTGGGAGTACGCAGGTTTGATTTGATCAAGGAGGATGGATTTTGAGTACTTTGGATGAGTACAAACTGATTTGGCTTCTTCTTTCTCTCTTACCTTTTTGGTTTTTTGAATTAGTGCTGATTTTCTTATACAAACTCTAGAGCGGTCCTTCTAGTGGACTGTACCTTGGTTGTGTGGTTTATGATTGTTGCAATTTTGAACTGGAAGCTTTCTGAATATCTTTGTTATATCTAATTTGTTAGTTGTTTGGTTTAATATCATTTTATAAAAATTTGATAATGAAAAATCAATCTATTATTACATTTATCCATAACAATTAAGGTGACATTTAGATGTTTAATCTTGTAAATTTTTATAATGTCATTTAAATGTCATCAAACTAAACGTTTAATTTTTTTTCAAATGGCTGCTTAAGATAATAGAGGATTTACATACGTCTCTACACATTAACATCCATTTCACAGAATTTGTGGTACACTCTCAGAATACATGTTTATAATGTTCTTATACTTTTCTTCTATCCATTGAGATGGTTGTGCTATTATAGTTGGCTTCTAACTTGGTTAGAATGAAAGAGATATGGTCCTTCATCAAACAAAACCTTTCCTATTAAAGGAATGTGCCTACAGTACTTAACTATCTTGCTGAAAACATAATATTTAGCTGTTTCTAGAGTCAGAGTGCATAATATAAGTTGTGTAATGTCAGTGTTTAATATGCAAATAGATATGTTTACTGTGGCATGTATGCTAATCTCGTTAGATATTCGCTGAAATTTTCTTTATACTCAAGATGATTCATAGTTTTTTTAAAGAGATATTAATATGGTTATTGTGTTTGTAGGCAACTAGTAACCCTAGTTTGTCAGCATCTAGAAGAGAGAAGTCTAGAATTCGTCAGCCTGGCATAACTGCTCAGAAGAGACAAGAGATTAAAGAAGCTTTTGAGCTATTTGATACAGATGGATCTGGTATTCTGTTCCTTGCATTTTTATCAGATGTCTTTATGGATTTATGTTCTCATTCAGACTAAGTATTCTAAATTTTGTTATCAGGTACTATTGATGCCAAAGAATTGAATATTGCCATGAGGTACTTGTTCATATTTGTTGTATTTCCATCATTATTTTGTAGACTGATGTTGGGTGGTTTCTTTTTACAGAGCTTTGGGATTTGAAATGACTGAGGAGGTAACTTTTTTTGCCATTATTTTGATGTTGCTTGTTCATTCTCTTTTTTGTTCAAATGCTGTATATGGGGGTTTTAGTTGGAGAAATTCGGATTAGTAAATATACATAATTCATTTTCTTGCAGCAAATCAATAACATGATTGCTGATGTTGATAAAGATGGTAGCGGTGCCATTGATTTTGATGAATTTGTGCACATGATGACAACTAAGATAGGAGAAAGGGACACCAAAGAAGAGCTTATGAAAGCATTTCGAGTTATTGACCAAGACAATAATGTGAATGTCAACCTACACGTTTCTAGTGGTTTTAAATGTCCTTGCGTATTTTTGTTGAATAACTTTTCTTGGATCCTTTTCAGGGAAAAATTTCTGAAGTGGATATTTTGAATATTTCGAAAGAATTGGGTGTAAACTTCACACTATCGGAGATAAGAGAGATGATAAAAGAAGCGGATCGAAATGGTGAGCATCATTCCTTTTGTTACTCTCGACTCTTGAAGATTGTGAGCTCATTTCCTGCTATTATAAAACACTACTAGCTATATTTATACGGAGTGTCTTTGATGTTTCTTTCATTATCATCAACACCATCCCAACTATTTGTAGTAGTCTTTATGGATCATTTTTTCCACCATTTAATGCTGTCTAATGTAAGATGTGGTGCTAACTTTTCAAACATCTACAATAACAAACAAACCTTAATTCTAATTTCTCGGTGCTATGACCAAGATGTCTATTTAATAGTAACTATTAATCTCTACGATGTACAAATCATTATCACCAAAATCTATTCCTCAACTTTTTTGATGAAAATTCATGCTTTTAGGTTTATGTTATACCTGGAGGTGTAATCAAAAATATTTTTTTAGCAAGTTGTTAAAAGTAGACATCATTCTTAACACCTGATATTTTGTTTGGAAATTATCCTTTCATTTTTTTATTTTTTGTCTTCTAAATGAAAGTGAAAGAATTCATCGTACATATCTAGATTTGTTTTGAGTCATGTTGATTCAGGTCTTACTGTGTTTCACAGAAAACTAACTTCTATTTTTTTTAGGAAAAATTTGCAAAATTTTTAACGCAGTTTGATTTACATTTTTGATTCACAGGGTATTGTGTGCTATTGAAAATTGTTATTTTCCAGATGATTTTTCAATGTTGTTTGTTGATTAATATTCATTGGGTTCAAAATTGGCATCATCCCAACTCATCATATTGAGAATGGATTGGGATACTTGAGTTAGGTTTGTGTATCATGTACAGATTTAAACTTTTGAAAATTCCAATGATTATGATATGATCACTACACATGATCTTGAATTACGGGTGATTATACTTTAAATGAAGTTGACGAATTTACAAATAAAGCTCTGATGTTGTTTTTGTTTTGGGTTTTGAAAGCTGTGCATCCTTAAGTTCTATGTGAACTGCATTGATCAATTTTTTCGTAATTTTTAAACGAGGAAGGTATTCATCTTTTTATGCAGGCGATGGTGAGGTTGATGCTGATGAATTCTTCAGGATGATGAAGAGAACAAATTATGGATATTAGCCATGTGTTCTTGATGGAAATTCAGACTTCTTGATGATGAATATGACTTCCCTGTAATTTAACCCTTCTTTCTGTATTATGTAATATGCACTTCTAGATTGGCTTCTTTATTGATATCTGTTTTTTGGATTATTCCATTGGGTTGATGTAGATCTTTGATTTTATATGGTCCACAAAAAATGAAAATATATCATTTGGGTTCCTCCCATTTAAATTTTTTCTACTCAGATTCTTTTTTTAAGAATTCCATTAAATTATTATTTTGAGTTGATTTCAATCGAGTTTAAGTTCGTTCAAAATTGCTTCAAAGAGCTAAAATTCAACTTGAACTTCACTTAAATTTAAAATATATTCGATTTCAAATTAATTTGACTCGAAATAAATTTATTCAAATATTTATTAGAAAAAAAGGAGGAATATGAAAATTGAATTTACAACCTGCTCTTTATTTTTCGAAGACAAACTTCATAACTCCTCTCATCTTATTTAAGATTTACAATCGTGTGAATTTGAATTTAGGATTCTTAGAACTCCGACGAGCACTATTTCCACTAGGAGATTTTTTGTTTATGAAATACTTATGTATATAACGATAAAAGTAAAAAAGAAAAAGAAAATTTGACTTGAAAACAATGTAAATTGAGTCGCGTTTGACTCGAAATTAACTTGCACTCTACTTGAGAGTTTCTTGTAAAATTTCTAGCCCTATGAATCTAATTTATTGGGTGACCCGTCAAACATTTAGGCCTCATTTGGTTCGAATTTTTTTTTAGACATGAAAAAAATTTATTTTATTTTTTAAATTTAATGAAAGAAAAATTTATTTTAATATTAAAAAGTATGTAAAATGTGAAATACTTTTTAATTTTAATATTCGTATTTATATTAGATGTGAAATAAAATTAATTTTTATAATTGAAATTTGTGTTGAACAAAAAACTCCCCTCGAGTCAAACGAGGCGAAGGATGGGCCACAAAGTGGGCCGGAGGCCCATGTGGCAACAGTCTGACTCGTAGCCCATTTAAAGGATTATGGCTTTCGATTCGAGGAATCTAGTGCGATGTTTCTGCTTTGTTGTCCACGAGAAGTCTAGGGCTAGGGTTTCGACGCAGTGTAGCGATCGGAGTGGTGGTGGCGGCTCGTGAGGATCGAGATGTGGCACGAGGCGAGGAGGTCGGAGAGAAAGGTTCATGATCTGATGGATGCCGCCCGCCGTCGGGCACAACGGCGGGCCATTTTTCTGGCCAAGAGGCGCGGCGACCCTCAGCAATCGCTACAGGTAGTCGGATCTCGTTGCCGCGTCAATCGAGATGATGGTCTCTACCAGGCCGCTCAGGATCAGCAGGGACTGTGCGTTCTCGTTTCCTCCTCTTACCTCATTTTTTGTTTAGCGTGTTACACTTCATTTTTTTTTATTTCCTCCTTTAATAGCACAATTCTTGCCCTAGTTTTCCCAGCTATGCATTGGTTTGGATTTAAGGGACCAAACAGCTATTTTTTTATTATCCGAGCCCAACTCGCTTCTGAATTACGACGATGCGGACAGATTCGATTAATCACGGACGTTAGAAAATGGCAGCCTGCAATATCAGAAGGAAAACACATACAAGGTAATAGCAGCAAGCTCAATTCATCACCAACAGAACTGCAAGACCGAATTGAAATATAAAATGATAGAAGATTTGAAAAGGAGTGGAGCAGATTAGCAGAGGACTAGAGGAGAAGAGGAGGGAAGAAGAAGAGGGAAGAGACGGAGACGGACTGAAAATTACTCGCTATCCTTCCCCCTCCACAAACCCTACTCATAAGTAGCGAACTGCTCATTTCTTAATCAGCCGTGACACGTTCACTAAAAAACGTGTTAGGGGCATGTTATCTTTCCAATCAAGGTACGCTTTCGAGTATAATTTTCTCTTAAATTTAGGGGCATCTACTTTTATGCTGCGCAGTTTGCCCTTATCGGAATCCCTAAGATGTTGATTGCAATGTGGATGCGCAGTATATTGATAGGGAGGTCTCCTATCCTCTTCATTTGGCCTATGCCGATTAACCTCAATTTCTAGGGCTAAGGGATATCTCTCCTCTAAAGGGATAAATCTCGTAGTTAGGTTATCCACTTTAGCTATTAGACTGATCTGTTGATCTCTAAGCTCGGGATCCATGCTCGTGCACGTGCGAGAGCGAGTTGGCGGGACGCGCCAGCGAGGCAGGCCGACACGAGGAGACCTAAGCGAATGGAGCCGCAAGCTCGCACCGGACTGCGGGAGAGAGGTGCATGATTAGACGCACGGCTCGCTCATGCAGGCAGGGCATGCGCGCAAACCTGCGAGGTGTGGCAGTACATCTTCACAGTGCGGAGGCTTGTGCAGGAATCAGTGCTCGTGCGATGGTGACGCAATGTCATTGGTGAAATTTGACGATGTGACGGTTGAGGCGCGATGACGGCATGTGGATTTGAAGGCTATGCAGAGGCAAAGGTGGAATCGATCCGACAACGAAGGTGAAGGTAGAGCCGAGCTCATTCCAAAATTAATGCGGGACGACAACTAGGGTTTGGAAGGTGGAAGGAAGAAGAATAAAATTACAGATTTAGAGATTTTCACCCTAAGCCCTTGCCCTTTTTTTCCGGAATTTAAATCGATTCAGTTCCATGAATCACGGTTCAAATTCAATGAACCAAAAGGGTAAATTAATTTTATTCAAGTAAGCAAAAAAACGTACAAACTCCAGATCTATAAATAGGAAAATCCCTATTGCCACAATTTTAATTTGGTAATCGTAACTAAACAAAATTAATTTTAAATTAAAATAATTTATTTTAAAATTAGGAAAATTTTATTTTTAAAATAAAATTTCTCAATTTTTGCTAAGTCTAACTAATAGATAACTTTCAAATTCAAACTAATTAACTTAGCCAAATAGGTGCGACTAGTCATGGCTCAACCCAACCGATGATTGACTCAACTCAACTGAACTAAATATAAGTCAATCCACCTAATTAGGGAGTACTGAATCAGCATTGGCGTGTCTCTGATAAACCCGATCATAATGGGCTCCATGTATTCAGCCCTTTTATTAGCTTATTTATGTTTTTTTATCCTTGATTAATTTAACTTAATAGATTTGTAGTTTAACCTTGGAAGACTTCCAATAGATTCATAGTCCCATTTTTCCGCTCTCAAGTCTTAATTGATGTGCCATCAAAGTGAAGCTTCGCTGCTTGTGATAACACTATTTGAAGAAAAAAAAGGAAAATTGACTTGCAACCTGGCTAAGGTGATTAGGCAAAGTTGATTCAATATGCTAGATTTGTTCTCGTTAAAACTATTAAAAAGTTGGTCAAGCATAAAAAATGGTTCAAACACAATGCAACATTCATTTTTTTTCATATTGTAAACCTTAGTGTTGCCATAAATGAACTTTTTGTTTTGAATAAGTAAATGAGCTTTTTTATCGACTTATTATTGCCAGCCTTGGACTTTTGTTTTTAGCTATTTTGATACAAAAACTGTTTCAGTCTAGCATTGTGATTTTATAGGGCAATTTGCATATGTTGTTTTGTTGCAGGATACCATGGAATGGAAAGCAAGATATTTTGATTGACAGGTTGTTCTTTTTGGCCATTGTAAACATTTTCATCTGCAATGGTATTTGGCAGCAAGTAATTCTTTTCCCTTGGCAGGTTTGATGGTCGTGCTTTGCTTGATTTCATTCGAGATACCAGCTCTCGGCCATTCCGGGCTCCTGAAAAGTCTGAAGAAGAAGAAGAACTAGAAGAGTTTGTTAATTTTGAGCGCTACCGGGATTTAATTAAGCATCGACGTAGAGGATGTCGGTACTTTTTTTTATTTATTCTCTCTGACAGTAAAGATTTATTTTCCTGATTACTCATATTTGTCGGAAATGTTTCCACCTTACAAGGGTGGATGGTTCCTTATTAAATAGCCTTTTAATGTTAGAATCCTATTATGCTGCTTCGTCATGTCACAATAAATATTACATCTCTGAACAGATACTGATGAAGAGGCTTTGTGTCACATTTTTGAAGAGTTGGAGGCAAAATCTGCTCCTTTTACCTTAGAAAGGTTCTCTCTTTTCATTTTATTTCTATTTATCACTAGGGTGCGTTCTTCCTTTTGCTCATTCGCTATTTCTTCTGCAGTTTTTTGCCAAGAGTGTTTGATTTACCTAACCTGCTAACGCAGTTTTGTGCTGATGATTGATTGTTGTTTTGATAATGGCTAAATTGATAGAGACTCTGCCTGGTCTAGATGGAAGATAATATTTTCATCAATCTTGATGTGCATAATTGGTCACATTTAACTATCTGGTTGAGCCAGCCCAAAGGACTAATTGTATGCATGCATAATTCATCAAAAGTGTTAACTTGATTTTTGCACAAATTTTCTTGAATTCAGTTGATTAGGAAAAAATTTAGTAGCCATCCCAATGTTGTTGAGCACAAGAAGAGAGACTTATTATGCAGGTGATTAGGCAAATTTAGTAGCACCTAGTGGGATTAAGGCTTGGTTGTTGTTGTTGTTGTTGTGTATATCACAAGAAGAGAGACTTATTTGGACCATTAATGCAACAAGTTCCTTAGATGCCTAATCTCTCAATGTTTGCTGCTCATACCATTAAGCAAATCATGTTTTGATGAATTGTTTCTTCACTATTGACTATTGAGGTTAGTTGGGAGGACTTGCATGCACTTCTTTATTTGAAGTGCAAGAGTGTTGTTTCACTTTTCATTGCCATTTCTTAAAAAACTCATCATTATTTTAGTCTTTTGAATTTTTCCTTGTTGATAGTCTCTCTTAGAATCACACCTCAGTACCTCACGCATGACCATGTTATTGTTGGATAGCATTAACTGAACATCTCAGTCGCACATGGGATATCTGTACCAGTCTTTGTTATTGATTTGTCGTGTAGTTCTGTGTCTCAATGTTGGACTGCATTCTTCTATCCGATGTCCTCCTTATCACTGGTGCTTATTCCTATCTGAAGTACTGAAGTACCCATCCATTCATAGAAAGATTCAATCGTCAAAATCAACAACAAAAAGGTCATCCTGGACACATGATAATTGTCAGTCACTTGATGAATGTTTGTTTGTCTGGTTAGACATCACCCCTTGCATAACTGTTCTTGGAAACATGATTTATGCTTTTATTCTTTTTCTTATAGGCCACATACATCGCAACCTCCAGCAAGCAAAGGTTCATATTCACAGGTTGGGTTTTCCTACAAAGCAGATGGGAATGAGGAAACTCATGTTATCGAGAGTGATGAGGATGAGGATGATGATGAAGATGATGATGATGAGAAGGAGATTAGCAGTGATGAGAGCAATGATGAAGGGATGGAATTAATTGCAAAAGATTTTGGTATTAAGAGGTATAATTGGCTTGTATATATGGATAAGAAGGCAAAGGAGGAGGAGAAAAGACAGAAAGAAGTAATAAGAGGGGATCCAGCTATTGTAAGTATGCTCATATATTTAAAAATATTTGTAATATATTGATTATTAGATGTTGGCTTAGCATCTTTATTTTTCAGAGGAAATTAAGCCGGAAGGAAAGAAGAAAAGTTTCCCAGATGGAAAGGGAAAGGGAGAGAGAAGCTGCACGTATGCTAGGAAGACCTCCCCGCCATGATCCTTATAGGTGAAATCTTAATAAATACATCCTTTTAATTTCATTATATAGATAATTACTCTTATGCGTGACATTATGAGTGATCATTTATGTTATGTTTATTGATTTTGTGCGCCTGTTTGTAGGGATACTCGAAGAAGTCCGACATATGAAGCTTATCCTCACTCCAGGAAGTATGTTGCATGAATTCAATACAGTTTTTTTTAACTTATACCATGTGTTATCTTTTGTAGATGTGACAATTGCTTATTTTTTAGCAGATCTAGATCCAGGTCGAGGTCATATTCACCCTCAAACTCTAGGCGGCATGATCGAGGTGCATATGCTGACAATGGGAATAGAAGCAAACCAAAGCCTCCAAAAATTGAGTACATTACAGAGTTTGGAGGCTCCACTGGCGTGGATGATCAAAAATTTGGAGCACCATCTCCACCATTATCTCCATTACAAGCTGATACACCAAACCGGTCGGAGAACTCGACCTTTAATACTTGCAAAGATAGATTGGGCCATGTTTACTCTGCTTCAGCTTATTCTGATGGCGTTCTGGTTTCCTAGAGGCAATTGATTTGGGAATTCATGTTAGGCATAGCCTAGGATTAAGACAAATTTAAGTTGATTTTTGTTTTTTTATTTTTTGTTAGAAAAAGTTTTGTCAAAGGAGATTTTAAAATTTTGACCTAGGGTTACTGGAGCTATATAAGCTGCTATAATCCAATGTACTTTCTTCATATGCGGTGACCTGCTTTTCTTTTAACTAAAGAAATATGAGATTTATTTTTCAAAAAAAAAAAAAAAACATGAGAGTTCAAAACAGTTCCCTTATTGGGAGGTAATAGACTGTTGATTGTTCATCTCTGAGATTTTGTCTGATTTGCAGGCCAATTGGCGGCCGTATACTTGAAGCTTTACATGTTGATCCTGCATCTTCTCTATCCCTTGAACATGACAAAATCACCAAGGTCTCGAGGCATCCAATCAGGTATTTGAATGTTCTGTAGATTTTATAGGTTTCACTAACTATGCCATATCAAATTTTCGGTCAACACTGTGTATGATCTCTAATGTTAAATCTGTCTTTGATCTGATTAAATAACATATAAATTTAGAAATTAATTGAATTTCTTATGTACCAGTCTTAACTAAGGCCCCGGCCTTAGTTAAAGTTGAAATTCTAGCTTCAGAGAACCTCAAAGATGTAGTTAAACATTTATAAGTTTTCTGTTTAAGGGCGGCGTAAAAAAAATCCAAATATATTTGAAGCCCTTCAACTTGAAATGTGTCCTAATTAAGCCTCAAAATTGAGCTGTCTGAAAAACAATCTTAGTTAAGGCTGGCAGCAACAAACAGTCATTAAGGATTTTGGTAAACTTCTTTGGAATTCTATTGTACTTATTTGTCGTATTGAATTTTTTTTTTCTTATGCAATCAGCACTATTCTTTTACTGATTCCAGTTATAAGGTTTATTTATTTGCCTTTTTCAAAGTAAAAAATGATTTGCTTATGCAGTCGTCATGAGGGCCTTATACTTATTCATGTTAATTATAATTTGTATGTTTTTCCTAGCTCCAGTACCAATGCAGTTGCGAAGCTCAACAAGATTGCTCCTGGGGCATCCCAGAAGGCCCAGCAGGTTGAGAAGAAGGAAACTCCCCAAGAACGTCTCAAGAGAATAATGAACAGACAACTAAACAAGCAGAGTAAGAGATCTTAATGGTTTATGCAGCAATCCCTGAAGGATATTATTGTACAGTAATATGTGGTGCATTTTTTGACTTCTGGCAAATTGTAATTGAAACTCACAGTCAAGAAGGATTCTGCTGCTGAGAGGGCGAAGAAGCGGGAGCAGGAGCGACAAAGACTGGAAAAGATTGCAGAAGCAAGTAGAGCACATCGCTATGGATATCATAGTCGTAGTAGAAGTAGAAGCCGCAGCCGCTCTACACCTAGGTATTTGGGTCTTGTCCCCATACTAGCTCATGTGCATATCATGAGTTTAAAGCATACTATCCTGTATATTTTTACTTGATTGTGTATCTGTACCTTTGCTCTGTATTAGTCCCTGGTTACGCTTCTGTTTTAAATGTTGCTTAAATTTAAGAGAAATACTTGTGTGGTGAGTGTATTTTCTAAATGTACTTCTGATGCATTTCTTACCTAATGTCGGTATTGCACTAATCACAAACACATGTATTTCATTTATATGTAATAGGACCTGTACACACTATTAGTTAATTGCTTGTGAACTTCGAAAAGTACACTGTGCACCTTAACTGATCTCTAATTTTAAACCTAATAAGGCTTTGATGAGTTGCATTTTGTTTAAACTCTAAAGCTTTATTTAAAAATCATGGTTAAGAACAGTGCCAACCAGATTATTCAGCATTCTTTTTTACTATTTGCTTGCTAAATATGTCATTTTCCATTTGAAGTTTTATTCTACATGTTTGAATTTCATGCAACTCAAATAGGAGTTTTGATAATTGCTTATTTATGTCGCCATTTTTTCAATTATATTTTTCATTCTTTATGTTTTACGGAAACATGAAAAATGGATATAATGAAAAATTAATTTTTATTTTATAATTGACATAGGATTTGAGGTATAGCTTTTTAATCACAAGATTTTGGTTCGACGTGATCTGTTGATAAATTATAGTAAATTGTAGTACAAATAACTTGGAATAAGGTGTTGACAATCTCATCGCATGCTCTAATCTTTTTTTTTTTGTGACTCCTTTACATTTTATGTTAATAAATAGCGATTTCATATTACTGCAGAAAGCATAGGCGCAGCAGGAGCTCTACCTGCAGTCGAAGTCGAAGCCCCCATAGATACTATTCCCGCTCACGCTCTAGATCACACTCTCGTTCCCGCTCTCCCAGGTAAGTATTGTAGTAGTACTGATAGATCTTTTAGAGGTTATTGATTTCTTTTGTTTATTGTATTTTGATCCTTAAATTTGGAATCATTTTTATTTATGTCCTGGGGCACTAAAGTATTATTGTTATTATTTTTCTTGTAGGCTTTTCTGTTTATTTGTTTTTTTAATCTATATATAAAGCTTCTTTAATGGACTAAAGAAGAAAGTTGTTCTACACTTAAAAAAAAATTTAAATGGTAAATTACATTTAGGTCTTTGAGTTTAAGGTATATTATCATGCAGTTTCATAATTTTAAATTTTTAACATTTTAAATCCTCAAGTTCATATTTTAAAAATGATTTTTAAAATACCATTTTTACTCCCGCCCCCTCTCTCTCCCCATCGTCTCTCTTTCCTCTCTCTACTTGCCCTTTCCCTCCTCTCTGCCCCCCCTCCTATAGGTTTGTAGGTGGAGAAGGGAGAAAGGGGGAGGAGAGAGGAGAGAGGAGAGAGGAGAGGAGAGGGGAGAGAGAAGGGGAGGAAAGAGGAGAGAGAAAGAGAGGCTACAAGGCTGCAGGCAGAGAAGGAAGAGAGGGGTAGGTGAGAGCGGGAGTGGAGAGAGGGGGAGAAGAGAGGAGAGAAGCTGTGGGGTGGTAGGTGGAGAAGGGAAGGTGGAGAGAGAAACGACAGGGGGGGAGAGGAGAGGGGAGGAAGAGGGTGGGAGGAAAGAGATTAGGGTAAAAGTTTTTATTAAAAAAAAACTAATTAATATATTATATGCTAATTAGGGATCTATGTTGAAAATTTTAATTCTTTGATTTGATCTACGTGATACAATGTCCTAAATATAAGGACTTGGATGTAATTTACCTAAAAATAAATGTTTTGAGATCATCGAGAAACTCTAACCTTAACAAAATAGTAGAGATTAATAAAAATCTATCCCATACATCTTCGGTTGGTTAGTAGAGATATTTTTCTGATTTCAGAAAAATTATTAGTTGTTATTTACTGTTATCACTCGCACACCCATATGCGCATATGCACACACAGAATCTGTCTATTTTGGGTCATCAACATCAAAACAATTGATTTATAGAGATTATAATGAACAAATCATATCTAAAACTGCAATGAACGGTATACCGTAGGCCTTGTTTGGTTAGAGGTCATTTTGGCCAAAATCATGACCAAAATGACTTCTAACTATTTTATTAAAAAATTATTTATTTTTCATCCTCAATATATAAATTTTAATATAAGGATTCACTTTATATTACATTCTATATAATTTTTAACACTTTATATTAAATATTTTATTATATTTTTAATAAAAATGTTTAGAGGTCATTTCGGCCTTGGCCAGGCCTTCAACCAAACACGGCCAAGTACTCGTAAGCAATGAACTGTAAACCTTAATAAGTGTCTATAAGAAATTTGCCTTGTAATTTTATTGCAGTTCTCATTTCAAGCATTTCATATCGTTAAAAAGGAATTAATTCCTGAGAGCTGTCTTATTTATATTTGCAGGGTTAGAAGTCGGTCGAGATATTGAGCTTCGCTTGATGAGGATCTCAGTGCAGGTGTTCTGCTGCTTTTTTATGTGCTTTGTAATTACGCTTGAAAAAAAAAAAAAATTTACTAGATTTTCATAACATGTAATCAAGCACAATAGCTGAATGAACCTCTTCTAGTGTTAATTTCATGTTTTTATTGTGGAATATTATCAGATTTCTGACTGCTAGCAACTTCTACTTGTTTTAATTGATGTTTTCCTATAATTTTGGTTTCATGTATCCTTTGTATGATTGGAATGCAAATTTTCAGTTGATTTTTGGTTTAAAGTTTGATAACATTATTTAGATGGCTTTTGGTTATTATTTTTAAAAAATTCATTTGTTTTGATATTGTGGATATTTTTATAAAAAAATTATGAAATTATCATGGTTTTAAAAATCGGACCGGCTGGTTCAACCGGTTGAACCGTGAATTTAACCAGTCAGCCAACCGGTTCGGTTTAATTTTATAATCGGATCCGCTTAAAACTGGCCAGAACCGGTCTAAATCACGGTTCAAATGGTCAACCGGTGAATCGGTACAGTTGGACCGGTTGAGTTTAAAATTAAAAAAAAAAATTCCTAAACTCTGGGTCCCTAACTCAGCCTCCGTTCTGCGGTCTCTACTCGCGCGACAGTCACGAACTCGTAATTTTCTTTGCCTCGCACTCTCCTCTCCAGTTCTCATTCTTTCGGNAATATTATACTCAATTTATGATTTGTGAATATTTTGTTGGGTTATTATTATTTCGATTTGCTTAGAGTTATTTTTTAGGTTATTAACATAAAATATTATTTGTTAAATTTAATTATTAAACATTCATTTTATGTTTAATTATTGTGTTGTTGTGTGAATAATATATATTTTAATTATATTTATATTATATTTTATTAGTTTTTTTAATTTTTATTTCATTCTGATTCGATCATTGAACTTTGAACCTCTCAGTCTACCGGTTCTGAATTCGGTCCGGTTTTTAAAACCTCGAAAATTATTGATATAAACAATTTTGTAAAAATTATGAAACTGTGATTTGAAAATGAATATTTCAATGAGATAATGAATCAATTGTCTCTTATCTCTTTGGCTAGGTAGTAAATGAAGAAATGTTATGGAAAAAAAAGGGAAAAAAAAAAGAAAAGTAAAGTAAATATTAAATATTAAAAAGAAAAGAAAATGGAGTTGAGATTTATATAAGATAGAGTATATAACTAGATTAAAATGTTTAATTTTTGAAATAAAAGTAATATTGTATATTAAAAAATGGGAGTTTTTTAATTCATGTCCATTTTAAGATTTTTTTAATTCTATAAATTTTAAATAATAGTATTTAAATATTTGAGTTTGGTAATTTATTGTCATTTAATTTTTTATATTTTAATATTTTATATGTATAATTTAAATTAAATGTAATATTATAAATTTAATGTTATTACTATTTAAAATTTGTGTATTAGTATGTAAAAATTATAAACCTGATTTGAAATTTTTGAGTTTTAGTGTACAGAACTTATAAAATCTCAGATATTCATATTTAAAAATTGGTCATTTTTTTGTATACGCAGGTTATTTTTGCTTAAAGGTTTTTTCAGCCATAATTGTTATATGAAATAAAATTAATTGATATATTAAAAAAATTATAAATATAATAAAATGAATTATTTTGTATTAAAATTTAAATATTAAAGGTGAAAAAATAATTTTTTTTTTTTGGTGCTGAAAATTAATATAAAAAATTACGAAAAGGCAAAATAACAATAAATCTTCAAACTTATTGGTTATGAACCAATTTTTATCAATTGACTTTAATTTCTTAAGAATCTGTAAATAATTATTAACCTATTAACTTTACTTCTGACCCAATATTGGTTTTATCAAAATTTCTGTCAATTTTTTAAAAAGATAAAAAAAAAAATTTAAGCGGAATTTTCATTCTTTTGAATTCTCTTTATTGGTGAGAATGTCTTGCAAATTATATACCATGTTTAAGGCCGTTATCGATTTGATTTTGAGTCGGGCTAATTTCAGCTCAAAATCAGATTAATCACATTTCGATCGACTCGAAATCGATTGGGTTCGACTTTGAACCAATTTCGAGTCATTTTTAAGCCTGTTTGAAAAAATAAAATCTCAATTTTTTTCAAGCCGATCTCGAGCCAGGTAGACTCGACTCGGTTTATAATATATATATTATATACATATATATATATATGATATATGTAGATAATATATGTATTATATATAATATGTATTTTAATTGAGTCAATCTCCAGCCAGATCAAGCCGAGCCTATCTGGCTCGAAATCACTACCGAATTGAACTTTTGGCTCATTAGTTGACTTGTTTAGATAGACTTAATTTTGATTCGATCTAAAATTGATTCAATTTTTGATCGATTTTTGATCTTCGACCCATATTAACGCCCTTAACCGTGTTACATTACTGCTGAAATTAATTTCAGAAACTTAATTAGAAATTTGGGACAAAAGCCATTGCAGCATGCACGCATTGTTCCTTTTATATATTATATTTCATTTAAGACAAAAAAAAAATGGATATCCTGCTTTTAATTATATTATATTTCAATAAAAAAATAAGAAAAGCATATTAATCACTAATTACAACAAGGGCAGCATACATTTAATTGTTATATTTATTTATTAAACATCTCAAACATATGTTAACGAAACTACTAAAATATATAAATTTTGTTGTTGTAAGTAATCAAAATGTTAAAAAATAAGATAAATTACGTCCAGGTCCTTGAGTTTAATACTTATTATTGCACAAATCTACGTTTTTTAAATTATAACATCGGTCCCTGAGTTTTAATAAATTATCAAATAGGGCAAATTACGCTGGCGGACACGTCGCGTGGCAGCCGAATTGACGACGCCCGCACAGCCTGTGTCGGATCGGGAGGAGAGAGAGAATGACTGGAGGTAAAACGGTAATTTTAAAAAAATTTAATAATAAAAAAATTTAAAAAGGACCCATTTGATATATTATTAAAACTCAGGAACCGGATGTTATAATTTTAAAAACATGGACCTGCGCGATATTAAGCATTAAACTCAGAAACTTGAGCATAATTTGTCATAAAAAATATTTGTTTTTCAAATCTCAAATTCTATCATTTTTTTTTTCCACGGCCTCCCGTTCGAGCACCGAACTTCATTGTATGCACGACAAACACACGTTTTATAAAAATTCTTAGTCCAAAAGAGAGAAGAGAAAGGGGAGGCTTCAAAAATATATATTTTTTAAATTATTTGAATATTCATTTTTTTTTCATCCGAAGGAGAAATTTTTATGCACGGTGCACAAGCCAATCAGCGCACGACATATTAACACGTATAACCCACTTTCACTTACGTGTCGTGTGTTAATTGAGCTCGTGCATCGTTGCACTTAAAAATTTCTCCATCCGAAGAGACCCGTGGTCCGTTGATTCGGGTTCACGTGAAACGAAGATAACAGTGAAACCAACAGCTAAATAATTAATTGGGAGGGAAACACCTCGGGAAACGTCGGCTTCACGCTGAGCTGGCACCTGGACGGATGGGAGGCGACAAAAGCACCCACCGCCGACCGTAGCTCAATGGGCCCCACGATATCCTTCGAGGCGCACGTTAGCGTTGTCGGGTCCCAACCAAAGTTCACTGAACCGGCGGTCCGGCAGTCGAGGTGGTCTCCTGCGCCGAGCACCTCCAAGACGGTTGACTGACGTCGCATCCTGTCCGCTCTGAAATGAAGATCCACCGTCCACGTGGATTTTTGGTCAGGAACGCCTTGCTCTTTTCTTGTACCGCAAGGACACCGGAACCGGATTCACTGGCCGTAGGGGCGTGGACTATCAGTGAGATAAACCGCTAGCATATAATGTATAGGTAATAGGGGTAGTTTAGTCATTTAAACACCAACCCAGTGTGCACCCGCCATCGCTACAGTTAAAAGAGCACTGATACTGCAAGCGTGAGGTTTGCTAATGGCGGAAATAGGGTTAGGGTTTCCAGGGAAGGAGGACGAAGTGAGGGGAGACAGGAGGAGGAAAAAAAGTGGGCGGCTGAGCTTAAAACGAGGCAGTCGTAGAAGGGGAAGAGCTTGCGACGGCAGCGCCGTTGAATCCTGTTTCTACTCTGGCGACTATTCTGGCGATGGCAGCAGCTTCCACGACGAAGCGCTCCTATTCGCCTCCGCTCCCGGAAGCTTCGGCGGCCGCTGCTCATTTGGATCCGATCTGTCTGCCCTCTCTCACAGTCCATGCTCTTCCCTCACGGTCTTCCCTCTTACACAAACAAATCAAACCCTGTTACTTGTTTTTTCCGTTTTGGAGCTGTAAAGATGATGTTTATGCGTATATTTAACCTTTTTCTTCTTGTTATAAATGCTACATTTTGGTTCATTATGGCTTTTTGAACTGGTGAGTTGGAAACGATCGATTGGAATCGTATGAAGACGGGAAAGACTGATAACGATTTTGTATATAATGGGAATTCGTTTCTTTTCTGATTCTCGAAGCTTTTTCGTTCTTGTTGGAGTATGGACCCACGTTGTTTCTCTGGTGGAGCCTTGATATGCATCTTTCTTTTTTGGGATTTGTTGCAGCAATTGGCCGGATGTGGTTCGTCCTATGCTCAAGGCCTGGACCCGGAACTAGAGACAACAGCACCTTCGTCTTCTACAAATGCCAACATTTCATCGACCAAGAGCAATCCGCTATCTGCATCAAAAGGCGTTACTTTACCTCTTTCTCCCTCTCTCTCCCTCTGCCTGTCTGATCATTCCCATGTGTTTGTAAATTGTTATATGAGTATTGCTCTGCATCAACTACAGTGCAAATCCACTTCAGGTCAACTAGAAACCAAGTTTTTTTGTTTACAGTTAATCTTCATTTAATTAGAATAGAAATTAGATTACCAGTCTGAATGTATAGAATAAAACACGTCGTGCAGATCATACTCGTTATGTATAGTGAAGTTAATTAAATGTTTACCTGGGTATTTATTAGTTTGGCAACTGGCAAGTACGAAAATGAGAGGTAAATGGATTTTCTTTCATATCTGACATTCAGATTCTGATCCATTTTGACTTGTTGGACTGGTTTTTGAATCTACCTTGATCCAACTGATATTAGTACGACCATTAACGACATTAAATTTGAAGGATTAAGGATAAATTGAGTAATACAGGTTATTATTTGTACCCATAGAGTTTTTGAGCTTTCCTGGCTGTAGCATTGAAAATTTGGAAAATTAGGTGATAATTGATTATGTAATGAATTATTTTTAAATGTAACTTTATCATATTGTATATATAAATGAAACGTAATTAGTAAAATCAATGTTTAAAATCAAGGTTTTAAAAATCGGACCGGACCGGCCCGACCGGTTCAACCGGTCGAACTGTGAACCGGTCAGCCAACCGGTCCGGTTTAATTTTATAACCGAATCCGCTTAAAACCGGCCAGAACCGGTTTAAACCGCGGTTCAACCGGTCAATCGGTGAACCGGTACGGTTGGACCGGTTGAGTTTAAAATAAAATAAAAAAACTTTCCTAAACTCTGGGTCCCTAACTCAGCCTCCGTTCTGCGGTCTCTACTAGCGCGACAGTCACGAACTCGCGATTTCTCTTGCCTCGCACTCTCCTTTCCAGCCCCCATCCTTTCGAAATGATTTAGTATTTTAGTATCTTAGTGATATGAAATGATTTAGTATTTTAATAGTGATAAAGCATACATTTATTCAGATCTTTTAATGGTGTACTAAATATTATACTCAATTTGTGGTTTGCGAATATTTTGTTGGGTTATTGTTATTTCGATTTGCTTGAAATTATTTTTTGGGTTATTGACATAAGATATTATTTATTAAATTCAATTATTAAACATTCATTTTATGTCTAATTATTGTGTTGATGTGTGAATAATATATATTTTAACTATATTTATATTATATTTTATTAGTTTTTTAAATTTTTACTTCGACCCCGGTTCGACCCCGGTTCGACCATTGAACCTTGAACCTTTCTGTCTACCGGTTCTGAAGTCGGTCCGGTTTTCAAAACCTTGTTTAAAATGATTAATCAAAGAATACTAGGTGAGATTTCCGGTTTGACCTGAAATCCAAGTTCCAAGCTGAAAATCCCATCCACATGGATAATGGGTTGAATCCAAATTGACCCTAGTTCGATCCGGCATTGATCCACCATGAACGTTATCTGAGTTGGATTTGGATTAGGGTCGTTCAAATCCGAGTTTGACCCATAGCTTGGCCTTGTATTTATATTTATATTTATATTATAATTTTGTAAGTATATCTTGACATCTTCAACACTCTAATTCTATAATATTTAAATACTCATTGAATGTTTTATATATAAAACTATAATTGGGTTATTCTGTTTGAATTATATCAATTCAATTTTAATTGGGTTGACTTTGATGTGTCTTAAGGCAATAGTTTAAAATTTGTATTCTCATCGATAACTTCTCGTGGATTAAAATATCAGCCAGCTCCAAATATGGATATTGAATCTTTTTAGTTGCTTTATTTGCAGAACTAGTGCTGGATGGGGTGCTACCTGAAGAACACCTACAGGTGGAAAGAAACATAAATTCTTCAATTCAACAAGTCTCTTACAATCTGAGAGGTGATGTTTTACTTTCTAGTGCTGTGTCTAGTAATGTAATCTGCTCTAAGCTCACTCCTTGTGCAACTTTCAGAAGAGTCCCATAATGATATGGATGCTGTTGAAGCTCTGCCTTCTCCCAGCCGACAGCATCGAAGACGCAGGCCTGGCTCCCTTGATTTGAATGCTTCATCAGCTTATGTAAAGAATAGTTTTGCACCTCCTAATTTACAAATTAGATCCAATATTTTCCCAAGTCCTGGAACACCTAACTACTGGCATGGTGGTGTTGGGGTTGCAAATTACCCGAAAGGATGGAGCTCTGAACGGGTGCCATTGCCTGCAAGTCGTGGCCAGAAGTACGGGGTCAATGCTCCTTTCTTCCCATTTAATAATGGAAGAACAATGCCATCAAAGTGGGAGGATGCTGAGAGGTGGATCTGCAGTCCAGTTTCAGGCGATGGTTCAAGGAGGCCTTTGATGCTCCCACCTTATCATAGGCGGCCAAAGTCGAAGAGTGGCCCTCTTGGAGCTCCATCACCCCGGATTCCATGTTTTGATAATGGGAAAGTTGTGAATTTTGCAGGAACTTCTCCTTTGCTGGCTGGGGTTCTTGTGACTGATCAGCAACTTTGTGTTGCTGCTGGTGGAGAAAGTTATGGACTGGAAGATCATGACTGTAGTGAACAGTTTTTTACTGCTAATTTGGAGGGTTATACTGATCAATCAACAAGTATGCATGGGTGGCTTGATATGTTGATGGAGCCTTGTACCTCATTGCCCAGTTCTGATGGAGCTCTCCAAGGTTGTTTTTCTTCTAGCCTCTTGTAAAATGAAATAGTGAAATACTGCTCAAATCAATTTGTTTGGTAGAGTGTATGTGACATGTGGCATGTTAATTTATAGTTGGTTAGGGAGGATCATTAGTAGAAATAGGAGTTAATATCTCACAATAAACAAATGAAATTCACAATATAGGCTTTCAATATACATCAGTATCCATCTGTCACTTACTTCAGTGGATTTTGATTCGGTAGCATGCTTCTTTTACCATACAAGGGAGCTTGTTATTGCTTTTTCCGCTGGGACCCCAAAAATGTCATCATTTGTGTTTGTTGGTTTCAAGTAATAGATTATTTAGTTTTTTGGTTTGGCTATTTATTGATCATTCAAATCAATACTTTTTTTTGTGTCATTCAAACTACTTCTATATTAACTTGATCAAAGGAAATAAAAAACTAATTTTATTACTATATTAAACTTCCGTGTAGAATGTCTCTTAAGAAAAGTATGCTATTTATCTGAAGGGGGAGGTTCATAGCAAATTTGGATGATAGTTGTGTTCTTAATTGGCTTTGATGTACTGTACTCTTTCAAAAACTTGAGGTGATAGACTTGATGACACTTTGGAAGCAGCTACAATGACATCTGCTATGATTTTGAGGAGAGACGTTGGAACTCAGATGAGCCCTGAGGGAAGCACCCACTCTTCTCCAAAGGAAAGAACTTCTATATCCCACTCTCAACCGTCCACCTGCACAGTTACGGAATTGCAGAGCCATTCCCCATGTTTAGATATCAGGGATGTCCAAGTGGATGACCGAGTTACGGTAACCAGATGGTCTAAAAAACATATTTCTCGCTGTTCCGATAGAAGATCGACTGAAATCATAGACTGGACAAGGAGAACTTTGGAGTCCCCAGCATCCAGTTGGAAAATTGTAGATACAGAAAAGCGCATATCAAAGTACGTTGATTTCTTCATATTTTTATGAATCTCTGTATTTTGGATAAAAGTTACTCCTCTAGTTTTTTGATTTCACTCCACTAGTTCTACTTGGAATTATAAATATTTTTTTTGTTTCATTTGTTTAGTAAATGTATAGCACATGGTCAGTGAGGCAGTTGGCTTATATTGTGAGAGCTTTAGTTACATTAAGAGATGATTCACGTCTTTCCATTTTTATTTTTCTTATACTTCCAAGTTTAATTTGAAATGGATTCTCATCTCTGGTATACGGTGATTTATGGTGTAAGCAATCAAGTAACACTCACCTACAAAGGCACTTCTTGGCTGGAAGTAATTCTGCAGATTGTGCAGTTCATCTAAAATTCTTGACATTATACAAATATATGCACATGCATATTATGATGTTGAATTAGAAAGAGAAAGAGGTGTGAAATAGAACAAAGAGAAGGGAGGAGAGGAAGAGAGTGACCATAAAGTAATTGAGGGAATATATATTAGATTGCGCATACAAGATTAAGAGAAAAAATAATATAAATTTCTTAAAATGACAGAAATACCATCCAAAAAATCATTTGGAAGTTTTCTACAATAGCAAACAACAACAACAACAACCAAGCCTTAATCCCTCTTGGTGGGTCGGCTGCATGAATCCTTTGTTTCCACTGCGTTCTATCAATTATCAAATTTTTATTTAAGTCTAAGTAACTAAAATTACTCCTTGTAGTTTCTTGTCATGTCTTTTTTGGTCTCCTTATTCCTTTTTGAACATAGGCAAGATTCAATAGCTCGATTTTTCTAACCGGAGCTTCAATTGGCCTTACGATTTATATGTCCAAACCATCTAAGCCGACTTTCTCTACAATAGCAAAAAATCATTTGGAAGTTTTCTGCAATAGCAAAAAATGAAAAATTAAAGATAGCAAATACAAGAAATTATTAGAACCTCTTAAACATTTAAAATATTAAAATAAATTTTATGTTAAACTATGAGCTTTGATACCTTTTTTTTGAAGGACTATGGCTGTGATACTTCTGGTATCTATTTTGCTGCTACCTTTTTTAAAAGTAAATCTGCCCTTGTTTTCTCATCTTGTATCGGAATTTCTCCTGATACTCCAAATCTTTACGTAGATTTGATCGGGAAGAAGCTAAGATCACAGCTTGGGAGAACCTGCAGAAAGCCAAAGCTGAGGCAGCTTTGCGGAAGCTAGAGGTGTGAGCAAGGCAAAGCTTATCAGCATTCTTTTTAAGATTTTGATGTTTGAATCTCGTGCATAATACTTTAAAATTATGTAGCAGACTAATATCTTTTTACTCTTTTTCAAACATCTACACTAGATGAAGTTAGAAAAGAAACGGTCCTCTTCAATGGAGAAGATTCTGAAGAAGCTCAATTCATCTCAGAAAAAGGCACAAAATATGCGAAATTCTGCTGTAGATAGACAATCTCACCTGGTTCCCAGAACTCGAAAGCGCACCTTAAACTTGGGAAAATATTGCAGTTGTTCATTGCGTTGTTGCTTTGACACCCATGCAGTATGACACACGATGAAGTTCTTCTGGTGCTCATTGGTTAAGCCTCAGTTCTGAAGTAAGTTCTCTCTCAGCATTTTTTTTTGTTCTTCCTGCTAAAACGTAAAAAATATGTAAAATCATCTGGGTATAAACTATTGATTTTGATTCTGTTAGGACAATGGAAGCATTATATGCTTTTTGTATTGTAGAAATGAGGATGTTAAGGTGGATGTGTGGATATGCACGAAAGGATAGAATGAGAAATGAGTATATCCGAAAGAAAGTTGGTGTTACACCAATTGAGGATAAATTTAGAGAAAGTCGGCTTAGATGGTTTGGACATCTAAATCGTAGGCCGATTGAAGCTCCAGTTAGAAAAATTGAGTCATTGAACTTTACCCATGTACAAAGAGGAAGAGTGAGACTAAAGAAGACATGACAAGAAACTATAAGGAGTGATCTTAGTTACTTAAACTTAGATAAGAATTTGATAACTGATAGGGCGCAATGGAAACAAAGGATTCATGTAGCCGACCCCACTTAGTGGGATTAAGGCTTGGTGGTGGTGGTTGTTGTTGTTGTTGTTGTATTACGTATTTCTTGGCTAACTTCAATAATCATTTCCTATAACGAACAAGAACAAGAAATTTTTGTTTTTTTGTCTTTCAATTGTTGAAGTTGTCATTTTGACATATTTTACTTCAATTTTTCATTCAGCATATGCATGTTCCTTCCATCTCGTGTCATGCTGTTGTCTCATTTTGCAATGAGTTTATATATTGCATGGCTTATTAATGCACATTTCATGAGAAAAATAAGAAATTTTCTAAAGTTTTGAGTCTTCAATTAACTAGTTTTTCTTTCCTATATCTGCAGGTGGTTTTCATGATCTTGAGAAGAGTTTAAAGATCAAATTGCAAAATTATCAAGTTCGGGTTCTGTAGATCATGTGGGAAGTATTTTATATTGGAATTCCTGTTTGCTTAGTAGTCAAATTTTGGCCTCCTTTGAGTTCAATATTTTAAGGAAATTTGCACACAACATTCCCCATTCCAAACAAAATATATATTACACAAACTCAACACAAGTTACATCCAATGCACACCCAATCACAGCATCTTAACAATTACTTTCAAATTTACGGTGCGTTTGATTTGAGTTTTCATCGACGAAGATCAAAGGTCATTCCTCTACTCTCAAGTAAAAACTGCCGTTGTCGTGAAAGTGTGGTCGGAGAAAGTAAGTTGATTACATTCAAAGTTTTATCGGTGTAAGCCTACGAAAAGCTAGTTCAAGGGTCATCTCCGAGTAAAACTCTCCGTTGCGGCTAATTTAGCTGCAAAGTCGCTAGCACTATCGGCACCTCTAATAATAATGTATGTCATGTTGTGAGCTTTAAAGATTTTGTGCCATTTTGTGATGTCTTCTAATTAAAATATATTATTGAATGTAATAAATATTATATCTTAATATATAACAATGATTTAATAAGAAAACATGGTTTTTAATTAGGTTCATTTCAAACTGAAATAGGTTTGAAATTGATGTAAATTTATTTAGTTCAAATGAAATCAAACTTGAAATTCAAACTTTCAATTTGGATGACAAGCTCAAGTTTGATTTCAGCTAGGCTTAGTTTGAATAAAGTTGATTTATGTAAATTTTGAAATAAAGTTAATTTTGATATTAAATTTTTATAAAATTTAAAATATTATTAATTTAATATTAATATTTGTATATAATATTGCTTATGATATTATTTAATTTAATAATATAAATCTGAACATTAATTGAATATATATGGGCCTTTTAATTGGTCAGGGCTTCAAGTTGATTTGGATTTATTCTATAACTTGTGATATTAAATTTTTGAATTAAATTTTGTGTTAACTTGAAAGTTATGTTTACTATAATTTATTTATTTAAGTTATTACTAAAAGAAAGGTGAGTTTTTATTAATTTTAAATATATGTGTATAATAATAATATTAATTATTATTTAATGAATTATTAAATAATTAATTTTAAATATAAATATAAAATATAAAATAAATAAATATGTACTTTATATTATTTATTTTTATTAATAAAAACTAATTTTAATATATCTAATTTTAAAATATTAATATATAATTTCAAATACTGTAAATATTATTAAAAAATATATAATTTTAAAATAATATTATAAACAAAAATTTATAAAATTAAAATTTTAATTTAATTAATTAATTTGAATATAATATAAACTAATAATCATATATAATTTGATAAAATCTGATTAATTTAAATTTGAATCTTTTAGAATTTAAGTTAAACTCAACTCAAAATAATTTTACTTTGAGGCAATTAAATATTTTTAGTTCGAGTTAATTGAAGATCATTTTTAAAATTAAAGAAATATAAAAAAAAAAGTGATGAACTCAAGTTTTGGACTAATAATCTATTAGTCTCATAGATATGATCAAATATTATGTTGCATTTTTGTAAAAATAATAATATAATGTATATATGTATTATAACTTGAAAGCACATTAACATTAAAGTTAGTCATTACGTACGTAATTATAAATGTATGAATTGAACTAATATTTGATTCGTCATGAATCATAATAATAAATAATGCCCCAAAATTGATACTGCTGCACATGATATATAGGATTATTTGTTTGCTAGATATTAATTTAGATTTCATAAAAAATATTAATTTAGGTGAAAATTAATTTTATGGAAAATTATTTACATCATCTGTAAAAAATAGTTTTTTCCTTGTTTAACATCAATAGTTATATATATATATTATTTATATTTTAAATATATAATTATAAATTTATCATTTCTATGAAATTAAGAAAAATCTGACATTTTATCTTTGCTAAAAAAGAAAATTATAAAATCATTCAGTAATGTAAAGGAGCGTAATTTGTAATTATATATTTAATATATAAAATAACATATAAAGGAGTGTAATTTGTAATTATATATTTAATATATAAAATGACTTATATAAATATTTAATTTTAAAAATTAACTAAGTCAAAATCACTTTTGTAAGTCATATATATATATATATATATTACATATTAATATTAAATTAATAATATTTTATATATTATAGAAATTTTAATATTAAAAATAATTTTATTTAATAATTTACATAAATTTTAAAATAAAAATATCACAAAAAATTCTAAAAAATAATTTTATATATTTAAAATTAAAAAATTATTATTTAATAGAATATAATGAAAATAAAAAATTTATAATGTAGTAGGCTTAGTTATTTTTTATTAAGAACATTTACATACATAACACTTCGTATCACCACATTTATATATCAAATATTTTTTTTAAAGAATTACACGTCACACTTAAAAATTACACTCTATACACTTTTCTTACACTCTATACACTTTTTCTAAAGTTATAGTGTAATATTTTAAAAATAGGTGTAATACACGTAATTATGATAATATAGAGTGTTATATACATAATTATCCATTATTATTATTAATTTTTTTTTTGAAATTCGCAATATGGATAATTTTTTAAATACAAGTATTCTTAATTAATCAATTAACAATATAGCATAATTAAGAAAAAATTAACATAGAGCATGTTTCGGATGGCATTAATTGCCGTAGTTAAAATAAAAAGTCACCCGAACGAGCGACTTCTGTTGAGCATAAAATTTTTTAAGTTAAATTTAATATTAATTTTTAAGTTAAATTTTTAAGTATGAATATTTTTAAGAAATCATTAAAACTTTAACTAATTAATATTCTGTCATATTAGATAAATTATTTAAAAATTATAAATAATTATAAAAAATTAATAATATTATTATACAAATAATATTATAATTAATATTAATAGGGAATGAATAACATAAAAATAATCTAAGAGTAAAGTTGAGATCATTTTTTTGAAAAAAAAAAAAAGAAGTCGTCCGGCATTCTTCCTTAATAGAAATAGTCGCTTGTCTGTCGAATGACTTTTTAATTTAACACTGCAGTAGTTAACGTCGTCCGAAATATGCTCCATTTATTAATATTTTTTTTAATTATTTTTTATTGTTAATTAGTTAATTAAAAATACTTATATTTAAAAAATAGTATGGATGAAATTACATAAATCTTGAATAAAAAAAAGGGGATACACCCAAGTCCCTGAGTTTAAAGTTTATTATCACACAGGTTCATATTTTTAAAATTTTAACATCGGGGTCCCTAAATTTTAAAATATTTTCATCTAAGTTTTTTTTTTATTATTAAAAATATTAAAATTACCATTATATCTTTCCCCTTCCTCTCTCCACCCGCGCGACCGCCGGCACCGCCAGCGGCCGCGCTACGTCGCGAGGCCGAGTGGCGCGCAGCGGCTGCCGGCTGCATCTCTCGGTCATGCGGCGCGCCACGGCTGCAGGATCGGGAGGAGATTCCCTCCCTCCTCTCCTCCAGGGGTGGTGCGGCGACTGAGCGGCTGCCGAATCGGATGGAGAGAGAGAAGATAAAGGTATAATGGTAATTTTTATTTTTTTAATAATAAAAAAATAAAAAAGGACTTAGATGTGTTTAAAATCTAAGGAAATCGATATTATAATTTTAAAAATATAGACCTGTGTGATAATAACTCTTAAACTCAGGGACCTTGATTTAATTGCCCAAAAAACATTTACATAAATCTTGGATCCATGCCGTTTGAATAGACCATGTTAAGCGAGGAGGAAACAGGACACAGTGGAAAATGGCAATGGCGGCGATATCGCCGGCAAAAGGTATGGAGATTTGGCGACCTTGGATTCTGCTGCTGGTGGCTGTGATCCCCGGCGGTGGTGCAATTTGGCTTAGCATGCCGCCGGCTGGAACGAAGTGCGTTTCGGAGGACATCCAGACGGATGTCGTCGTCCTTGGCGAATACGCCGTCGTCTACGAGGATGAAGAACGCAGCAGCACAGCCACCGTCTCCGTCAAGGTACTATTCATCCTTGATGGATCTACTTAGGATCTTGATCAGTTTCTTCGCAGATCTCTCCACTTCAATTGTTTTACAGCCGAAGTTGATGTTTATGCCGAGTTACGATTAGGATCCGATATATTTCGAAGGTAATAGCAGATCTCGCCACTTTATATTAGTTTTAAATCCGAAATTGATGCTTATGCCGAGTCAAGATTAGGATCTGATGTATTTCGAAGGTAATGGGTCTTCCCTGTATCTCCTATTCGTTCATATTTGGTATGTGACTGTTAATCAGTGTTGGACTTAACTAGTATTGGAGTTATTGATAATGGCTGGAGAATTAGAATGGCATTACTGTTAGATCAACAATGCACAAGATTATAAATCATTTTTTAAAGCAAACAGCAGAAGAGACAGCTGGGAACGTTGATATTTTACAGTCTTGGTGAATCTGCAATGAAATGATCTCTATATATATGTACAGAAGCAATGTGATTTTCATTTAATGGTTCGATTGTTGTCAAAGCATAGAAATTTTAGATAAAAAGTTTCCATTTTTAAAGAACAGGTACTATTCTATTTGAATTACAATTCTGTTAAAATTATTGTTCAACTTCTAGATTGGTCATCCAAATGATTGCCTGTAACCAGTTTCCGTGTCCCAAAAGTGATCTAGAAATTTTATACTACCATTTTTCATTTTCTCAAGGGAATGCTATGTAGCATAGAGAAAGTACCCCAAAAGAGTTCGATGGCTTTTAGACAATATTTTTGTTCGTTAGATGAGTTTATTGTCAAATGAACAATGCCCATCGTCCAAAAGTCTTAAAATCTTTTTAGTCATTTTTACGGTTATATAGCATATTGAATAATGCACTAAAAACTTGTGAAGTAATCATACAAGATTTAAGCAGAAAACACTGAAAGGATAAATCCACAGAAAAAATGATAAAACTTCTGTTATTCAAAAAATAATAAAAAAAGGATTACTGTGATTTACTGAGAAGACTCTCAGTTAGAAGCTTATTATGTGAGGAGCAAGATTATGACAAATTACCAAAAACTTGTGAAGTAATTTAAAGCAGAGCAAGAACGAAAAACCTCCTCTAATGGGAATCTCTTCTTCTTCATTTTTGAGAGTATGTATATGTGTTGTGAATAATGTATCTTGTCTTTCAGTCTAACTTAGTAGCTTTTGTGGATGAATTCCTGTGAATCCTTTTCATCCTTCCATGATTGGAGGATGAGCGGTATGACGTGCGATAAGGTGATGTGGATGGAAGAGTAACTATTGCACTTTCGTATAATGACATTTGTATTGATTTTTCATCACATCGTAAGGGGACTTGGTGGATTTTTTAGTGTGTTGGCCTGTTAGGGAAGCTGGAAAATCTATCAAGTTCGACACATGGATGGCTAAGATAGGGTGTAGTTTCCAAGTTTAATGTGTAGATAGCTAATTGTTTTGTTGACCAGAATAGCAGGGAAAATATTTATGACCAAATTAACTTACTTCAAACTTATTTGTCATAAATGTGTGGGAATGAGTTGCCTGAATGGCTAGCTCATCTGCAATGATCTTTCACAAAGTTCTGAGGGTTGCTGAGACGATGCCTTAGGCGTTGACAAGTGCGTCCTTATAATTGTACGCTCTACTTAAAGCAAATGGATATTTTTTAGTGAATTCATATATATCCTGTGTCTTCAATTCTTTGTTCCTTTTCAGTGCTATTGCCATCTTCTCATAATTAGAATTACATGTTTAATGATAATGTTCATGTAAGAAACATGAGGTAGTTTTGATGGAAATTATGTAGCAGATGGCAACAAAGTAGTCTCTTTTCATGAATATTTTGTTTTCTAAGGGCTTGTATTTCATTGGTTATATTTGTTAGTATCTTGCTTTTTTTTCCTACCGATTATTGTTTTGAAATTTTTCCTTTCCTTTACCAACATTTTTACGCTAATATTTAGAGTTTGTACATTTTGTGAATTGAATAAAATACTTCATTTTGAGATTGCTATCTTCTTCTTTTTTTCTTCTCTTCGTCTCTGTCTCTGTTTATCTAGTTCTTTCTGTCCTTCATCTCTTACTCCTTTCCTTACCTCTACCAGTTCTACATTAACTTTACTCATTACTTTATGTATTCAATTCTTGCTTTCCAGGTGACATCACCTCATGGAAACACTCTTCACCACCAAGAAAATGTTACAGTTGGTAAGTTTGCATTCACAACTTCAGAGGCTGGAAACTACCTTGCATGCTTCTGGCTTGATGGTGCTAACAGAGAACCTGGAGCAAGTATTAGCCTTGATTGGAAGACTGGAATAGCAGCTAAGGATTGGCATGCCGTAGCTAAAAAGAAAAACATCGAGGTAGTATCAGATTTTATGTTCTCTCTTCTAGGCCTTCAACCCATTTGGGATCTGATCCAGTTCTTTGGATTCCCCCAACCTCACTTCAAGCCCACTAGGCTTAAGACCTAATTGTGACTGGATCCAAGCCGAAGCCTCAAAGCCCAATTCCTGGCTTGCTAAAATGAAAAACATCGATGTGGTATCAGATTTTGTGTTTTCTCTTCTTGGCCTTGAACCCATTAGGAATCTAATACAGTTCCCTGACTTTGAGCCCGCTGGGCTTAAGACTTTAACCGAAGCCTCAAGGTCCAAGTCTTGACTTGTTCAAAGACTCCCCATAAACTTTTATATTTTCTCCCACCCCAATCTAAAATTTGTGGTGATATGACTTAAAACTCAGAACCCCCGTTTCCCAATGTCGCCCCAGTCAAGTGGGCTGGGGAGCGCCACATTGAGGTAGTATTAGATTATAATCTCTCTTTTGGATCCTTTGATACTTATACGTTGAATTGGTTTTATTTTTTATTTTTCTTAATGATTTGTTAGATTTTTAGGGTGTTGAACTGGAGCTGATAAAGCTTGAAGGTGCTGTGGATGCCATCCATGAAAATTTGTTGTATCTAAAGGAAAGGTAAACTAAAACATTCTAATAATCTTTATATTCATGTATGTATGTATGTATGTATGTATTATGAATTATAATTATGAAGTGCATGTTATTCCTAAATAGAAGAAGATCATCTCGAATGATTTTGTGCAGGGAAGCAGAGATGAGTGAAATTAGTGAAAAAACAAACGCCAGGGTTTCACGTTTCAGCATTTTGTCTCTTGGTGTTTGCATTCTGGTCTCTGCCTTGCAGGCGTGGTACCTCAAGGGCTTCTTCCAGAAAAAGAAAATTATTTAAGGTGAGAATTTAAGCATTGATTCTGCTGACCGTTTTTTGCTGGTTATTTTGTTAATTATTTAATTTTTTTGAAATAAAAAACAGGGCCGTGCTTTTGGCTCACCACTTTAATTATCAATTGAACCTTTAAAATTTTTTATTTTTTTTTAATGCACCAGTAGGACTATGGATTTTTTAGACTTAAAATTCATGACTCAAAAATTTTTTTTTGGTGGCCAAACTTGGACTAACAATGTTGACCTAGCAATGCATTATCTCACCCAAAATTATCATTATTATTTATTTAATCCTCAAAGATAGAATATTTAAATCAGTTGTTCTCAATTTTGATGAATAATCATAATTTAAATGCTAATTAGAGGTGAATAAATATATCTTTGGGGTAATAATTGTAAGCTTTTAGGAGCATATTATAGTTATAAAACTATGATCATTATTTGAAATTAGGACCTGTTTGATAACTAAATCATTTTGTTTATAAAAAAAGTAACAACTAAACTTTTCTCGCACTAGCTAGGGTCGGCTATTTAAAATATTTTGTTTTCATTGCATTCAATTAAATAATAAATTCTCATTTAGCTTTTAATATACATGATAAAAAAAATTATTTATGTATATATAATTAATTTTTATGAAATTTTAGTCCACTTTTAATATAAAATTTTTTTATTTATTTTACATTTTATATCATTTTAATCTCTTAATTAATTTTATTTTTTTTCTATATAATATTTAATATAACCAATTAATTTTATTTTTCATCTCATATATATCTTAAATTAAGTCTATAATTTTCATTACTTAACTAAATTGGTTCTCGTGTCAAAAAAGTTAGGAGTTATTTCATGCATGCTCTCAATTTTTTAAAAAATAAGTGAAAAAAGTGTGACATTTTTTTTTTTTGCTAAAAAAGTGTGACATTTTGAAACATACATGAAATGATAAAAAAATAAATATTTATGTGAAACCCTCTCATAATTTGAGCACATAAAAAAATATAATTTATCTTTAAAATTGCCCTAAAATTTACTTTAGACATGCGTACTGGAATTTTGCTGTTTTTGTCAGATTCATAGCCCACACATGATTAATGTACTGCCATTTTGCAAAAATATCCTCATTAATTCAAAAATTGCAGCTGCAAAACTCCTATTCAAAATGTCTCTCTCTACATTGATTGCTTACACCTTTCAAAACCTTTCACCCTCTCCATGTTTATATAAGAAAAAAAAAATGATGTAAACAAATTAATCAAATAAAATTTGGGATTTTTACATACAGGATATAAAATTTATACGAAATTACATATTTCAT
>JAEMOT010001136.1:443814-478687 GCA_019297695.1 Apostasia ramifera | reverse complement strand
TAATATAGTTAAGATCAAGGCCAATTTAGAAATGTGAAGTTCACCATCAAAGAATATGGTGTGGAATATGTGAAATGCGTAAAAGTTAAATGAATATGGTGTAATAGTGGTAATATTTATGAATTGATGGTGAAATGCATAATTTTGTGTAAATTTTATGCTCTGTATGTAAAAAACTCATAAAATTTTAAGGTACAATGTTTATTATTTTATTTACACAAATATTTAATCATCTTTTTTGTTGTTTGCCCTTATGATTAGAAACACTGTGTCTGCATAAAAATATCAAAATATAAATATTAAGAATGAGATGTTTATAAAATTAATAATATTTTAAAATGTTTTTAATCTATGCAAGTAACTTTTAATATTTTTCTCATTAACATTTTGTCACTATGCAGTTGTTTTTATGCTTGTACAAAATTGCATTATTGAACCCATCTATTTTTTTTTTTTTTTTTTTTTTTTTGAACCCATCTATTGTTAGAAGCCTAGAATTTGTGAAAGGCTAGTGGAATGCCTCCCTCTTCATGTGATATTTGCAAACAAAATACTTTTGCTCAAATAAATTTCATGCCAAAAACTATGATAACAAATTTTTAACGTGTATTTCAATTATAACCCAATAAGAAATTAACGTTTCTGTTATTTCTTAGGGAGCGTTTAGTTCAATGTTATTTTGGTATTGTGTCATATTATATAGAGAAAATAATTGTTTAGTTTAATGATATTTATAAATAATTTTTTTATAAAATTATAGAATTATTAATTAAAAGATGATATCTAGATATCATGACATAACACCAAGATAATAATGAACCAAACGCCCTATTAACTACAAGATAAATTTTACTTCAGCATTTCATATATTCGAAGGTACATTAATAGGTGAAAAATTTATTTTGATATCAGAAAATATGTAAAATATGAAATATTTTAAATTTTAATATTTGTATTTGTATTGAAAATAAAATAAAGTTAATTTTTATAGTTAAAATTTGTGTTGAGCAAAAAAATTATCTCGAAGTAAACGAGGCCATTATGTCGATTGATTGATTGAGGCTATAATAATATTTCAAATTACTCTATTATGAATTTTTTTTTTCAAATTTACGATATATTTAAAACACCAATATCTGGAAATTAGAACATAAAAACTTGTTGTTGAGAGGATGTGTATTTTTTTTAAAATGATATAAATAAATAAATAATTTGATTCAAGTCAATTAGTTTTTTATTTTAAGTTAAAAAGTTTAATTATAATTCATATTCTTTTTATTCTAATATTCAAACTATGTACAATATATGTTATGGTATAAATTATAATATTTTAATCTTACCCATATTTATATATTTATATTTAAATTTTTTATGAATTATTATAATAGATTTATGTAGAGAATAAATATTTTATATCTAATCTTAAATATTTGCGTTTATTCATATATGTGCTTTTAGTAAAATTTAATTATGTGTACCACATTTTATTTGTAAAAAGTTATAGATTTTATATTATTTTTTAATAAAATTGAATTATACATTAAATTTTAAGCTCTAAAATCATAATTTAAATTTCAAAATACTAAATTTTATACCCTAAACTACTTTGATACTAAAACTTAAATTATAGAACATAAATTCTAAAGTTTTAGTTCTAATAAATTAATTATGTATATAATCTATTTAAAATTTAATTTAATGAGATGTAAGCCACTGTTATAGATTTGTTAATTATATACAATATAATAATTTTTACAAGAATATATAAGTAATTTATTTAATAAATTTGAGAAAATATTATATAAAATATGTAATTTTATCAGATTTTAATATATTGTGTGTAATTATCTTAAAATTTTAATAGGACTCATAAATGGTGGATATTTGACATAATTAAAGGATCTTAATGAGATGATTTAAATCTCTAGTATCTTCATCTAATGAGAAGAAAATCTCAAGGACTCATACGTAATTTCCATAATTGTTTTTTTTAAATATATAATTAATTATTTTTTCGATGTTGGGCAGTAATGAAGTTATTTTTGATCACAAGATACTGAAATAGAGTACGTATCCATGATTATGGCCTAATTATTATATTTTATATAAAGATCATATGGCCTAATTATTATATTTTATATAAAGATCATATTTTAAGCGATCTTGATAAGTTTAAATTTCATGACATATATTGCCGAATAAAAGAATTCTTTCACGAAATTTTTTAAAATTTACGATCTATTATTTTCATGTGACACCTCCAAAATTCATTATTTTCAAACATCACCCCTCATTTTGAGGTATATTTACAAACATCATCCTGCTTTTAAAATTAGATAGAGGTATTGTATGAAAATAATAAATTTTGGGAGGCAATTGACTGAAAATAATGAATCTTTGGGAGTGGTAGATGTAAATTTTCTAATTTTTTTTTCAATTTTTTAATTTGCGAAAGAGATGCAATGTTGTACTTTTCTTAGGCCATTATGTTCGAAACTCGAATATAATTAGCATTTTATTTGACTCAATTTTTTAATGGCTCACAGTTATTTTATTAAAAATAAAATTAATTTAACTAATAATCAAATTAATATTTATTTAAAAGTATTTATTGAAATATTTTGTGCATATGTTCAAGATATTTTATGTAATTAAACATATAAGTCTATATTATAATATATATATATATATATATGTTAACAAAAAAAATTATATTTAGTGTAGGTAAAATAAATTTAAATTTTTAATCAGAAAATGAGATTAGAATTAAGCTATATTCAATTCAAAAATTGATTTAAAATTAAATAAATTATGATTGATTTGCATAAAACTCAGCTCAAATTTATAATATTGAAGTTTTGAATTGAGATTAATTTGCTTTTACTCTACTTGCTAATCTTATATTCATCATAAATATTATCTGAGACTCTGTGGTGAAATTTTAGGCATATTTTTGATAAATGAAAATAAATATTGCATTTATTAAGGTGCAATTCTAGCCATGTTGTTAAAGTTTGGTACATGCCTCAAAAAATATTTTGTACATAAAAAGAAATAAATATTACAACTTTAATACTAGTATTCATATTAAAAGAACAATACAATGCAATTGTTGAACCAATGTTTTTTTGTTTTGATATCAAATGAACTTCTCATTCGAGATGAAGTTATCTGTGATTATGCAGAATAAAGACTATCAAAGAAGATATTTAAGACTAAAGATGACCAGAATATGATTTTTGAAGAAATAATCGTCATCATAAATTTTTTAGTTGGCTTCTTACGAAGTGGAGGGAAGAAAATGCTAATGAATGCGGTACCTACTATTTAAAAATAAATAGCAGTTGAAAAGTTAAAAGTTGTAGCAAGCAAGGTATCATAAATTTAAGGGGGCGTTTAGTTCAGTGTTATCTCAATGTCAATGTTATTTAGATGTCATGTTATCTAAATGTCATTGTTATTCATCAATGGACATTTGTTTGGTTCAATGTTATGATATTAGAAAATATTAATGTTATCCAAATACTTTTATTTAGTTGGAAGTTATTGAGATTATAATGACAAATTGACAGTGTTATCTTGAGATGTCGCCAAATTTGGGGTGACATCTAGATGTCATCATGTAATGGCATTTTTGTAATGAATTATAATGTTATTTAAAGATGTCATTAAACCAAACAATTACTTTCTAAAGATAACATAACATAACATTGAGATAACACTAAACCAAACGCCCCCTAAAATATTTGATCGAAATTACTTGTTGGAGGTATTCCAACTTATCCATTGTAGATTGGATCTGCAAGCAATGACAAAACCCACAGGCTCATGAAGAATTTAGCTGCAAAACTAGGAGCAATAGAAGTTCAACAAAGCTGAAATTGAGTAATAGTCAATAAATAGATTGGACGAGTGACGGAAATAGAGGTTGAAGAATAATAGAGAAAATTTTAAATAAAAAATAACAAGTAATATACCATAAAAATGAGATATTACTCTGTAAAAAAAGATATGCTCCTCTGTAAAATGGACCCTTTTCTAGTTGAGTCGAGCAAAGGTATACGCTTAATACAAAAAAAAACAATGCGCAAATCCTTGATTCGAGCAAAGTCATATGCTCATACGGCAAAAAGTCTTTTTTGAGCGATCAATATGCAAAGAGATCAAACCTCAGAGACCCCATTGCAATTTTACCGGAAGTAAATAATTTGTACTGGTTATCCTCACGCTCCCTTTCTTTAGATGCACTTAACCATCTACTTCCCACGTGCGACAATCAAACCTGTACCAACGCTTCAATATGACCAATCGCGGTGAGCTTTGTGTGAGGGCAGGGAACTCTCTCTCCACTTCGCACGTCTTTGCCCTCGTGACCGCGTCCGACTCTCTCAGATCCGAAGATCGTGCGGTCAATCGGACGGCCGGCAAGAATCAGTCCTACGCAGATGGCCGTCCGATTCGTTGGCGACGATTCTGATGGACCCGAGGCGAAACGTTGCCGGCTCACGGTAATTTCGGACCGTCTGCTTCGAATCAGACGATCTTCTATCAGACCTTTGCCGTCTCGTCTCTCAAAATAAAAAGCGGCCTCTTTTGGACCTTCCCCTCTCCTTCCGGCCTCTCTCTCTCTCTCTCTCTAAAAAATTTTCCGGAAACGCAGTGAGGGCAAGAGCTTGTATCTTGGCGCTCGCTTTCCCTCTCAAGTTTCTCTCTCTACTGGGCATGCTCTAGTGGCGTCGCTGCCATTAGAGAGCGCCGAGAGGATAGGGGAGGACGGAGAAGGGGAATGGAGGGGCAGCACTCGAAGCTCACGCGGACACCCTCATCCCTCCTCCGCTCCCCAACCCTCCGCTCCTCCGCGCACAGCCTATGCGCCCTGGCTGAGGTGAGCTCGGATCCGGAAGAGGTAAAGCCCCACTCACCGCCTCCCTCCGCTGCTTCACCCGGCGTCCAGCCCAGAAGGGGAACTGGAGGCTCTGGACATTGCCTCGCCGTTCTTTCCTCTCTCCTTATCCTGCTTCTTCTTCTTTCCTTCCTCTACCTCCATGACCATTCTCCGTCCTTATGGAATCTCTCCCTCGCCTCCGCTGCTGTCGCTGCTGCCTCCCTAGCCCTCAAGAGATCACGTTTCTACCTTACCCGTCGACGTCATAGGCGATCTGAATCCGTGAGGTGGTTCATCGGCGACGAGGAGGGGGACGTGGAGAACGCTTTACCTACTAAGGGGGAAATGGCCGTGAGGGAAGGGGTGGAGTTTTACAGCAACGGAGACTTCTACGAAGGTGAGTTTCACAAAGGGAAGTGCAGCGGGAGCGGGGTCTACAATTTCTTCGGCCAGGGGAGGTACGAGGGCGATTGGGTCGACGGGCAGTACGATGGGTACGGAATCGAGCGTTGGGCGAAGGGGAGCCGGTATCGTGGCCAATATCGCCATGGACTCCGGCAAGGTTTCGGAATGTATCGCTTTTACAACGGCGACAGCTACGCCGGCGAGTGGGTCGGCGGACAGAGCCATGGCAGAGGCGTGCAGAGCTGCTCGGACGGGAGCTCCTACGCCGGAGAGTTTAAGTGCGGTGTGAAGCACGGATTAGGGTTCTACCACTTTAGGTAAGGTTATAAGTTACGCGATTCAGTTTCTGTGATTTTTTGGTCGTTCGTTGTGGTTGTGAGCGATCTGGAATCTGTTCCTTTTGGGTTAAAACGTATATTTGGTTAACTTGTATACTATGATTTTTCTCTTTGCTGATGTTCTTTTTGAAGTTTTGAAGTTCTTATTGCATTTGTCTGTTGGAAATTAGAGAAGATATTGAGGTGTTAACATGGTGCTTAATTTACTTCTCAATCAAGAAACTTATCCTTTTATTGGAGACTCTAGGCACCATAATTAATGAGAAATCACCTACTGGCTCTGACTTTTTGATCACTTCCTTAAATCACCTACAAAATCTGACCTTTTTATCACTTCCTTCCTGGTCTCCGTCGCCGTGCTTCTTGACTTTTCACGAGTTCCGATTCATGGTGAAGTGAATGAGAGGCACTTGCGTCTTTTCCAAGCATCGCTATCTCCTGTTCTTTCATGTCATAATAGTGCATAAATGGATCTTAGTTATCTTCTTTTTATATTTGTTCTCCTTCTTTTCTCTTATTGGATTAGTGGGTCTTGTTTCTTTTTACTCATATCTTGTTTTTTGTTAATTTTTATGCTAAGGACCTATTATTCTAATGGTGTTTATATGTTTTGATTGTTTAAAGACAAAAGCCTTTTATTTTATCTCAGAAATGGTGATAGATATGCTGGTGAATACTTTGGCGACAAGATCCACGGTTTTGGAGTATATCACTTTGCTAATGGCCATTGCTATGAGGGTTCATGGCATGAAGGCAGACGACAAGGTTTTGGGACATACAACTTCAGAAAGGGTGAAGCCAAATCAGGAGAATGGGATTGCGGAGCTTTGAAGAACCCTCTTCCCACTTCAGACCCTTCTGTTCACCGAGCTTCTCAGGTAACAAAATTCATAACAGCTATTGAATACTATTATTTTCTCTTTAATTTGCCATATCAACACTCTAATCATTTATCGTCTAACTAGTCTGCAAGAAAAGCATCAGAGAAAGCAATTCTCCTCCCACGTGTAGACGATCATGTAAACAAGGCCATTGCTGCTGCAAATCGAGCAGCCACCGCAGCTCGAGTAGCTGCTATCAAAGCTGTGCAGAACCGGATGAATGGTAAATTTTGCAATACAGAAGTGTAAGGTGAACTACTCAAAGTGCACTCATCTAATTGTACATTTAGCTGTTATGTTTTGACGTTTATCTGCAAGTTAGTGATCACTTTGGTAAATTGCTATGCTGATCACTACGAGATTGAAGAAAATAGGTTAAAGATAGGTGTGAGATGCCAACTATCGTCGTCTCTAAGATGTATATAAGCCCACATGTTTGCTTTTGATATGAGGTCTTTAAATTTTCTCGATTGAAGTTCATGTGCTGTGGCTCCCTTTTTTCTTGTTGTTGGTTCTGTTTAGATTCTTCATCTACAATTGTTTCTGTTATGACTTATCCGCTCCTTTTTTTGTCAAGTGAAAATTCATGTGCTGTGGCTCCCTTTTTTTCTTGGTGTTTGTTCTGTTTAGATTCTTCACCTGTATAATTGTAGCTTTTTCTGCAGCTCTGATTTGTAGCCCATTTCTTTTATAAATATTAGGGTTGAATTTATGGCTTGCACTTAGTGAAGTTTGAGCTTACTTAGAACTACACAAATTTCTCAATTGCTACTGTTTGAGTAGATGGCTTAAAATAAACAGAGGATAAAAGTGTGGTGATTAAATTATGAGAATGTTAGATTAACATCTATCAAACAAAAGAATTTTGGTGTATGGACATAGAACACAGAGATTAAGGAGCTCGATAGACAACATTATGGTTGAAGGAACACAAAGAAAAATATCTATGCTAAATGTATTGGCTAGATGTTAATGCATTGGTTAGGATTCTTTGGCAAAAAACAATTCATCCCTAAGGCTTTGTTTGGCGCGAGGACCAAAATCAAGGCCAAAATAGTACTAGTTTAAATAATAATAATAATAATAATAATAATAATAAATAAATAAATAAATTTTTATTACATTCTACATAAATTTTAATGTAAAAAAATATTATTTTATTTCACATACTCAATTATTTTTAATAAAACTATCAATTTTATTTCACATTCTAAACTAAAATATTCGATTTTAGTCTTGATTTTGATCCTCGTGCCAAATAGGCCCTAAGAGTTCTAATTAGGCTTGTGTTGATGATATGTTCAAGTTGAATTACTAAACCTAACATCTGTGCTAAGTCTAAACTATGTATTCAATGTACTTTATGCATACATCTGTAACTATATACCATTTTCACTTCGACATTATCTAGGATTAAGTGTAAAGATGTATGCAAGGGTCCAGATTTTGGGAGTGACGTGAGCAATTATCCCACATTAATAGTTAACTTGTGGTACTTAATCTATAAGTAATAATCCTATTCTATTATCATACACTTTTGTGTTATTAGGTGTCCATTTACTTATGTATTTGGCGTAATTTGTGCCCCTAGTATTTCTCTTATAACAAGTGACATGAAAGCTGATGGTTCAGCTATGATCAAGTGGTTCATGTGAGTGCGCTCCCATGGGCCTTGACTTCTACCATGGTTGAAATAGAAATGCGATAGTGATTTCCCTAAAGGTTAAGTCAGCTCTTGATCTACGTGCACTCAACAACATCAATAAATCAAGTCTTTATCCCAATAAGTGGAGTAGGCTACATGAATTATTTATTTTCATTGCATTCTATCAAATAATAAATCTTCATTTAATTTAACTTTAAATATGTAATATTACTCTTTATAGTTTTTTACATGGATAAGATCTAATAATCCAACTTTCTTTACTGGAGCTTCTATTGACCTACGACTTATATGTCCAAACTATTTAAGTCGACTCTCTCCAAGCTTTCAGCTACTCTAACTTTCTTGCGGATATTCTCATTTTTTATCTTGTTTTTTCACGTGTACTCGTTTATTCACCTTAGCATTTTCATTTTTACAATACTCATTTTATTTGTGTTTCTGCTTTATAGGTCAACATTCAATACCATATGATATTACTGGCCTAACAATTATTCTATAAAATTACCTTTTAAGTTTAAGTGAATTTTTTATCATAATGCGCCAAATGCACTCATTTTTATCTATATTGTTTTGATCTTGTTAATAACATTATCATTTATTTCATTATTATTCTATATGATTGATCTTGGATATCTAAATTGTTTGCTCTTCTTGATAACTTCATCATCAACTATCATCTCTCTACTATAAGGCCTCATTTGGTTCGAAGGTTGAATTTTGAACAAGAAAAAATATTTTATTTTATAGGTTTAATAAGAAAGAAATTTAATTTAATATTAAAAAATATATAAAATATGAAATAAAGTTAATTTTAATATTTGTATATGTGTTGGATAGGAAATAAAATTAATTTTTATAATTGAAATTTGTGTTGGGCAAAAAAATAGTTCAAACCAAACAAGCTTTTGCTTCTTTCATGACTAAAATTACACTTCATATATTTAATTTTTAATCTAAGATAAAAATTTTATCATAGCACTTTCTTTAGTCTTATTAATGGGGAGAATGTCATTTGCAAAATGTATGCACCAAAGCACTTTTTGAATGTATCTAGTCAAAATTTTCATAACCAATACAAAAATTTATGGACTTAAAGCTGAACTTTGATGTGATCTAATTAAAATAGGAAAAAATTTTAGTTAAACTCTCTTGTGTTCGAACACATATAACATTCCCTTTATATATGTACTGAATAACTTGAATATAAGTAGTATAATCTTTTTTCCTAAAATTCTCTAAAGCACTTCCTTTGGGACTTTATTATAAGCTTTTTCTAAATCAATAAAAATTAAATATAAATATTCTTTTATTTCCCTAAATATCTCTATAAATCTCTCAATAAATGAATAGATTTTATAGTAAATCTATCAAATATAAAACCAAATTGATTTTGTGATACTTTAGTATTACAATGTAATTTATGTTAATCATTTTTTCCCAAAGTTTTAAAGTATGGCTCACTAACTTAATTCTTTTTTAGTTAACACAATCTTGTACATCAATTTTATTTTTATAAATAAGTATCAATATACTTTTTATTCATTCATTTGACATTTTTTAATCTTTAAAATCATATTAAACAATAGAGTGAGTCGAGAAACTTCATCTCCCATACATTTTCAAATATATATTGGAATGTCATCTGGTTTAACTGCTTTTGTACACATTTATCTTTTTTAAAGCTTCTCAACCTCAGCTTTATTTATATGTCGGATGCAGGAGTAATTTTTATTTTCTTTTTGGATGTTAAAATCAGTAAGATTAATCATATTGTCATAAATATCATTGAAAAATTTTTGAAAGTAGCTTATCCATTTGTGTTGAATGTCTTCATCTTTAAAAAATACTTTATAATCCACATCCTTAATGCATTTTACTCCTGTAAAGTCGTTAGTTTTCTTATCTTTTATTTTAGTAAGTTTGTGTATATGTCTTTTTCTTTTTTTTAGTATCCAGTTTTTTATATAAATCATCAAATGCTGTCATATTTGCTTTATTGATTACTTTCTTCGATTCTCATCGAGTAATTTTGTACTTTTTTTAAATTCTCTTTACTCTTGTACTTAAACCAATTTTTGTAATAGATTTTTTTATTTTAACTTTTTTTCATATTTCTTCTTTCCACCATCAAGCTTCTTTATTATGTAAAAGTTTTCCTTTAGATTCTCTCAGCATATTTTTTATAATATTGTGGATGCAATTAGCAACCCTCAACTATATAAGATCAGCTTTTTCTTCAATGTCCAACTGCCTTTGTTTTAAAATTCTATTCTTAAAAATATTTTTATTCTCATTCTTTAAATTTTATCAAGTTCGAGGCATTATTTTGATTTACTATTTCTTCTCCAGCTTTTCATTTTAAAATCTAAGACTATTAATTGATGTTGGGTAGTCAAATATTCACTTGGAATAATCCTATAAATTTTACAATCCAAGTGATCTTGTTTTCTAATAAGAAAATAATCAATTTGTGTTCTTGAAAACCTATTCTTATAAGTAATAATATTCTCATCTTTTTTCTTAAATAAAGTATTAACAATCAGGAAATTATAAGTTAAGAAAAACTCTAAAGTAATTTTACTCTCTTCATTAAGTCTCCTTAAAATGCACCATGAATACTATTAAATTCCTCAACAATATTTTTAACATATTTATTTAAATTTCTGATAAATTTTTTCTTTGTACTAACTCTTCTAAATTATTCTAAAAATTTTTCTTTATACTTGCATTTAAACCTACTTGGGGGGTATACACGTAATTTTTAAAATTATAATTCTAATTTCATTCCTTTTGACTTTCACTAAAGGGTCCTTCAAGTTTTGTCGATAATTATATCCACTCGATTTCTGATTCTATTTTTACCAGAGTACCAAGGTTTAAAGCCTAAGTTATCAATTTCTTTGACTTTTTCTCCTACCTATTTCGTTTCTTGAAGGCACAAAATATTAATTTTTTTATGAATAATAATATACTAACTCTATTAATTTGCTTATCAAAATGTGTTCCTAATCTTATCCTCGTGTGTTGAATTAACTTCTTTACCTATATCCGTTTATAATGTGAGAACTCTTGCTTAGTTATCACTACACCCGAGCGTCAATGCAACAACTCTTACACACTTTTTATTGTATTTAGGTAATACAACGCGTCGCTTTCAAGGAACGCCCTGGATTTAGCGTAACTTTTTAAAGGATTCATGTCATGTTTATTCGATAAGTCTTATGTTAATTGTCAACTGCTTAATACAACCTTTCGCGTTTTTCATCCGGAGCTTAGGACCCAGCAGCGACGTATTTTGATCTGCATGCACTCGATGGAATAAAATGACTTGTCTGACTAGAAAAGACAATGCAGATAGATTCTCGTGTGAAGGGCAAGATTGTTGTTAATGCACGAGTAATTATTAAGCATTAGTAGTTAACAAGACATATTTAATATACAAGTGATTTTCTTAGTTTACTAGCTTATAGTTTTCTGTTAAGTGTCCATTGACTTATGTATTATGCTGAATTTAGTCTCCTAACACAGATAATTTTGAATCAATCATAATTTAGTATAGTTGTGGACCCTGGCATTGATTAACCTACTCGTTTTAAGTCTTGTAGAGCCTGGATCTTGAGAATACTTTTTAGATTAATGGCTACTGCTGGCTTTCCTCTTCATGACAATCTCCATCAAAGATCCAACCACTCCCACGTCCCACCTGCATTATTCCAACTCTGTCAATAAGAAATTGATGGGGGCAGCGTCGTTATTCTTCTTTGACATTGGGCATTCTTGTTCACTACGTTTGCTAGATCCAGATGAGTGAAGGCTCTACCTTTATATAATAATAATTCATGAAACACCAACATTTTTAGTGGAGGTTCATGTGTTGATCACAGCCTTTAAAATTATTCTCTGGCCATGTAGGTCCAACACCCTGTTGTAGTTTAGCTAAAAAGCAGATCATAGCCAAAAGAGCATGTTTTATTATTTTATAATTGTATGAACCTGGCCATGAGGTTTTCCTTTTTCTATTTTTGACAAGTATTGAATATAAAGTTGAAGTTTATTAGAAAGGTAAAATGATTTGAGCTGCTAGTAGAGGTCCTTGTGTTGATTCAATTGTTACGCTTAATCGAGTCCAATCGTTACGCTTTCTGATCCGGGAGAATGTAAGCAGTCAGACTAAAAAGTTGAGACCTACCTGCAATCGTCCTTATATCTCAGTTGAAGTTGCTTGCTTATGTACCTAATATGCGACAAAAGGTCCAAGCATGTTATAGATACTTGTGACATTAAAGAGATTAGTTGATGAAAGAGCAAGCAGATCTTGTGGCTCTATTGATCTTTTTAATAACATCAAGAAGCAGAATTATCATGAAAAGAATTAGGGAGTATGATTGAAAGTATGATTGTTAAAAAGTTATGTCATCACTGGCTTTGGGTTTAGGTGGACTTAAATTAATCTGGTCCACTTTGGGTCATTGACTTTGATCCATTCATTCGGTTCATCTCATCCGTGCGGGTGGGTCGGATTCAAGTTCTAGTTAAAGCCGAACCTAAAGCGGAGTGATTTTGTGTATTGATGTTAGGTATTTACATCAGCCAGCTAGTGATGCTTGAATGCTTAAAGCAGTTATAATTATGTTTTCTTCATGATGAAGCCATTGAATTTGAAGGTGGGGTGGAATGCTGCCAAGGAATTTGTGGGACCTGGGCATTAATGTTGAGAGCTCTCAATAGCTTTCAGAATGTTTCCAAAAGAGAGAAGACTACTGATTTTCATTTTCTGGCAGCTGCTGTGGTGGATTGACTTGTTAACATGTTTGATGGAATCCATTTCTCTGAATTGATAGAAGATTTGAATAATTCTGCATAATGACTTCACAAAGAATTGAAAACTCCTAGAATCAAAACAAAATTAAAAAAAAAAAAAATTAAAACTCAGTTTATGGTTGGGTTTTTGTCAGTGGTGGCTAGAAATTTACTTGCTTTACATCTCCTGAAAGAAAGAAAGCTATATTTCTTTTCAGGCCCTTCTGAAATTTATTTTCTTTAATGCAAGGGACTTTTCATTTGTCTGCAAAACCCCTACTTTGGTGATTACAGTAATTGAAGCTCTGTATACTTGACATTTATGATTGAGTGGAAGTAATTCTTGTCTGTAAGTTGGCCTAGCAGGTTAAAAATAAGTATAAAATATACATCGGGATCGTATTCCCTTTGAGAATGTTATAAAAATCTATAACGAGGAATATTACCCCGCTCTCTACAAAAATCTGCAGTATGATAGTGTGCGCCAAGTAGTTAGTAGTACTATTTATATTTCTTGGAATGTGAGATAATCTATAAAAACGGGATTGTAGACTTATATCCATGATGTTGTATAATTTTTTTTTTGGTTGTTATAAGGATAGAAATGTTAGAAATAGAATTGAAGATTGGGGGAAATTTGATTGTAGGAAAAAAAAAAGATAGTTTGAAAAGTTTTGTGATATTTTTTGAAATTGTGTATGATAAGAATGTAAAATATTGATCTCGTTTGATTCGAGGGTTGAATTTTAGATAAGAAAAAAAAAATTTATCTTATAGATTTAATGAGAAAGAAGCTTAGTTTAATATTATGAAGTGTGTGAAATGTGAAATAAATTTAATTTTAATATTTATATTTGCATTATTTAATCAAAAAAAAATATTTATATTGGAGATGTGACAATTGGTGATCAAATTGTCAAGAAGAGTGAGCGCTTTAGATACTTTGGATCAATTATACAAAATGATGGCGAAATAGATAATGACGTTATTAGCAAGATTTAAGCCGGATGGGTAAAATGAAAAAATATTTCTGGTGTGTTGTGCGATAGAAAAATCCCATCCAAAATCAAGGATAAATTTTATAAAACTGTAGTAAGACCAGCGATAATATATGGTGCAGAATGCTGGCCTGCAAAGAGGGAACATACTGTTGGTTCCTCCCTTGTGGTAATATTGTGTTTTTGATATTTAACAATATGTTTAAATTAATTTGTACTAACAAAATTATTTAGTATCTCAGGTTTATTAAAGTTACATCTCAATTATATCTATGTATACTAAAATTGAGATCTAATTCAGTTGAAGAGAAAAGCTCAAGCATTGAAGATCAAGTGAAGCATATGTTATTATTGTTCTTTTTCATTTTACTTGAGAGTAGAATTGTTGTGAGGTTGATCTTGATTGTTAGAATAGTCTGGATATGAGTTTGAGCACTTAGAATCTCTGCGAGTTAACTAGATAATCTTAAAAGTTTAAACTTTCTTAATTATGTGGCCTAATAGTAGTGAGATTGCTCTAGATATTTTCTTTTGGTTGTGATAGTTCCAGGGCAGCTTTGGGATAGTTGTAGGGTGACCTTCAATAGTGAGGTCGACCCGAGGTCGACCTTCAGCAGCGACCCTCAACAGAAACTTTAGTCATCTTGGGGGATTTTTCGAGGTTGACCTGAGGGCGACCCGAGGTCGACCTTCAACAGCGACCCTCAACAGAAACTTTAGTCATCTTGGGGGATTTTTCGAGGTCGACCTGAGGGCGATCCGAGGTCGACCTGAGGTTGACCCGAGGGCGACCTTCAGCAGCGACCCTCGACAGAAACTTTGGTCATCTTGGAGAATTTTTTCAGGTCGACCTGGAGGCGACCTCAGTGGTGAGGTCGACCTCAAAGTGACCGTTGGCCTATTGTTATCCTCCAACGGCTAGTTGGGGTCGACCTGAGGTCGACCTCCAGGTCTTTTCCAGCCCCTTTTTTTAGCCGTTGGAATTCTTGTTATATAAGGAGATAGGGGTTGTTGGTGTACTTCTCTTGGCTCATAAAATTCTTCAATTGCTCCCAACATTCACCTTCATTCTCCACCATCCTAAGAGTTGATAAAAACATTCAAGTGGAGTTTCAATCAAGATTTAAGGCGATCTAGGTGAACTTGGACTCAAGTGCTCAAACTCTTCATTCACTCTTCTTCTAGCTTTCAAGATTCAATCATAAGAAGGAAGAGTGAGTGATTTTTTTTCTTTGCAATATTTTAGTTGTTCTTTTCTGCCTTCACTGTGTGTGTGAAGAGGGCTCCAAATAAGGGTTGGAGGAGGTGAGTGAGTGAACCCTCACTTAAAAGTGAGGAGGGCTTCTACTGAGTGGATAGAGGAGGATTTGTATTATAGTGATATCTTTCCGATCGTGGTTGGGTGGATTAGGCTCTAATTTGAGCCGAACCACGTTATATCGTGTGTTCTTTGTGGATGTGATATTTTCTTCTTGTCTGCACTTATATTTATTTTCGCTTGTATTTTGCACTAACTGTTATATTTAGTAAATTAAATTAAATTAAATTTTAATTACGTCTATTCACCCCCCTCTAGACGTCATACTTGATCCTACAATTGGTATCAGAGCAAGGACTTCTACATAGGTTTAACCACCCAGAAGTAGTATGACTTCTAGAAATTCAGAAGGTCAATCTATTCATAGGCCACCACTTTTTGATGGATCAGACTTTGCATATTGAAAGATGAGGATGACTGCATTCATTCAAACTGATTTTGATATGATGATTAGTTTTAAGAAAGGATATATACCACCTAAGGATAAGGATGAATTAGAGTTAGATGAGGAAAATTGGAGTGAAAATGATAAGAAAAGTTATATGGCAAACGCGAGAGGTATCACCACTTTACAATGTGCCTTAACCAAAGAAGAGGTCAATAAATTAGGTCCGCAAACTAGTGCAAAAGAAATGTGGGAGAAATTGATTGAATTACATGGGACATTTGAGGTCAAGAGAGCAAAGAAAGCTCTCTATAAAAATCAATTTGACAATTTTAAGATGAGAGAAGGTGAATCAGTAGCCCAAATGCACTCTAGATTCAAAGAGATTTACCATGGGCTTGTAGTGCTAGGTGAGAATTTAGAAAATAGAGAAGTTGTATGTAAAGTATTGGAAGCTTTTTCTAAAACTCAATTATGGGTTGGCAAAGTTGATGCTATAGGAGTTTCTCAAAACCTTGACATATATAAAATTGATGAGTTGTTTAGCCATATGGAACTTCATAAAATTAGGCATGGTGGAGAGAAAGAAGTGAAGAAAGGCATAGTTCTAGTAGCAGAAGAAGTATCCAAGAAACCTTCATCATCACCTTCACCTAAACTCTCCAAGAAAGCCCAAGTTGAGATATCTTCTTCTAGTGATAGTGATGAGGATAGTGATCCAGAAGCCAAAATTGTAGCCCATATGGTTAGAAGAATGATGAGGAGAGGAAAGAAGTTTAGTAAAGATGATATGAAGAAAATGATTGGGGGATCTAGTAGGGATAAAAATAAGAAAAATGTTAAGGACTTCGAGGGGAATAATTATAATAAAAATTGGAGACAAAATGTTATATGCTTTGGTTGTAAAAAACCAGGTCACTTTCGAGATGAATGCCCAAATATCCAAAAAGAGCATGAAGGCAAAAATAAAGCCAAGAAGAAAAAGAAGGTATTGACTGCCACTTGGGATGACTCAGATTCATCATCTTCATCTGATAGTGATGCTACCAAAAAGTATATAGCACATTTTGCATTGATGGCCAAAACACATAATGAAAGCGACTCTGAAAAAGAACTTGAGGTAAGTGATTTTTCAGTAGATGATATGCAAGATTTTATTTGTGAGTTAATGGATGAGTTAAAGTTAGCCAAATCTAAGGTTAAAGGGCTCCATAAAGAGTTAAATTTCCTTAAACTTGAGAGAGAATCTTTAATTAAAACTTTATCTTCTACAACCTCTCAAGTGTCTTTAGATGAGAAATCATGTGATTTTTCTCAAGTTGAGAAACTTGAAAAAGAAAATCATGATTTAAAATCTAAAGTTGAAAGCCTTAGAAGAGACCTTGAAGTATTCACTAAGGGGTCCAAGTATCTAGATATGATGCTTGGAAATCAAAGAGCAGTATACAATAAGGCCGGAATTGGATACGATTCCACTCATAAGGAGAAGGCTTATACCTCTTTGATTGTGAGAAGTGAAACTAACTTTCCCATTAAGAAATCCTTAGGCTCACTCATGTCTTTGAACCTATCTAGAAGACGTGCTCATAAGAAAGGATTAAAGGCATGGGTACCTAAGAATTTAGTGCCTAACTCCATTGGACCCAATTGTTTTTGGGTACCAAAATCTTTAGTTTTTGTTTGTAAATAGGTGTGCTTGAGGAGTAGGGTCGCCGGCAACCTATGGTATCTTGATAGTGGTTGCTCACGTCATATGATCGGTGATGCCTCAAAATTTTTCTCCATTAAATTTAAGAATAAAGGTAAGGTTTCTTTTGGTGATAATAGTCAAGGATCCATAGTAGGTTATGGCTCAATTCTTGTAGAACCTAATTTATTTTTATCAAAAGTACTATTAGTTGAAGGTTTGAAACATAATCTCCTTAGTGTAAGCCAATTGTGCGATAATGGCTATTTAGTAGAATTTCATTCTACTAAATGCATTATCAAACATATTGAGTCCGACTCTACCATTTTAGTTGGTAGTAGAGATGAATACACAATTGACTTACCCATTACTACTAATAATTCTGTTAAGTGCTTGATGTCAAAGGAAGAAGAAGCTTGGCTATGGCATTGGAGAATGGTACACTCCAATATGAAGCTTCTCTCCAAGCTCTCAAAATATGATCATGTAGATGGACTTCCCAAAGTGAAATATGAAAAGAACAAATTATGTGATGCATGCCAAGAAGGTAAGCAAACTAGATGCTCACATAAGGCCAAAGAGATGGTAAGTTCTTCTCAACCTCTTGAATTACTTCATTTAGATTTATTAGATTCGCACGGAGTAGTGTCCATTGGCGATAGTAGATATGTTTTAGTTATTGTTGATGATTATAGTAGGTTTAGTTGGACACTATTCCTTGGTCATAAAAATGATATTCTTGAAAGATTCATTATTTTTTGTAAAAGAGTTGAAAATGAAAAAGGTGTCAAAGTCAACCGGATTCGTAGTGATCACGGTGTTGAATTTGACAACTTTAATTTTTAAAATTTTTGCAAAGCTAATGGATATTTGCATGAATTTTCTAATCCTAGAACACCTTAACAAAATGGGGTTGTGGAAAAGAAAAAACGAGCTCTTCAAGAGGCAGCACGTGCCATGATTAATGAATACTCGTTGCCTAAATACTTTTGGGCCGAAGCTATTAGTACAGCATGTTATGTCCAAAATAGAGTGTACCTTAGACCTCTTTTGATGAAAATTTCATATGAACTTTGGAATGGAAAGAAACCTAAGATCCACTACTTTAGAGTGTTTGGATGTAAGATTTATTCTTTAAATACTAAAGATCATTTGGGCAAGTTTTCACCAAAAGCAGATGAAGGAATTTTTGTTGGATATTCCCTCACTAATAAAGCTTATCGTGTTTATAATAAGCGGACACTAGAGGAAATATTCAATGTCGCATTTGACGAATCTAATTTTGTTTATCCAAGATATTCCTCTGTAGATGATGACATTGAGGAGGAGGTAGCCAAGAAGCTAAATCAAGTTCAAATTCATGGGCATATGGATGAACTAAAGGATCAAATTCAACAAAAAGGTGAAACAAGCTTATCCTACACCTATGTTCCACCTCCACCTCAAGCTTGGAAGGTACTTTCTAAACACCTTTTAGATCAAGTTTTAGGTGACCCATCTCATGGTGTGAAAACCAGGTCATCTTTTAGACAATTAGATAGTAATTTTGCATTGATTTCTCAAATTGAGCCTAAAGTATCGATGAAGCATTGGGCGATCCAGATTGGATTATTGCCATGCAAGAGGAACTTGCTCAATTTGAATGCAATCAAGTTTGGGAATTAGTTTCAAAATCGGATGATTACCCAATTTTGGTACTCGTTGGGTTTATAGGAACAAATTAGATGAAAATGGGGTCGTGATTAGAAATAAGGCTAGACTAGTGGCCCAAGGTTTCAACCAGGTTGAAGGTCTTGACTATGATGAGACGTATGCTCCCGTAGCTCGTCTCGAGTCGATTAACATTCTTCTGGGTTTTGCCGCACATCGTGGTTTTAAATTATATCAAATGGATGTGAAAAGTGCCTTTTTGAATGGTTTTATTAAAGAACTTGTTTTTGTTAAACAACCACCAGGTTTTGAGAATATTGATTTTCCTGATCATGTTTTCAAACTAAAGAAAGCGCTTTATGGATTAAAACAAGCACCGAGAGCTTGGTATGAGAGGCTTTCGACTTTTTTAATTTCTAGAGGCTTTAATCGTGGAACAATAGACCCCACATTATTTAATAAAAATATAGATAAAGATATTTTCATTGCACAAGTTTATGTAGATGATATAGTTTTTGGTTCCACTAACAAGGTTTTCTTGAATGAGTTTACCACTCTCATGGAAAGTGAGTTTGAAATGAGCCTTGTAGGTGAGCTTACATTCTTCTTGGAATTACAAGTCAAGCAAACAAAAGAGGGTATCTACATCTCCCAAGAAAAATATGCTAAAGAACTAGTGAAAAAATTTAGCATGAAAAAATCAAAGGAGATAGCTACTCCAATGGCAACAAATATAAAGCTTGACAGCGATGAAGGAGGTAAGTGCGTTGACCAAAAATTATATAAAAGCATGATAGGGAGTTTGCTCTATTTGACTGCTAGTAGACTCGATATTATGTTTTCTGTTTATCTATGTGCTAGGTTTCAATCAAATCCAAAAGAGTCGCATTTAGTTGCTGTTAAGCGAATTTTGAGGTATCTTAAGGGTACACTTAATGTAGGCTTATGGTATGCTAGAACTAGGACATTTGATTTGATTGGATATACTGACTCAGATTACGCAGGATGTAAATTAGATAAAAAAAATACTAGCGGAGGTTGTCAATTTCTTGGTTCCTCCCTTGTAAGTTAGTATAGTAGGAAACAAAATTGTGTGGCACTGTCATCTACTGAGGCTGAATATGTTGCAGCTGGTAGTTGTGTAGCCCAACTCTTATGGATGATGCACACCCTAGAGGATTATGGTTTGACCTATAAGAATGTGTTAGTTCTATGTGATAATATTAGTACAATAAATTTGACCAAAAATCCCATAAATCACTCTAGAACCAAGCACATTGAAGTGAAACATCACTTCATTAGAGATCATGTAGCTAGAGGTGATATAGTATTAGAACATGTTGGATCTAAAGCTAATTTAGCTGATATCTTCACCAAACCTCTCCCGAAAAATGAATTTACAAATTTAAGAAGAGAATTAGGAATGTGCACAATAGGACACTAGTTTGATCACTTCAACTAATCTATATCAAACCATAGCATTGTTGAACCCTTCGCATGCTTTATATGCACAAATTGCCTAAACATGGATTGCTTCATACACTTTTTATAATATTATTGAGTTATGCGTAATTCATGTTATTTCTATCATTTTATTTAATGCAGCTCAATTATTTTTTTTTATATACTCCAAATAGTTAAAATGGCTTTGACATCAAGTGCTTAGAATCTTTAGCGTCTGCCAACGTTCATACCAAAAATCACATGAGCATGTTCATTTTTGATAAATTTAGACGGCTTAATTAAAATTGAGATTTTTTTTGGGACAAGTCAACCTATAGGATCAAAATCTTCATTTAACTTTATTTTGAGCTGAATTTTTTCTTTATTCTTAGGGGATGATGATAAATGTGTCTGCAAATCTTCAAATTTTTTGTTTTTATTTTTTGAAATTTCAAATTTTAAATTGTTTTTTAACAAACTGCAGTTACAAGAAACCCGAGGGCGACCTCAGGGCGACCTCAAGTGAAACTAAGTATTTATTTATTTTGTTTTAACCCTCCCGAACCCCGACGCCCTCGCTTCATCCTCTCTGCACTCTTCATCTCGCCGTCGCAGTCGCCATCGCCGTAGTCGTCGCCGTCTCTGACGGCATCATCGCCGAAAAAGCTCGCCGCCGACAGAAGCTCCAAGCCCTCTCTCGCCTTCCTGCTCCCCTGCACGACGTCGTTGCCGTCGGCATCGCCAGCCACGCCCCGTCTCCACCGTGCCCTAGATCGCTGCCAAACCGCCGCAGACGACCGCCAATCCGCCAGATTGTGACATCGTCCGCAACGAAGTTGGTGAGCTTCATCATTGCCATTCTCGTGTTTTTCGGCCACTTCTTCCGCTCCAAATCTGGCAGCCACCACCCTATCGCCAACGATCTTGCTTGGCTGCCGACGACTGCATCGACACTGTTGATTGGATCATCACCGACCACTGAGCCCTTTCACCTTTGTTCTCCCCACAGCAGTACAGATCTATTATTTGGAGATCCACCTTCTACAGAGCTCATCGCTTTCTCTGAGGTCGATTTCCCTTCTTTACTTGTTATCTCTCTTAGTTTATCTGTATTAGAACTTCATTACAATGGTGTCACCAAAAAGAGTCTTCAAACGACTCAAAAGAGGTCTTAGAGCACCATATTTAAGCCAGACCTCAGAACCCTCCTCCACATCAGCTCCACCCTCACCTCTACCTGATTTTTCACCATTTCAGTCTCCACCTCAGCCCATCCCAAACCAACCCCAACCTACCACTCAATCTATTCCTCAGCTTAGGGACGCTGCAGATTTTGATTGCTATCAATTCTCTTTCAAAATTAAAGAAGTAAACTTTCGTCAGAACTTCTATGAGCCGATGAAAGTTTACTAGTTTGATTTAAGCTTCTTTGAGGGCAATTGCAGTTTGTGCCCTCTTATTGATTACTATAGGTGGCGCAAATTCGCCACTTGTAGATCAAATATCAATATTGATCTCTGCAGCCTCTTTTTCCATAACCTAGAGGTTACCCCTGACAGACCTCATCACATGACTACTCATATTCAGGGACAAACTATTGAAATCACTCCCAGTGGTTTCAATAGTTTCTTAGGCATCGAGGACATTGACTCCTATTTCTTTTCTTTTCCTGACTATATACCTGATGAGACTGTGACAGATCCTGTAGAGGATATGTTCATGTATTTTTTTCATCAGGCTCCAGACTATGGGTCTCATACTATGCTCAGCAAATTCGTTCGACCTGAGCATATCCCTCTCTACCACTTTACTCTTGACTGCATTATTCCTATAGCCTCTAGGAATCGCACTCAAGTTCGCATGGCCACTTTTTTTTATGTATGTCATGGTTCACCATCGTCCTCTGAACCTTAGTTTTATTATATTTTCTTGGATTCGTAGTAGACATGTACCCCTTCATAGTGATAGAGTATTCATGCTATATTGTCACTTTATCACTGCTTATTTAGAATCCCTGGGAATAGACATCTCCAAAGGTGCCATTAAAAAATTGGAAAAATCAGCCAAAGTAGGTAGAGGCAATATGATCCAAGTTGGATTAAATGTAAATGTCTCTCCATTTGCTTGGGCTGACGGAAAAGGACCTGAGGGTGCACCTCAAGACGAGCTTGAGGCTGATGCTGAGGAGACTGATATTGATAGACCAGGACCTTCTCATGCTCCACATCATCATCAGCCTACTTATTCCCACTCAGACACCCTGGCTGCTATTCATGAGCTTCAGTCTCAGTTTGGGGAGTTGATTCAAGGCGATCTAGGTGAACTTGGACTCAAGTGCTCAAACTCTTCATCCACTCTTCTTCTAGCTTTCAAGATTAAATCATAAGAAGGAAGAGTGTGATTTTCTTTCTTTGTAATATTTTAGTTGTTCTTTTCTGCCTTCACTGTGTGTGTAAAGAGGGCCTCCAAATAAGGGTTGGAGGAGGTGAGTGAGTGAACCCTCACTTAAAAGTGAGGAGGGCCTCTACTGAGTGGATAAAGGAGGATTTGTATGGGCTTCTCCGCCTAAACCAAGGAGTGTGTTATAGTGATATCTTTCCGATCGGGGTTGGGTGGATTAGGCTCTAATTTGAGCCGAACCACGTTATATCGTGTGTTCTTTTTGGATGTGATATTTTCTTCTTGTCTGCACTTATATTTGCTTCCGCTTGTATTTTGCACTAACTGTTATATTTAGTAAATTAAATTAAATTTTAATTACGTCTATTCACCTCCTCTAGACGTCATACTTGATCCTACACATACAAATAAAATAAATGTTGCAGAAATGAGGATGTTAAGGTGGATGTGTGGATATACACGAAAGGATAGAATGAGAAATGAGTATATCCGAAAGAAAGTTAGTGTTGCACCAATTGAGGATAAATTTAGAGAAAGTCGGCTTAGATGGTTTGGACATCTAAATCGTAGGCCGATTGAAGCTCTAGTTGGAAAAATTGAGTTATTGGATTTTGCCCATGTACAAAGAGGAAAAGGGAGTGGCAAGAAACTATGAGGAGTGATCTTAGTTACTTAGATTTAGATAAGAATTTGGTAACTGATAGGGCGCAATGAAAATTAAGGATTCATGTAGTCGACCTCACCTAGTGGGATTAAGGCTTTGGTTGTTGTATTTATATTTGCATTGTATGTGAAATAAAATTGATTTTCATAGTTGAAATTTATAATGAAAAAAAAAAATCAAATGAGTTCATTATATTGAATGAGAAATAAAATTTGATTTATTAAAAAAAATATAGATGGTGAAATAAAATAATTATTTAATACTTAATATTATATATATTGTATATAGTATATTATGTAGTGTAATTGTTGTATCAGCCTCGGCTTTGCCCAAATATACTTCACTCGTTAGATTAAATCAAAATTATTAAACAAATTTTATCAAAAAAAAAAATTTAAATAAATTTTTAAAACTCTATTTTATTTTGAGCAGCACCTTAAATGGTATCAAAAAGGCCAGATTAGTTAAATTTAATTAAAAATGCATAAATTAATTTGATCATCTAAATGTATTTTTTTTTATATTGCTTAGTATATGAAATGTTTTATATTATGCATTGTTATATTTAAATATTTTTATTTGTGAATAATAACACATCAAAATGTTGCTGTTTATTTTATATTATTTTAAATAATAATATTATAATTTTTTAAAAAGCTTATCTTTATAGGGAGTTTAAGATGATTTACTTAAATTTTAAATTGTGTATATTTGACTCAGGAATTTTAAATTTTAAAAATATAAAAATTTGTAAATTATATTATTATAAAAAATTTATAATTTGTTCTTAGGTCTTTTAAAGTTTTAAAATTATTTTAAATTAATCTTAATTTTAAAATTTTAGATTTTGATTTCTAAAATTGTAGAGCAATTAGTTTTTTGGCATTTTATCATTATTTACTTAAATTATTTTCAATTTTTTGCTTCTTAGGATATTAACATTAATTAATATTTGTCCAAAGATCAAAAAATAATATTAATATTTTGTGTTTTATTTTAAAATTTTAGAAATGATAGAGCAAAAATTTAAGAAATGAATAAATTAAATTTTAAAACTTTTCAAGTTGAGACAATGACAACTAATATCACAATCATGAAGTTCGATCTGCAACCAGAACAAAGGAATTCTTGGGTCCCTATAACTGACTTGAGAGACTTCATTTTTCATGAGATTCAATTATATTAGGGCAAATTACACTCAGGTCCTTGCATTTAAGGCTTAATAACACATAAATTTAGATTTTTAAAATTATAACATCAAATCAAGGTCACTGAGTTTTAATATATTATCAAATAATTTTTTTTATTTTTTTATTATTAATTTTTTTAAAATTACCATTATACTCCTCCCCCTTCTCTCCTCACAATAATAGGTAAATAAAAAATTAAAAAAAAATTATTTGATAATTTATTAAAACTCAAAAATCTTAATGTTATAATGTAAATCTGTGTGTTATTAAGCCTTAAATTCAGAGACTTGGATGTAATTTACCTATTATTGTGATGGTGGGTAAGAATGGATTGAGACCCAATTGCGTCTATGCAAGATGCATAGTATATACGATCACAAAAATGAAAGTTCTTAATCGGTCAGATGATCGCTGCCTATTTATTTAGTACATGCCAAGGCAATTAAAATTCGTTAGAGCTTGATCATTAAATACAAATTTTATACGTACGAGAAATAAAAGTATTATGATCTAATTAATTTTCTTCAATGCAAAGACTAAAATTACGAAAAGATAGAATAAAAAATAAATTTATTTAAAAGAAAATTAGTATTACACTAATTGAGAATAAACTTAGAGAAAGTCAGCTTAGATGATTTAGACATATAAATTATAGGCCGATTGAAGCTCCAATTAGAAAAATAGAATTATTGGATTTAGGCCATGTACAAAGAGGAAGAGGAAAATCAAATAAGATATAGCAATAAACTATAAGGAGTGATCTTAGTTACTATAAATGATAGAGCGCAATAAAAATAAAAAATTCATATAGCCGATCTAGTGAAATTAAAGCTTGATTGTTGTCATTGTTGTTGTTGTAAGGACTAAAATCACTAATATTACTAATGAGATTATTTGATTGTTTATATATTATTGTCATGATTTTGGATATATGCTATGTTTCCTAACTTTAGAATTTTTTATCTTCAGTCTCACTAAAATTGTACTAATGGCATTGTTAGAACCTTCTCTAACACCGCTAGTCGAACAGCTCTCGTCGAACAACCCTCCTTGAACAGCACTCCTCGAACAACCCTAGTCGAACAACACTCCTCGAACAACTTTTGAATGAGATATCACCAGATCGTACCCTCTGTACTACTATGTCAACTCAACATTTAAGACGGCATGGGGGTCCATTGCCTAATAATTCTTTGTAGGAATAGGTGTCAGATATGACAGACTGTACCTATTATATTCCCTCCTTTATAAACTATAAATAAAAGGGAGGAGGAGAAGCTCTCAAATTCTTTCTCTGGAGAGGTCACTCTCTCTTTCTCTTTTGTACTTATTCTTTTATTCGGTCTTCATTTAGAAACCCTCAAGCTTTGTAAGAGAATGAATTCGATTAGTGGATTTAAATCGCCTAGACGGCGTCGTAATTTTTCCCCCGAATACTCAAATTTTCATGTAAAAATTATCTTATTTCATTCTATTTTGGCATACTTTTTATGTCAACAGGTATTAATTCGGTTTAAGTTCACAGTTATGTAGAGTTTTTCAAGAGTTAGTATAAAGGAATTGAATTTTTGAATATTCTTCAAACTATTTGAGATAGATTTTCTTTATTCAGTGCTAATGAAAAGCCATGGTGTAATTCTCATCACTCTACTTCCTTTCTACATTACAGAAAAATAGTAATGTTGTTCCTCTGGATCTTCAGCACACCAGAAAATAACAACAAACATTCTCATCTATAATATATTATGAGTATTTTTTTTTCAAAATATTTCTCATTATATTGGGGAATTAAGATAGCTTGATTAAAGTTTGAAGCAGCACAAAATAGAAAACTATATAATTAATTGTTGATATCTCTAGAATTATTAACAGAAAAAGAAAACTTGTTTCATCAAAGGCTCATGTAAATCAAGCTAAGGTTCTAATTATGTTTTAAATATTAAACCATGTTCTTAGGAGACAAGAACTGCAAGATCCATAGAAGTAACATTCAAGGGCCCTAAATAAACCAAACATTCAATGACCAGCTTGACATTCGGCTTGATAAGAGTCCGTTCGTGTTAGATTCATCTATATTAACAAATTTTATAGAGATTTGTGCATAATTTAAACAAATAGAATAGCGGAATCGGGATTAAATGTCCAAAAAAAAAAAAAAAAAATTCTTTGCTGACCTATAAAAGGGGTTGAGAATAGCAAGTTCTTGTGAAGTAGAGACCAAAGTGGCAAGTTTCAGCCAAGATCAGCCAACAACTTGTGCAATGCTTCCGAAGAAAGTGGAACATAGAGGCAATCCTGACCATCTGAATGCTTCCTTGTCTTCACCAATTCATGGTCTTTGAATTCTGTAAGGTGTGAATTCAGAGTAACTTGGCTGCTAACGAGAAAACGCTCGCGACACTTCGTATACAGAGTGCTAACAGGCATTCCTGTGGGAAGGAAAAGTTGCACAGAAGTAAAAATCATAGAACTCGGTAAACTGCTTCGATAAATTTCTTTTTAAATTTGAAGTAATAATTCCTACACAATTAGAAGTAATTGAAAACAACCGGAATAGAAACACCAATTCCTCAATCCCAAGCTAGTTGGAGTCAACTACATGGATTTCTCTGCTCCCACAATCATCATATTCATCTATGTGTAATATTAAAAAAAATCATGAAGATAGAAAGCCTAGAGCACCTGCTGTTAATGGTTATAATGAAGATCATTAATTAATGGCAATTACCTTCTTCTTTCTCATTGTTCAACTGATACTCTGCCAGAATTTTGAAGATACTTTGCGCATTTGGGGTCAAGCTTTGCAATACAATTGTGGCTGTTCTTGCACTTTGAGCAACTGTGCCTGTAGCAAGAATCAGGGGGAAGAATACCCCTTCAACTTTGTATGGTGCAAAGGTTGGAACATGGTACCAACACCAATTAAACTGGGTGTGAGCCATCTTCTTGTCCCACACTGAAGAAATCAGAAGATGCCATTAGTAGGAAGCAAATGAATCTGACTGGTTGGAGTGGCATATAGTGCATAAAAAAAGCAAATTTCTGAAAAATAATCTCATTAATCATGTGTTTGACTGATGTTCCAAACTTCTATTAACAGAATGAGACCTTGTAAATTAATTTAGAGGGGCATTTGGTTCAATATTATGTTTATGTTATGTCATGTTACTTAGATGCCTTGACACTATTTTTTAAGTGATAATTAAATAATTTTTTATAAAACTATCTACACATATCATTAAGCTAAACAATTATTTTCTCTAGATAATATATGACATAACACCAAGATAACATTAAATCAAACGCCGCCTAAATAGCAATCTAGAAAGTACAACAAAGCATGGAAATCCTTAGGTATCAGAGAGTAAAAGTCTGAGTCCCTCTTGTTTCCAAATCAACTAAACTAGACCTTCCAGTTTGAGAAATAATACAATTAGGCTATCCAACCATTAAATACATGTGCAAAACAATATTTTTTCTCTCCACTCTATCTTCTTCGTGCACTCTCTTTCTCCTCTCTATTTGGGCCCAACATCATCCCATGGCGACAACGATAAGGGTAGGAGACACCATGGATGATGATGCTAGGGCAGTGTGAGACATGAATGAAGACACTAAGGCAGCGGGAGATGCTGTGGATGACGATGCTAGGGAAATGGGAAATGTCCTGGATCACGACGCTAGGGCAATAGGGGCCGTGGCAACAAGGCGATAATGCCTAGGGCTAAGAGAAAGAGAGTTGAAGAAGATTGAGAGAGAGGACAGCAAAAATATCTTTCTATTCATAAATTTAATGGCTAGAGGACCAAGTTAAATTATTTCTCAAACTAAATGAATCAGTTTACCTAACTTGGAACCAGAGAGATCCAGAGGCACGTAATCCCAAACTAGTGGGATTTATTTGCTATTTACCCATAAATTTAAGTACATAAAAAATGAACCCAAAAACTGTTTGATAAAATGAGCTAAAGGCTGTCATGGACAAAAATGATGCTACCAAACAATTTCATAAAGTTGTCACCAAAGCAAAAGTATGATCAGCTTATGAACACTGAAGCAATTGTATAATCATGCAGTCATTTACGTATCTGTCAGCAACTGAGATAGAGATCTCATTTCATTGAAGGGAGATAAATAGGGAGATGAATCAAATGTAACTTACAAAGAGGTGCATTGACATGGTCAATAGAAGCAATGACACGTATATTCGAACAGCATGCAAGGCGTGCAAGGTAGTGCTGTGATTCAGAGTCTCTCAAAGCAGGTCCATCGATATTGTGGACAACAACACATATAAATGAATCCTTAAAATCAACAACTGGTTCATTCAGATATGACAGAAGATCATCTATTGACTGGTTATTGAATGATTGTTGGGTTTTTTGCCTGTTCCCTGGAAAACTCTTCCTCTTGCCTTTCATTTGATCCTGAAGCAGTTCAGCTATAGTCACCAAAACCTACAACAGAGCAGTTATTTCAGAATTTTGCTAAGTAATAACAATACTTACTAAACCAAAAAGGATAGGAAAGAAAAAGCAATGCATCAAGTGATAAATTTAAGTTGCACAGCTCACTATGTATCCCCCACCGTTTTTCATTTGAAATGGAGAATTGTTCATGGAATTCCTGCTCTATTGCAGTATGTAAATTGGGGAATGACCTGTTTTATGTTGATGGATGGTAGGTAACCATTGATTACTATTACGTCATAATCAGCTAGTGTTGCCGTAGCAAAGTCTTCCAGTAAAACTTTCTTAGAACCAAACCCATACATCAGGAGACCAAATCCACACCTAAACAATGAAAAAAGGTTACAATAAGACGTCCATTGTCATTAGGAAATATATATCACTCAAGCTTACAAAGATAAACACACACAAGCTTTAAGAGGGATAAAGAGATGCGGAGATTCTTTTGATGAAAGAAAGCACACCTTAGTTCAAACAACCACTTTCTATATTGTTCCTTATAGCGTTCTAATAGAGCAGCAATCTCTTCCTCATTTTCCGGCTTTATTTCAAATGCCGCTGCTCTCAAAACCTAACAAGAACCACAAATACAAATGCCCCAAAAAATTAAAATGGACGATGGGAAAAAAAAACTAATAAAGCATTTCATCTCTTACCCAAAATAATGGAAAAGGGAAAATGCAAAGCCATTCATCTCAAACCTGCTCATCAATGTGATCAATATCTGAAAGTTTTCCAGCGGTCTTCTTTCGACGAGTTCCCCCGAGCTCTCTTGCGAGGAAATAGTTTCGGGAGAATCTGAGTTCATGCTCCTCTCCCTCCTCTTCTCGTGTGTCCAAATCTCCACTTGGAGGGTTCTTCATAAAGCCCTTATCTTGTTCGATCGTTGAGGTTCTGAATCAAGGAAACCATCGGCCTTTCAGCCCTAAGCTACCTAAAGAGGAGAGATAGGGTTATTTAAGTAAGTTAAGCAGCTTAACTTTTTAAGTAGCTTAAGCTGACTAAAGCGGCTTAAATTGGAAAAATTGTTTGGCAGTTCAAATTGTTTAAAGATGACTTAAGCTACTTAAATCTATTCTTGTTTGAAAGATAATTTGACAAGAGTTAAGGAAGATCACTATAAATCACGTCATGATTAAAATGTCCATTCATGTGCTGTGGGACTATAATTTTGCGCAGGGGGCTTGGGTGCAATCAGTCTCCCTCGTTAAGCAGCTGGGTCAAGGGCACCAACAGTTAAGGACTGAATTTAGGCTATGCTAGAGATATCTAGTAATTTTAAAATTGATCTCCTTTTGTCACCTTATGGGCTATTTGGGGGGCAAGGACTTCTAGATTGATCAGAGGTAAAACAAATCACCAAAAGAGACTTCCTTCTTAGCAATAAATCTCTTTTATGATTTTGTTGCTGCTCAACATATTGAAGAACCTAAAAATAGTGATCTAAAGAAGAATTGGGCTCCACCTCCACAAACTTCTATTAAACTTAACTTTAATGCTACCCACAATGAAGAAACACAGTGTGTAGGCTTAGGTGTGGTGATGCAGGGGCAACTGGTTTGTTAATAGACGTGTCGGCACGATCTTTGTGTCCGAGCAAAGATCGACATGTTATTTGCTTTCTTTTTATAATTATTCAAGTCCAATGTATTTTGATATTTATTTGAGTCAATTAGACTTATTATATCAGTGGGAATGCTCACTTTATGTTTTGTAAATAATGTGGGTCAATTTAGGTTAGTTGGAATCGAATTGGTTCAGTTAGGATCAATTTGGATTCAGATTGGGCTTGACTTGGGCAGATTTATAAAGAAGCAAGAATCAAGGGGCTTGAATGTAAATTTGTCATTAAATTGATCCCTAAAAAGCATTGGGCCTCAGCCATGGCTGCCTTCTCCTCTCTATTTCGTCGAGCCAGTTGAAGCCACAACGCACGATGCCAGCTCCTCCGCTGGTTACGCGCACGCTGCCAGCTCACTCGTTCTCCGGGCATGAACAGGGCCATCTCTACTACATTTGACGTCCACTTACCGACCTCCACGCGCACGATTGGCGACTTCACCAATTCATCCAAAGATACCCACTCTTCTATAAAACTTTCGACAATGGCTGCAAAAATCCGGGTGGGTAGCCATGGATTTGACATTAGTTCGACACAAAGGGTGTTTGGATCAACTGAGAACGCAGAGAGGCTATAGGTTTCCCAAAGGAGCTTGAGGTTACTTGGATTTAGAGCTTCTTGCTTTGTGATTTCTCTAGTCTCATCTTGATGTTTAGAGTTTACGTCATCTTTTCTCTGCTCTGTCACTGTTAGGATCTAATTCTCTTAATTTTACTTGAATTCTTTGATTGATTTGGAAATCACAACTGCTCTTATTTTTGCTGAACGAAACCTTTGCTTAAGTTACATTTCCTCTTAAATTTAATTGGTTCCAAATATTTCCTTGTTCTTGCCTTGAATGTTATTACAGCACAGGAAGTATCAGATTGCGTCACGTGTTAGGTCTTCAAGTTTAAATTGCATGCTAGTTTTTTTTCTAGTAACTCGATAGTATCTTGATCTTATTAGCACGAGTTTGCTAGATTTTAGTTGAGCATCACTAATTTCCTTTGGATTTCACCGTAAAACACTATGTGAATATGCAACCTTTATATTTAAGTTTAATTTAGTTTAATCTCTTCCATTGCACATCATATGACATGTTAGAATCTTAATTTTAATTTATTAAATCCTGAAATTTCTGAGGAAAAAAAAATTAGAATCTGAAGTTTAAAATCATATAGCATAAATTATAATCATAAGTTATGGCATTTAATTTCATGTTTAGGACATCTCGTTTTCTCGCTGCATCATGTGGTCGCCAGAGACTCCTCAGGTAAAGTCTTAGCTTGCCTTGTAGAAAAAAAGAGGTCTCCTCGAGCCTACCATTGTTGAATGCCCGGTAGTGGAACAAGCTATATATCTAGATAAAAAGACTGCAAGCTACTAGTGTTTGCATAGAAGGAGACTCGACTAAAGCCATCAAGCTCATTCTTTCCCCAAGAGGGAATTTATCTATTATCAGTTCCCGATTACTGCAAATGGAGGACTCACTGAAATCCTATAATTGCTATATAACACATGTTTGCAAGAAAGAAAACAAAGTCGCTCACAAACTTGCTCGTTATGGCCCTCAACTAGAAATCCAGAGGCTTTTGCTTGACATAGTACCAAATTTTGTTATTGATGATGTAAAAGTAGACATTACATGCATAGCTTAATTGGTTATAATCCGACTCTTGAAATCAAAAAAAAAATCTATTCCTGTTTGATAATTTGACCAGGGTTGTTATGATTAAAATAACAAAAATCCAATAATATAAAATTTTCCCTTTAGTAAGCTAACTAAAATTAAAAACTTAATAATTAACAACAATATTCAACTCAGAAGATACATGAACCTCATTACCAACAAATAATAAGATAAAACTTGATACATAAGAATAAACAACAACATACATATTAAGATAATCAAAATCCATAAGTACATACTTGATACAAAAAACTGTTTGCAACATACACAAGCATTAACAACGGATAATGACACAACATTATAGCAGAAAAATAAAATCAAAACCAATATCAGCAATAAAGAAAGTTTAAAAGATGTTTACCAAAGTGATGCAAGTGTAGTTTGATTTGGTTTGTGATCCAAGTGCAGTTGACGTTGCTATGATGTTGATCATGCAAGAAACCACGTCTAATCCCTAATTAACAATGCAAAGTTAACCATGAAAGATGTTTCCTTACCTGATGAATCTCAACAGGAATATAACCACATACAGCCATTTTGCACATACAAAATAACCCCACTAGTTCTTCAAAACTCCACCAGATAATCACACAATTTCTGTAAAATGTTACATCCCTAAAAAGCGTTTAGAGTCTTTGATCATATATCTTTAATTTCATTAAATAATGACAAGGTATATACATAACTGCAGATTACAAACCCTTTCTTGATCTTCTTAAGAGCTAGATACACTGCTACTAAATTCGAATTAGAATTAAACAAAACTTTGTCCTACCTCTCTTTCTTTCCATCCTATGTGCCCTTTAGCACACATACACATCCTCTCCACTGCTAATGTTCCTAAAATTTCAAACAATTGGCAATAAAAGACCCAACCAGCTTTACAAAAATTAATCCTGATTCCTTCCATGCTTATTGTTTGGTGATTCACAAAATGATTTAGTTTATTGTCAATCTTTGGCTTATGTTAAAAGCATACTTTACTAGGATTATAGGATTATAGGGTTTCTATGTGCAGGTTTTTTGGATTCCATCGGCAGAGGACAAGTGATGTAGCAAGTGGTTCACTAATGTGAATTTCTAACTACCAATGAGAGAATATGCACTTAGATGTATAAGCAAAGAAGATACTCCAAACTTATTTTAGAATTTAACAAGCTTAAATATTTTTATGCAAAATAAAACTAAACATGCAATACTATAACTAATAAACTAGACTGTGCTATGCAATATGAAATGATTGAGGAGATAAAACTAATTTTCCTTGATTCGCACTAATGCGCATATTCGCATAGGATTTCATGAAAGTCTTAAGGAATTTAGAGATGCTCTATTTAATCCAGTAAACTCATGCAAAACAATAAGATAAATCAAAATTACTAGGGAAATTAATTATCATGAATAAAGGACTTGAAGTAACTGAAACATGGGGTGCAATTCATTGATCCAGTAAGACAATAACATCATCAAATCTATAATCTCAACAAGGTCAAATATCGAAGTCAACAGAACGCAGTAAGCCGTAAATCTTAGTTCTAATCCAAAGCCCATTTAACAAAGTGAAGAAATCATTAATATCCACCATGAACAGAAATAACAGCAGGAAGTCAAATGGACATAAACAGCTGAAGAGCAAAGCTACTACAAGGTTAAATAAAAAACCAAACAACTAGAATCAACTGAGATTTGGCAAAGAATAACTCCAAATTCAAAGCCTAACTGAACCAGAAGTGACAAACGAAGGAGCATGGAAGAAAGAAATGATAATAACAAAGCAAAATGATAAGAAAATACTGAATGAATTGAAGCCCAACTCATATGGAACCCCAAGCCTTCAGTGATGGCAGCTGCAACCCCTCAGTAGCTCCCAATGTCGAAGCAAGCTCATTCCAGCGCCACCTGCGCGGAATTAGAGCCGAGCAAACGCAGCCCCCTGCTGAGCCGACGCCGAATCCGTGGCCACCTGCCCGAATTCGCTCAGATCGAAGAACAACCCTCTCTTCTCAACTCGATCAAGTAGAAAACTGATGCATCAATCACTCAGCATCCTCTGTAACATCACCTAGAAGCATTTCATCGAGAGGAGAAGCTGAGGCGAGCAGAGCCTTCGCGTGCAAGGAGGGAGGAGGTATCGAAACGAATTCGCCGTGTTGGACGTGGGTCGTGGAGTCGGCGAGGTGGGACGACGTCGGCGTTGGCGAAGTCCGCGAGTCCCGCGTGGGCCGCGGCTTCAACCGGCGAGGATCAGCGAAGACAGCGATCGGCGAAGCCCGATCTGATGAGATTCGGGATTTAGATTTTACATTTAGCTTCCAAAATTTAATTTTTAATTAAATTTAAATAAAAAATATTTATTATTAAAAATTATAAATAATTTGAAATAAAATTAATTATTATATTA
>JAEMOT010001136.1:426490-437846 GCA_019297695.1 Apostasia ramifera | reverse complement strand
AATGAATATGGTGTGATAGTGATAATATTTATGAATTGATGGTGAAATGTGTAATTTCGTGTAGATTTCATGTCCTGTATGTAAAAATTCCATAAAATTATTAGTCAAAATATGACATCTAAATGTCATGACCTTTAAATTATATAACATAACATTAAGATAACAATAAACCAAACTCTCCCTAAGTCATAATAAAAGTGATTGAGAGCAATGAGCATTTGACTCGATTATGAACAAATTATCTCGCTTTAATTTATAATATTATTTTTTAAAACAAATTTATAATATTTTTTTCTTTATAATATTCTAACATCAAATAAACAAATTTGAATAATGATTAGATAAGAAAAGCATTTAGATAGTATTATGGGTGACTCCACGAGTGAAGACAAATGAGAAGAAATCTACACATAAATTCAATTAACATTAAAAAAAAAAAAGAATTCAAATAGAATAAAGCAAAGCATATCATTCAGATATTAAGTATTACCAAAAAATTTAAAATCAACTATTGAATGTTAGATATCACTCTCAAAATTAAGTCAATATTGTTAATAATTTATCTAAATAACAGTATGTCACAATCAAATCAAGTCTTTTATAAGCATAAAAAAATGAGTGAACGTCAAATATGAAAATTACTAAAAATAAAAAAATATTCTCTTAAATTATGAGAGTTTAATCATAATAATAATAATAAAATAATAAAATATGACAAATTGTTGGTTGATTTTGGAATATATTTGTAGCAAAAATAATGTTTTATCAAGCAAAACGTAAAAATATAGTTTTGAACTAAAATTGTTTGTGCAATAATCCATATAAATGGAAGCAAGAAGAAAATGCTTTGAAACGGCAAACAAATCGAAAATTTGCAAATTGACACATTCCAGGGGGGACAAATTTGCAAATAATAGATTGTTTTGGAAGCAGAACGCAAAACCGTCGTGGCTTAACCAGAGTCCGCTACCTGAACTCAGCAATCATACTCCTCTCAGACCTTTTCCTCCTCGTGGGAGTGAGCGCGAGATTCCGAGTTTGTTTTCGTGACTCGGACTGGAAGACTCAGCAAAGAGAGAACCTGACACAGGAAAGTGCCCTTAACACAAAAGCATGTACTCTTTTGCCCTTTTCCCCTAATTCCTTATCATTTTTTTAAAAACAAAAAAAATCCTTTTTTTTTTTTTTGAAGCATAATTTCAGAGGGACGAGGGACGTTGGGGGACCGCCGTGCCCTCCACGTGCACCTCCGCCAACTGGCTTTCCTCGCCGCTTCGCGGTAAGCTCACCGCCGTCACGACACTGCACGCTCCCACGCCACAGTGGTGATCATCGCAGCACGGACAAAGGGAGAAGTACCACTGCCCGCAAAATAAGATGGGAAGCATCAGGGAAAATTAAAAAAACCAAAAAGCAGCAGCCGCTCGATCGAGATCCGACGGCATTCATCAGCCGATGAAAACCTAAACGGGGCGAAGTGCAAATCGGAAAACGGAGGTTGACATTTCGATCATGAAATTAAATTTCCTACTTCCTTTCTCTCTGTCATTCTCTCTTACTGCAGGGAACGATAGCAGGAGAACGGAAGGTCTGAGTCAGAAGCTTCTGGGGATAACAGCACATGGGGAAGCGGAGGGGGAAGGGGCAGCGAAGGAGAAGAGAAGAGAGGACTGCAACAACTTCGGCGCTGTACAATTGATTTCAATCGAAAACAAAAAAAATAGAAACAAACATAAAGAGAGCGAATAATGATAATTCAGTTAATTCTGGGTTTCTTGACTTCGAATTTAAGTCGTCTCCTGCATCGTGATTAAAGGAGCTTTCATGGGTTTAAGCGCACCCAATCGTAACGTCCCTCCAATGGAACCTCGTTGTCGACATCGAAATTGTACCTGCGAATAACCCGCCGGCTGCTAAAATATGCTGCTCGTATGTGGGAGAGGGGAAGGGTTAGTTGAGGGAAATCACGCACCTGGCGGCGAATCGTTGTTTCTCGCGTCTCTCCGCAAACGCGAAGAATTCTTCGATCTCTGCGGCAGAAGGCGTCACGTATTGTCCAGATTTTCTCTCCGCCGTGGACTCCAGGTCGCCGGAATCATTTACTTGGCCGCTGGACGGTGCCACATCTCTCCTGGGATAAATTCAAAGAGGAATTAAAGAGATTTAACGCACTCATGAGCAGTGAATGTAGAATTCACATGGATGAGGAGATGGCAAATTTAGAAACCTGTCACGGCTGCAGTCGAGGTAGCAAACCGAGCTCCCAAGATCCTCGCAGGTCTGCCGAACAAACCAAAATTCGGGTGACATGAAACCCTACTTCAATCAAAAATTTCCAAAACTGAGCTTACCTTCCGACCATCTGGTACCTGACACCGGAATTCATCCCCTTTCGCCGTTTCGCAAGAGGAAATGCTTGAGCATCGCGAGATCCGTCCCCGTTCCGCACTCTGGCAACGCTGACTGCTTGAATTCCTCGTTGATCTAGATATCCTTTGCGTCATCACAAGCTTCCGGCTCCTCAGCTGAAGGTACGCCACCTGTAATTCGCCTGACTCCGATCGCGAGGCCACTGTTTTCCTCCTTTTCAAGCTCTCTTCCTTCTCCACCGCCGCTGCCGCTGCAAGCGCAAGTGTCCTCGCCCTTGTCCGCACTCCCACCACCTGCGTCACCTCCATCACGGCGACCTCTCCGATCGATCTACACTTCCTCATGTACTTCCCCATCTATCCCTCTCGACGCACTGGAGAAGATCGAGGACGAAACAAGAAGAAATGAGCGCGATTTTGAGATGACGAGAATTAGAAGAAGACGAACAGGGTTAACGTTTTTCGTTTCCCGTTAACGGCTACGGGATCACGAAACGGCGCCGTCACCCGGATCTGGCCGTTGGGATTATCACTAAAGGCGCTCGAACCGAAGCGTGGGTGGGCGGCGGTCGCAGAGGACGGACCATCTCCGCCACCTGTAGTGGCCGGTGAAACCTCGCCTAAGGTGGTCTCAAACCGGCCACCGCCGGTCACCGTTAGCTGCAGTCTGGAGTGGGGCGTAATAATTGTGCCTCACGCGAAAGTACCTCCCTACCCCTAAACATTCGTTTAAATGTCCGGGGACCACCGAAGCATCAGATTGACGGCCGAGATGAGTTCTAAGGCAGCCGCCATTACTGGCCTACGGAGATTACCTGGGATCATGCGGTCATGATGAGGCGGTACTGCTCAAATTCTGTAAGGGGAGAATCCAGCCGTCCGATTCTGAACGGCTGGGATTAAGATCAGAAATTGGGACATTAGGCATAAAAAATTAGGTTTACATTAATAAAGATATATAAAATTGTACGGCGCGTGGAAAAATGAGGGAAAGACGGGAATAATGCAGGCGACGGAGCAATGATAGAGCGGGTAGGGGAATCCGCTTTATTCTGGCAAATTATTCCAATGGATAAATTACATCTAGATGTTAACATTATGAAATAATATTAAAATAGTCCTCACTGTAGGGGTGGCAAAATGGGTTGGCGGGTCGGGTTCAGGTCGAACCCGAATCCGACCCCTACCCAAATAGCTTCAACCAGAACTCGAACCTGACCCATTTATTAAATAGGTCAAAATCCATGACCCGAATCTGACCCGATTAATAAATGGGTTGGGTTAGTGGGTCGCCCTGACCCATTTATAAAGTATTTTTTGATAAATGCCCAATCCGAATCCTACCCGACCCAATTATGCCTAACCCGAACCCGATCTGTTTAATTAATGGGTCAAAATTCATGACCCATACCCGAAATTTGCGAGTCGGGTTCAGGTCGGGTTCACAGGTCGGATCATATATTGCCACCTCTAATAGTCCATAGCTTAAATTTTTCTATATAGTGAATTTTATGTATAATATCAATTTTGCCTTCTCTTCTCTCTCCTCTCTCTCCTCCTTCCGCACTTACTAGGCTGGAAGGTTGCTCTCTCTCTCTCTCTCTCTCTTTTCCCTTTTTCTCACATACGAGTAGGGCTATTAACGATATATTCTCGAGCTAATCCGACCCAAGATTAAATTGAAAATTTTCGATTTAATTTAGAGAATAAACGAGAAGTGTTCGATCCAATCTCGATTCGAGCTGAATCTGGCTCATTTGATATTGATTCAAGCTTTATCTGAGCTAAAATTGATCCGACTTTAAAATAATTTTTGATTTTTTAGCTAAATATTATATATAAATATATTTGTTCATTCAATCAGCTTAAATTATACTTATTCATTTGATCTATTATTTTAAAATAAAAATAAAAAAAAATTACAATAAATATAATTTTAATGACTAAATAAAATTTTTTAATGAAATTCTAACGAAGATTAGACTGTTGAAAAAAAATTACATATTAAATCTTATTATATATATGAATATATATATATATATATATATATATTTTTAAATCGAACTAATTTCGAAACATCTCGATTTGATTCTATGTCGACTCAAGATTAAATTGATAAAAATTTTGAGCCAAAAAACAACTCGTTAGTCGGCTTATTTGGATCAAATCGAGCTCAATTCAATCCAAAATTTAATTTAATTTTTGAGCAATTTTTAACCTTTGAACAAAATTAATAGCCTTACATGTAATTCAGCCTTTATTGCCTGCCGGTGCATGAAAATAAATTGAGAATAATTGAGAAGTTTTTGGAAAAAATAAAAAAAATATAAGTTTTTTATAATAAAGAAATATGATGTTGTTCCTTTTTTTTAAGGATAAAGGTAATTTTCCTATTTTTAATTGCTATACTTCCCGTCCTGACTCACTGAGTCTTTCGGCTTCGCAGAATGCGGATTGCTCGCATGCGAAACAGCGAGAATAGAATATAAAAGTGGAAATTGTAATTAAAATTTTTATTTTAATTTTTATTTTTATTTTTATGCATTTATTGATGAAAACTGTTTAAATAAACCTAAGTGATGTATTTAACGTAAATTTAGGAATCTAATTCAGAATGTAAAATTTAAAATTATAAAATTGTGTTATATTATACCTTAATTGCTTAAGGACTTAAATGTAATTTACTTTTATTCTTTTACTTTCAGTCATTCGCTGCCCAGGATTGCTTCAGATCAATGCTGTAAAAATCAAACTTAATTAAAAATTAATTTACTATCTAGTTTATAGAAGTATCAATCAGATTGTTTAAATTACTACTTTTTAAAAAATTTATAAAAATAATATCTAATTTTATTGTTACCATAAAAAAAATTAATTTATTATGATTTAATTTAGTCTAATATATAATTTGATTTTAACATTATACCAAATCAAATTACATGCTAATGTGTAGTCCGACCGATCATACTGAGTAGTCCAATTCGATTTTTAAAACATGACGTTAGATCTCTATCATACTATATGTGTTTTTTTTTTTCTTTTTCTTTGTAATAGCTACGGTATGGAAGATCGATGAAGAGAAGAAGGCTAGCATGCAAATCGTATTTGTCAAATTCTGTTTGGCGCGATGACCAAAATGGTACAAATTTAAAAAACAATAATAATAACAATAAATAAATTTTTTTAATCATTCTGCACAAATTCTGATATAAAAAATATTATTTTATTTTTTAATAAAAATATTAACTTTATTTCACATTCTAGATCAAAATACTCGATTCGAATATTTTAGTCTAGAATATGAAATAAAGTTGATATTTTTATTGAAAATTATTGAGTATGTGAAGTAAAATAATATTTTTATATTAAAAGTTGTTTAAAATAATTAAATTTTTTTTTATTATTCGCATTAAAATTAATTTAAGCTAGCATAGAAGGAAAAATAAAATTGACGGTGAAAAAGACATGTAGATCAACTACGGCTACAAGAATTCATATTATTACAATTCAAAACAAAAAATAAACACTCAATTAAAAGCAAATAAATAAAACTACCAAAATCTCAATCAAACTATAAATAAATGCATCATTTTTTAAGAAAATAAAAAAATAAACTATTTTTTTTCTCGATCGGCATTCTTCCTATTCCCGTGATCAAGTGCTTCAGTACTTGCCGCTAGTGATAGGAGTCCACTACAATAAACTCGTAAGCTATACACTAAAAAATCTTTAAATAAAATTGTTAATTATAATAATGATGATAACAGCATGATAACATAATATAATAAGAACAATAATCAATTAAACATTTATAATATGAATTTCTATTAAGTATGCATATAAGATAAAAAAATAGCATAACACATTGCAAATAGTAAATAATAAACAAACATAATATAATTTGTATAGTGAGTATAATATTTGTATATAAATAAAATGGATGTTAAGATAACTAATGATTAAAATCTTTTTTAATTTATTTCATTTTATCTTTTAGTCTCGTGATTTTTTATATTACATCTCAACTGTCTTTTATATATTTGGGGATTGTTACTCTCATAAATAACCTTTCATAAATATATTCAATGAAGGCCATCATTCCAAATATCATGTGAGGATGTCTAATGGACACATATCTGCTTTGTGGATTGTCATCCCCATGACAGACAGAAACTGCTAATAGATGCTCTCGGGCTAAAATATTAGTCATATGCTCGAGCTAAAGTAGATATGCAATCTCAAAGAAATTATAATAAAATTTAAGCCATTATTGCATTAAAAATTTTATATTATAATTTATTGAATTAACAAGTCTGAAAACTTGTTCAAATATCAATTAGTCTTATCAAGTGTGATGACGAGTCTACCCACGCAAGCTCACACGCTTTTCCTTTTAGTTGATGAAATAATTATATGGATAAGTTGCAATTAAATGATTATGTATTCGACTCATATTCTAATTAAAGTTCAAAATACTCGTATAAATTACAATTATCTTCTAATCAAAATAATTGCAATTTCTTACTCCAATACGTTCAAATGAAGTGTTTAAATGGGGCATGAAGAATTTAACAAATAATTTAAAGATCTATTTGGCAAAAAAATCAAAATCAAAATTAAAATAGTACTAATTTAAAAAATAATAATAAATAAATTTTTATTATAATTTATATAAATTTTAATATAAAAATATTATTTTATTTTAGATACTTAATTATTTTTAATAAAATTATAATTTTATTTTACTTTTTAAATCAAAATTCTCGAATATTAATATTTACGTAAAATATAAAAAAAAAATTTATTTATTATTATTATTTAAATTAATATCATTCTTGTTCTTGGTGCCAAACAGATCTTAAATGTAATTCTGTGTGAATTATTAATTAAATAATGAAGCCTTAGGACCTGCATACAATTAAAATCAAAAAGTATGACGTGGATCTTATGTGAGCAGTAATATTAACTAGGGTGACAATATATGATCTGATTCGTAAACTCGATCCGAACTCGACCCATAAATTTCGGGTATGAGTCATGAATTTTGACTCATTTATTAAACGGGTCGGATTTGGGTTGGAAATAATTGGGTCGGGTTCAGGTTGGGATTGGGCATTTATAAAAAAATACTTTATAAACAGGTCGGGTTGACCCGCCAATCTGACCCATTTATTAATCGGGTCGAGTTCGGGTCATGAATTTTGACCCATTTAATAAATAGGTCGAGTTCGGATTGAAGGTATTTAGGTCAGGTCGGATTCGGATTCGACCCGAACCCGACCCGCCAACCTATTTTACCATCCCTAATATTAACATTAATAATTAATTAAAACTAAATTACAAGGAATGTAAATTTGAAAGAAGCATGAAATCTTATCAATTAATCTAAATATTAGTTTTATCTGCTACAAAAAACATGAAAGTGTGGCATAGATCACATATTAAAATCATATAAATATAATATTACGAGTTTCATAACTGTAAACTGTAATCTTTTGTAATATTAAATAAAATCTGATTCCCATCAAAATACTCGAGTTAATTTTGAATTTAAATTTATTCAAGTTAAATTAGGATAAAACTTAACTCAAATTCCCCATAGTTGTGAGTTTTTTTGAAAGTTGAAGAGATTTCACTCGCAAAACGTTAGATTTTGTTCAAGATGTAGAGAAAAAGTGTAAATTGCAAAGAAAAGAAGAAAAATCATCGATTCAGAGAGATCCAAGCATCTTTTTTATCCCTCTGCATTTCTCTCTCTCGCTCTCCACGTGTGAGGCCAGCGTCGATTCAAAAAGTAGAGTATACGATTAAATGTTTTTTATCAAAAAGAGAAACCCTATTTCCAAAAAAAGAAAAACAAAAAAAACAAAAAAAAAAAGAAAAAAAAAAAAAGAGAAACCCTATTTCTCTAATATCTCAACTGAAAGTATTTATACGTGGATAGTTATGAAAATTAATGGATATTTAAATTCATTAAATTTAAAATTTAAATAATCAAAATTTAATTAATTTAAATCTTAACTCAACCAATTTAAATTTTCAATCCCACAATAAAATATTTAATATTTGATATATTTAATTTTAAATAAATCATTTTACATAAATAAAATCAATTCTACACTATAAAATAAACTAATCAAAAAATTCAAATTCAATTTTACCAAAATATTACAAGTGTACTAGAGGCTAAGTCCAGAGCAGAATCATGCAGACCAACTTAGTTCAGTTCAAATTTAATTCAAATTATATTTATTTCAAAAAACTTAAAGTTAAATGACTCGATTCGTGGCTATGATCACATAAATTAAACTTGAGTTTTACGTGTCAAATATTCAAAGAAATATGAACATTTATTAAAGTAAACTTAAAATTTAGATTAGTTTAATATATCTTATTATTCAAAACTTAGTGTAGATATTGTGTTAATGTCATTTTTTTTGTATGAACACATTAATTAACCATATTAAGCATTAAAGATATGATAAATTAATTCATATAAGCTATTAAAATATCTCAATTTATTAAAATTTAAAATCTAAAAGGCTATTTTCATTTGAATGGGCCAAAACTAAAAAAAGGCAAGCCAATGATGAAGCTCTTGGAAGCTAGTGCATGTTAAACTACCCATCTCGGTCAATATATGCATAAAATAATTATGCGGTCACGTCGTTTCTTGTGGCGGCCCCACAAGAAAAAGCCCAACTCGGGGCGCAGAAGCTGCCACGTGGACTGGCTGAACCGGGTCCGAGTCACCTTCTTTGGTCCGAGCAGATCGTCCGCATCTGGCCTGGCGCGGTCTGATTCCGGGCGTCCGGCCCTTCGGGACCGCGCCGGGGTAAGCCACGCAAGTGACGTCAGCGAGTGAACCCCGCCACTATCATCTGCCGTCGAAGTGGTGGGACCGCGTTTATGCGTGACCACGCACTTTAGTGCGCAAATTCACTTATAAGCGCACCACGTAAACGTGAATGAAAGCTCGCATAATTTTTGGGTAAATTACTTGAAGTTCTTGAAGTTTAAGGCACGTTCAATTAAGTCCATATTTATTTATTTATTATAAATTCGAGCAAGTATGACTTAACTCGAAATTAAAATTTTCAGTAGCCAGCTCAATTCAAGCCAATTAAAATTCTTTTAATTTCAAGTTGATTTTAAATTAAATTGAGTCTAATTATAAGTTTTTTTATAAAAATATCTATTATTTATATTTAAATATATTAAAATGTAATATTATAGTTTTTTAAAATTCTCTCTAGATATCTATTTGTGATATTTTTTTTTAATGTAAAATATTATATTATATTTATATATAAAAGTATTATGCTTATATTTTAAAAAATTCTAAATATATTTATTAATATAAATATCAAGTAAATTACAAGTTGGATGATTATTTCGAGCGAACTAACTTTAAACTGGAAGAAAATCAAGCCAGCTTTAAATCAAACATAATATAAATAAATATTAAATAAATTTTGATTTTTGCTTAAAATTATTGGCCTTGTGTGCACACACTCTTGGCAGATTAATTCATTAGTTATCGCGCCTAATTCAATTAGGTTCACTATAATATTTTCATCTAAAATAAAATTAAAAAATATATAAAATTATGTCTAAATTCATATTTTATCTTCTTTGACATGACAAAATTATAAGTTGGCATTAAAAAAAATCATAAAAAAATACGTTACTGGAGAAAATAAGCACTTATATGAGTGACATTTATTTTATACTCTACATCAGCATAATATTATATATTTTCATTCAATAGCGACTGAATCAAAAACAGAGTCGGCTAGATGAGACTCTGACCGTAAATTTCGAGTATGGGTCATGAATTTTGACTCATTTATTAAACGGATAGGGTTCGGATTGGGCATAATCGAGTCTGGTAGGGTTCGGGTTGGACATTTATAAAAAAAAACTCTATAAACGGGTCGGGTCGACCTGTCAACCCGACCCATTTATTAATCGGGTCGGGTTCGGGTCATGAATTTTGACCCATTTTATAAATGGGTCGAGTTCAGGTTGAGGCTATTCGGTTCGGATCAGATTCCAGTTCGACTCGAACCCGACCCGCCAACCCATTTTGCCACCCCTAATCTGATCCGCATTCAAATTTTCCCTGCATCGGCCTTTCGATCGGTTGGATCGAATAGTTTGAATATTACTGCTACAGTTTACCTTTGCCGAATCAGATGATTCGGCACACTGTCAAGAAATAAACTAGTCATTTTCAAATGTACAAAAAAAATGATAAATTCATAAACAATGGTACTATTTATTTTAATTTTTTATTTTAATTTTTGCAAAATTATACACATAACAAAAAAACTATAATAGTGAAGTTGACTTTCTTACTCATCATGATAGATGACTAAGGAGAAAGATATGACGCTCCCAATTATTTTTACGATATTTTTAAATGAAATATTAATTAATGTACTTTTGTATATTTTTATATTTTATATGCCACATTTAAGTTATGTAATGTATATATATATATATATATATTTTTTTTTGAGATAATTAACTACATGCCACACAATTTAATTTTATTTATATTTTACCCATCTATTCTTACTTAATTACGCTATACATATTCAAAATATTATAAAATTTTACATATATATATTTTAATTTATTTCTATTATAATGAGTAATCATAATTTTTCAATATCTTAACTATAATTAAATTATAAAAAAATCTGAGTCGTTCATCATATTATTTTAAGGATATTTAAATATATTTTGATTAAAAAATTCTAAAAACTTAATATTTAGGTGGCGGCAAAGGAAGAAAATATCCGCGACGTGAGTTGATTTTAGGACAAATCAGCAGTTTAGTGTGGTATTGAGGCAGAGAAAAATATGTACCATTAAGAGTAAAAATATAATTTTAATAATTTACTAATAAAATATTTTTTTTTTCAAATAGATTTTGATTAAGTTTTAACTCAAAAAAAAAAATATATATATATATATAT
>JAEMOT010001136.1:405104-421649 GCA_019297695.1 Apostasia ramifera | reverse complement strand
CGAGCCGTAAAAATTTCGAGCGAGCCGATCTCGAGCCGAGCATGGCTCGGCTCGAAGTCGGCTCGATAACAGCCTTAAACACCCCTGCAAGAAAAAAGGAGAGAGAGAGAGAGAGAGAGAGAGAGAGAGAGAGAGAGAGAGAGAGAGGGGTTAGGTGAGGAAGAGGAAGAGGAAGAAAGGAAGCCAAGGCAATTTCGTAAGATTCTCTTCTATCTTTATCCATAAGAAGAGACGTGCTATATCCGAAACATACGAAATTTAGTAAATATCGTAAAGGCAGATGTAGTAGGGGTCGCGAACCAGACGGTACACAACTTGGTTTTGAAGGATATGGCACCAAAAGTTGTAGAGCTGGTCGTCTTTCATATCGAGCTATTGAAGCAGCGCGTCGGGCTACAATCGGACAATTCCATCGTGCTATGAGCGGACAATTCCCAAGAAATGGTAAGATATGGGTCAGAGTTCTCGCAGATCTTCCTATTACGGGCTTAATCACATCGGATGTCAGAACCTCGCTGTCTCTATGAGGCTGCGCGGGGTCGTAAATATTCGGTTAAACCGGAGCATGCGATGAATAACTTGGATCATCTACAACGCAGAGAAAAATTATTTAATTACTTAGGAGGCAAGACCCAAACTATTTCGATGAGAATTCTAAAAAGATTTGCAGGAGGCTTCATCATGGTGAATAAAAAAAAAGTGTATCATGAAGTTTATCATATTTAAATTCAAGGGATAATTACCTGCATGCCGCACCATTTCACTTTATTTATGCGTTACCCATCCATTCTTAGTTAATTATGCTATGCACACTCAAAACATTATAAAATCTTACATACACACACTTAAGTTAAAATTTAGTCAAAATCTATTTGAAAAAAAAAATATTTTGTTAGTAAATTATTAAAATTATATTTTTACTCTTAATAGTACATATTTTTTTTCTTCATCGATATCACACTAAAGCGCTGATCTGTCCTAAAATCAATTCACGTCGCGGATATTTCTTTCCCTTACCACAACCTAAACATCAAAGTTTTAAGATTTTCACTCAAAATATATTTAAACATCCTTAAAATAATATAATGAACGGTTCAGATTTTTTGTAACCTAACTATAGTTAGGTTATTGAAAAATTATAATTGCAAGCTCACTATAATGAAAATAAATGAAAGTGTGAGTATGTAAGATTTTATAATGTTTTGAGTGTGCATAGCGTAATTAACTAAGAATGGATGGGTAACGCATAAATAAAGCGAAATGGTGTGGCATGTAGGTAATTATCCCTAAATTCAAATAGTAAAATACTATAATTTATGTTATATGAATTAAATTGTATGTTTGGATAAAATAAAATGAATAATTTATGATTTTTTTTTCTACATTGGATTCCTTTTTATGAATTGGTATGCACGACTATACTTTTGTTTTGGTATAACGTATTAAATATATTTTGTTTTTATTATTAATGGTTTAATCCATGATTTTTGAACAAAAATATTTAATTTAAGATTATTTTGATGAAATGCTCTTAAATCTGCAATATGCTGTTCCTTTAAAATTAATAATAATTCTTTGATTTTGCAAAACTCAAGAATTCATTTTCGATCAACTTAAAGGTGAAATTGGCTTTACAAGTTACTAAGAATTTTCTATGTTATTCTTTAGACGAGTAAGAAACTTGTCATTGTGATGAATACGTTATTATTGAACTAAATATTGTGTTATTTTAGATGTGACGATTGAATTAAAATATTAAAAATCTTATAATATTTACTCTTGCATGCTCGAGTTATGACATTGACTATATTTTAATATTTATCATAAAGTAAAAAATATCACGAGGTGATAAAAATATTAGATATGATAATATGAGTATTCTAAGGTCTTGAATGAAATAATTCAAAAATAAATATTATTTATTTATATTTTCACCCTAATATATGCTCATAATTAATTATCTAATATTTAATTATATCAATATGATGTAATTAATTATATGTACAAGATGTTGATGTAAAATTATGATTGCATGTTTGTTTCACTTATTTTATTTTAGCTGGTAGGCGGAGTTCGCCTTTTTAGTTCATGTTGTTAAGGAATTATGCTATTTTTATGATTGGTATTGCAGAATAAAGTAAAGTATAAGAGAAAGAAGTTTGTGATAGAGATGAACCATAAAATGAGATAGAATATTAAATTTTATTTAGCTTGCTTTTTAATCATGAATATTTGAATGATATATATAGCTGATGTGAGATTTACTATTTATTTTTAAGGATAATTACTTACATGCCACAAAATTTAATTTTATCTATGCGTTACCCATCCATTCTTAGTTAATTACGCTATGTATACTCAAAATATTATAAAATCTTACGTACACATATTTTAACTTATTTCTATTATAATGAGTAATCATAATTTTTCAATAACCTAACTATAATTAAATTACAAAAAATCTGATTCGTTCATCATATTATTTTAAGGATATTTAAATATATTTTGAGTGAAAATCCTAAAACTTTAATTTTAGGTGGCGGCAAAGGAAGAAGACATCCGCAATATGAATTGATTTTAGGATAAATCAGCGCTTTAGTGTGGTATTGAGGAAGAGAAAAATATATACTATTAAGAGTAAAAATATAATTTTAATGATTTACTAACAGAATATTTTTTTTTTCAAACAGATTTTGATTAAGTTTTAACTCAAATATGTGTATGTAATATTTTATAATATTTTGAGTGTGCATAACGTAATTAACTAAGAATAGATGGGTAAGACATAAATAAAATTAATTTGTGTGGCATGTAGGTAATTATCCCTTTATTTTAATGTAAGTTTAGATGTTAGTAGACTCTACTTGTGGTGGGGAGTTGTGAACTTTGCTTTTAATTATTTGATATTTAATTTTACTATTTTAATTATTTTTAACATTATTTTTTTTATTATAACGTCATAAACCCTGGTTTATTGCAGTCTAGACTATGTATTTGTTAGTCACGAAATGCTACGATAAATTAAGGCCGTAACGATAAAATTATTCTTTCCATCCCAATAATTTTCTTAATCATGCAGATGAGATGAATGAATCCCTGAGAATCTACTGCTCATGATTCAGAAGAATTAATAGAACTGGGACGCAGCACTGCATGCATGCCTGCGTGCCTGCAAAATGGAGTGGTTACTGATCAATAATTAGAGAATTAATTCATTTTTTAGTTTAACTCAGACTAAAAAAAAAAAGATAAAATTATTTTGTTCTATATGTTTTAATTAAATTCATTTATTTGAAAAATAAAATATTCAAGAACAATCAATGCGCATACAACTTCACTACAATATTTAAGATGTAGATTAATATTTGAGTAAGTTACATTCAAATAGGGACGTCGACATTGAACTAACGCCGCAACTTCGAAAGTGTAAAATTATGATTCATCGGCTCTGAATTTTGTTTGTCGTCAGCTCTCAGTGACTTAATCGATCTCATACTTTTTATGAAAATAGATAATACGTACAGACTGTACTGTTTCTATTAAGTTGAGAAAAATCTAGTCTCTTATGTTGTTTAAGGAGGAAGATTGATGCGGTACAGGATGAACTGTACATATATACGAAGCAAATTGAAAACAAACTCGTTTTGAGATTTCAAACTAGAGCAGTCAGATCGGAGTTTATACAGGTTGAATGCACCTAAATTTGACTTGATCAAAGTTTAGTGGATAATTTGGTTTTTGCTTTGACTTTTGACTTTGGCTTTAAATTATATTTAATTATTTAGTTCTATTTTGATATTCTTAGTTAGGGGTTAATTATTTAATTAATTACCAACTTGTGTATCTATGTATAGTGAGAAGTATTTAGACGTTATGCATGTGGAGAAAAATATATTTGATAATATTTTTAATACAGCAATGGACATGAAAGGGAAAACGAAAGACAATGTGAAGGCTAGAGCAAACTTAAAATTATATTGCAAGAGGCCAGAATTAGAGTTAAGAGGGGTGAATGGAAAGGTGTTCAAACTAGCAGCTGTGTATGCTCTTACAAAAGATAAGATTAAGTTAGTTTGCCAATGAGTGAAACAACTTAAACTGTCAGATGGATATGCTTCGAATATTAGTTGAGGTGTTAATCTAGTTGATTGCAAATTTGCAGTCACCATCAAAGATTTAGTCATTTATCAATATAAAAGTGATATTCATAATTTTACATTTAAAATATGAAATGATATATGTAAATATCTAACTTTGAGTATTAAATAAGTAAAAATTCTTTTTTTCTAAAGATGATATATATAATTCTCCCTACTTTTAATTCGCCCATTTTACTTGAAAGATCAATATCGGATAATAATAAAATAAATTATTTTTTAGATAAATATGGCTTTGACTCGATTTAACTAAAGCTCTAAAGGCCTGTTTGTTTGGCAGATTAAAATTAACATGGTTTAATTTTAAATAGTCACACCACATCACACATAAAATTTAATATTAAAAATTAACTATATTTCACATCATACATATAATTTAAAATTAAAAATTAACTTTATTTTACATCTTATACACATACAAAAATAATAACTAATTTTATTTCACATTATTCATAAATTTTAATAAAAGATATCTTTATTCAAATTTAATTTTAACTTAATTAAAATTAAATTTTGTAAATAAATAAATTCTTAAAAATTAATCTAGTTTAATTTTAATCTGGTATATCATATCACACATAAAATTTAATATTAAAAATTAACTTTATTTCACATCCTATACACATTACTAAAATAATAACTAATTAACTTATATCCATCTCTCACATATCCCAACATAATAATTAATTTTATTTCACATCCCTCACAAATTTTAATATAATAATTAATTTTATTTCACATTATTCACAATTTTTAATAAAAAAAATCTCTATTCAAGTTTAATTTTAACCTTGTTAAATCAAATCATACAAATAAACAGACCCTAAGACTCTGTTTATTTTCAAGTTAAAAATTAATCTAGTATAATTTTAACTCGGTATATCACATCACACATAAAATTTAATATTAAAAATTAACTTTATTTCACATCCTATACACATTACTAAAATAATAATTTAGTTATATCACATTCCTCACGTATCTCAATATAATAACTAACTTTATTTCACATCCCTCACATATCCCAACATAATAGTTAACTTAATTTATTTCACATTATTCACAACTTTCAATAAAAAATATCTCTATCTAAATTTAATTTTAACCTTATTAAATATAATCATACAAATAAACAAACCCTATAAGGGCATGTTTCGCATGAACCAAAAAATGGGTAAAAAAATATCTTAATAATATTTTAAATTTATTATAAATTTTATTAATTTTATTTCACATCCAACACAAATTTCAATCTTAAATGGGCTAAAAATCATGGCTAAAATTAGCCATAGTCAAAATCTTAAATTTATTTTAAAAAAACTTAAAAAATTATTTTATATCTCATCTCACATAAATTTCAACATTAAATAATCACTTTATTTCACATCCAACACAATTCTCAATAAATCAATCAATTTTATTTCACATCCTGCACTATTTTTAATATAACCAACTTACTTTATTTCACATCATACACATTTTTCAAAAATGACTAAAAATTCTAATTAAATCTTTTTTTTTTCTTATTACCAAACAGAGCCTAAAAATCAACTTTATTCCACATTCAACACAAATATCAACCTTAAAAATCAACTTTATTTCACATCCTACACATTTTTCAATATTAAAATAAATTTCTTTTCCATCAACTCTATAAAAGAAAATATTTTCTCTTTTCTTATCCAAATTTATCCTCCAACCAAATAAGCTTTATCTTAAATTCTATACTCTACCTTAAGTGCAAGATTGATATTTCATGCTTCATAAAATGTAAGGAACTTGTCTCCATTAACTCTCCACTTAAAACATCAAAAATTCATTTGAATTTTCCCTAAAGTGAAATGCAAAGAGACAGGGAGGAAAAAGGATCAATTATTCTATGGACATATAATTGCTCAAAATTTAATAGCCCATGTGGGATGACAACCAATACTCACACATACATTCCCAATTTATATGCAAATAAACAAGCTAGTGATTTGACATTTTACTACAAAATGAATATCCCAAGCCCTTATAATTAGGAAGCCACTCATTGCAATGAAACACGAGTTGGAGAGCCGTAATTTTACGCGAAGATCAAAACTCGTTTAAAACTTGTTTATATTTTACTTGATTGGAGATTGATTCGCCTGGAATGAAATCAATTCAACTCGTAATCAACTCAATTTGATCTGTGTATAACTTACGTTTTTTCGATTTTTTAATATTCTAATATAAATATGATATAATATTTTTTTTAAAAAATAATATTATATTTTAATATATTTAATATAAATAATGAATATTTTTATAGAGAAATATAGTGACGTGCTTGAAATGAACTCAAAATCATCGCTAATAATGCGCTAGCTAACTCGCACTAATAATTTGACTGTACCGAAGCATAATGTTACTAACATGAGGCGTGTCAGGAGTCACAAAACACTTCATTCCAATCTAAAAATATTTCATTAAATTTTTAATATTTATTCACATTCTCAATAATTTTTAATATATATTATAAAAATAAAATTTATCTCACATCTTTCATGAAAAGCAAATTTATTTAAAATTCAAAGTATATTAAAATAATTTTATTTTATATCAATAAAAACAACAACAATAATAGCTGCATGAATACTCTGTTTTATTGTAATCTATTAATTAACAAATTTTTATATATTTTAAATTTGTAAAAAAATTTATGATAGTACGATGTTAGACCACGTTTGGTTCGAGTTTCTTTTAGATAATAAAAAAAATATTTTTATTTTTTAGATTTAACGAGAAAAAAATTTATTTTAATATTAAAAAGTGTGTAAAATGTGAAATACTTTAAATTCTAATATGATATTTATATTAAATGTGAAATAAAGTTAATTTTTATAATTAAAATTTGTGCGGGGTGAAATATATAAATTTAAAAAATCAAAAAAATATATACATGTAAGACCGACTCTATTTTGAGTTGAACGAGTTCCAATGCTACTGATTTGAACAAGTAGAAGTAAGTCAAATATCAATCTTGCAAGTTCATAGATTTCGACGTACATCTAGTTATGAAAAATGGAGCGTCGATGTTTGATAAGTCTGAAGAAGGCCAATGGAGAGTCGTGCGTTAAGAAGATCCAGTTTGTTGTGAAGAGCATATCAAAACGTGCAAAGTTCATGTAGTTCGTAGGAACCTTCTTACATTCATAAGCAAGTAAATGTTGTTCTATTTGAAAAAATTTGTTGGAGGTGATTACAAGAGTGAATTATGGGATGTTATGTCTCAGAGAACATTTGAAAAGGACTTAGTGAGAATGATAGTATCAGTTAATCTTTGTATTTGTCTATTAGGGGTGGCAAATTGGGTCGGCGAGTTAGGTTCGGGCGAACTTGAATTCGACTCGATCCGAATAGCCTCAATCCGAATCTGACTCATTCAGTAAATGGGTCAAAAATCATAACCCAAACCCAACCTGATTAATAAATGAGTCAAATTGGCGGGTCAACCTGACCCATTTATAGAATATTTTTTGATAAATGCTTAATCTGAACCTTATCCGACTTAATTATGCTCAACCTAAACCCGACCTATTTAATAAACGGGTAAAAATTCATGACCCATACCCAAAATTTGCGGGTCGGGTTCGGATCAGGTTCGGGTCAGGTTCACGAGTCAGGTCGGGTTGGGTTCGGTTTATGATTTAACTCATTTACTGAATAAGCCGGGTTTAGATTGAGGCTATTCGGATCGAGTCGGATTTGGGTTTGACCTAAACCCGATCCGCCGACCCATTTTGCCACCCCTAAATTTGCTCATCTATCACTTCGACACAGACGAACAATGTATCTTTTTTGTATGGCCCAAGTGCTGCTCTAGTGGCCCATCCCCTTCACGAATTAAAAGGAGAGCCAGATAATATATATGCATTTCAAAAAATTGATTATTACATAAATTGAAGTTGAATTGAATCTAGTAAACGGAACTCCCCTGTTTGGCACGAGGATCAAAACAAGACTAAAATGATACTAATTTAAAAAATAATAATAATAATAATAAATAAATTTTTTAAATTATTTTATACAAATTCAAATATAAAAAATATTTTTTTACTTTACATATTCAATAATTTAAAATAAAAATATCAATTTTATTTCACATTCTAGATCAAAATATTCAAATTGAGTATTTTTATCTATGATTTGGATCAGATTCGGATCAACTTGGAACTCTTACATAGTTTTGGATTAATCATTTAAGCATCATGTTTTTTCTTTTGTTTGCAAAAAGTGAGAAGAGATGATATCATCTTTCATAGATGATATACTTTTTGTTAATAAGACTAAACATAGGGCTAAGATAAAACTTGAGTTATGAATGAATACCTTACGTTCTAAAGATTTTTGTCATAGTAGATCTAAAATTGAATATACAGAGTGTAAATTTAGTTATGATAGGATCATTAGTAAGTGATTGATGATCAAGTTATTAAGAAGAGTGAGCAGTTTAGATGCCTCGATTCAATTATATGAAATGATAGTAAAATAGATGATATTATTAGCAGAAACCAACCAAATTGGATGATATGGAGGGCTGCTTCTAGTGTATTGTTTTATATAAAAACTAAATACACCAGCTGACATTTTAGAAGCTAATAATCACCTGATTAAAGTCCCAAACTCAACCTTCTAGTACTGGAAAAACCAAAAGCACCAGCTAGCTAATTAATGCTTGAGATAGTAAAAATCTGCTTAATTACTGGTTGAGCTTGCTGAATTAAGGTTTGAGGTTCTAGGAAAAATATTTTAATATAAAATATTATTTTTTATATTAAAATTTGTGTAAAATAATTAAAATAATTTATTTATTATTATTGTTATTTTTTAAACTAGTACTATTGTGGTCCTGTTTTGGTCCTCGCGCCAAACAGGGAAGGGCTCTGTTTGGTTGAAGGAAAAAAAGATGATTAGAAAAATTTTTGTGAAAATTTTTAAAAAAATGTGTATGATATGAAATAAAGTGCATTTGTTATATTAAAAATTGCGTTGAATGTGAAATAAAGTGATTGTTTAATATTAAAATTTATGTAAGATAAGACATAAAATAATTTTTATTTTTTATTTTTTAAATAAATTTATAATTTTGACTATGACTAAAATAAATTATTTTTTAGCCAGTTGCCAAACAGAGCCTTAATTTATTGAATAATCTAATAAATTGAATCTATAATTGAATTTTCGGTCATATTATATAATTTTTGAATTGTGACAGGACACACAATCATTTGCCCACAGCCCAACTATATCCCGACGGTTTCACAACACGTTTCCAATCAATCATCTCCCTCACCATCTTCGCATCCTCCCACCTCTCCGCACTCGCGTATATCTCTGCCATTGTCACGTAGTTTCCTGCATTTTCAGGCTCGATCTTCACTAGCTCCTCAAAAACCACTTCCCCGACCTCAACATTCCGGTGAGCCCGGCTTGCCGCCATCAGTGCCCCCCACACATTCGCTGCTGGTGCCTTCCGCATCCTCCTCACAAACCCGATCGCCTCCTCGAACCTCCCGGCCCGACCCAGCATGTCCACTACACAACCGAACTGTGCCATCTCTGGTTCAAGGCCCATATCGGCTTGAAATCTGTTGAACCACTCCAACCCATCATCCACCAGTCCAGTGTGGCTGCAGGCCGTCAATAAGCTCGTTAAAGTACTTAAATTGGGCCTGGGCCCATTATGGGCCATTTCACTAACTAGGCCCATGATCGGCCCGACAAGCCCGTGGGACCCATAAGCTGCGATCATCGCGTTCCACGTCACCACATCGCCGGAGAACCGAGCAGCCGAGAAAACAGATCGTGCGGCTGCGATGCAGCCACATCTGGCATACGTGCTGATCAGCGCGTTGCAGACCACGGTGGCAGGATGGCAGTAATTCTTTATAATGTGGGCATGGATTTGCTGCCCGTGGGCCAAGGAGCAGGCCGGAAGAACGCTGGCGAGGGTGGTAGCGTCCGTTCCAATGCCCCGCGATTGCATCACTCTAAAACGATCCAACGCCTGGCAGTTCAGCCCGGCGTGCGTAAGCCCGACGATGAGAGCGTTCCAGTTCATCCGGTCCATTGAATCCGCCAAACGAATAACCTCATTAGCGGCTGTGATGCACTTGCTGCTGGCGTAGAGAGCAACTAAAGCCGCACCCGTGGAGAAGTAGAATGCGGCCGGTTCAAGCGTCTTGATCCCGCTAGCGTGCACCTCACGCCCCGCACGGAGGGAGCCCACGTGGCGGCAACAGGCCACGACGCACGATAGCGTATGTTGATCTGGCGGCACGTCGCTGCAACTCGTCATCCGCCGGAAAAGCCCCAAGGCTGCCTCGTGATTCGCGCTGTACGCGTGGCCGACGATGATGGTGGTCCACGTCACCACATCTCGGTCGACCACCTGATCAAACAATTCCAAAGCCTCGGCGCATCGTCCGGCGCGGCAGTAGCCGTCTATCAAAGTGTTCCACGTCACCCTGTCGGGATCGTAGCCGTTGGATCCCATGGACCGAAAAAGCGCCAACGCGGAATCGGTGCAGCCGGAGCACGCGTAGGCGGAGATCATCGAGTTCCACGAGACGAGATCACGGCTGTCCATGGAATCGAAGACGCGGCGCGCGGCTCCAGCATCGCCGGAGTCGGAGTAGGCGCAGATAAGGGCGTTGCTAACTTGAACATTTCCAGATGCGGCGAACTTGATTGAGTCCGCGTGGAGGGCGGCGAAGTAGCAGGGAGTTGAGCGGAGGACAACGGGAAGGACGTAGCTGTCTGGGGCGACACCGACGGCGCGCATGCGCTCGTAAGTGGCGTAGCAGCGGCGGCGATCGCCGGAGCGGGAGTGGTAGGCGATGACTGCTGTCCAGGCGAAGACATTTGGTTGGGGCAATTCGTCGAACAGGTGGAGTGCGGAAGGCAAGTCGCCGGCGTCGGCGTAGAGTTGGAGGAGCTTGGTAGTGAAGTAATCGGACGAAGAGGATGGGCGGAGGAGGCCGCGAACGAGGAGCTGCAGATGCACGTGCGCGGCGGCGACGGTTGACGGCGAGGCGGAGAGTGAGCGGAGGAGGGAATCGACGGCGCGTGGTGTTAAGGTTCGAGGGGACGTTCCAACCATTGAATAAATTCTCATTTGATGTGAACCATCAGCGGAGGGCAGAGTTTGAAATTTTGGTAATAGTTTCATATTGAATGTGGTTTAACTTTGATCTTAACTTATTTATTAAACTAAAAATTAATCTTATGCTATATTTTTTTTCATTTCAAACTATATATAAATTTCAATGACATTATTTCAAAAAAATAATTTTCTATGAATTACATTTGTTGATAAATAATGGACTCCTGAGGAAATAATATGGTGACCAGTTTTTCGTATGCCCTCAATTTTTTACCGAATGATCTATTTTTATAGTAGAAAAATTTAGTAGCTCTCATAAATAACTTCAAATTTTAAATCAAATTACAATTTCTATTCAACAATGATGCATCGTGAGAAATCTAAATTGATTTCAATATTTGAGATCATTTATAAGGAATGTGCGGTATTGCTCATTTTATGATATTAGATTTTAACTAAGAGTTTGTACCTAATAGTCAACTAATGTTTGTTTGATAGTTTTATCCTAAACTAAAATTGTAAAAAATCCATTTTTAATGATTAAACGAGATCAACACCTCTCAAATTATATATTGTGTGGTCAAATCGTCATATCGACCCACTAGTCCACATGGGAGGGGTATTAGGTTGAGAGCGATCGCTGTTGCTCTCTTAGGCCTCGTATGGTTCGAGCTTTTTTTATGAATAAGAGAAAAAAATATTTTATTTTTTAAGTTTAATGAGAGAGAAATTTATTTTAATATTAAAAAGTGTGTAAAATGTCTCATATTTGCATTAAATGTGAAATAAAATTAATTTTTATAGTTAAAATTTGTGTTGGGCAAAACAAATGACTCCAACCAAACGAGGAATAAAAGTAAATTATCGTAGAATAACTTATTCAAGGGATGTGTCATGGACTTAGTTGAAGTGACTAGCTGAATAAGATGTTATGACTAATGTATTCACCCACAATGCAATTAGTGTAACCATACCTTGCCATATCTCGTGACACAGTATATAATTGACATTTGGCCCTTAGCAATGTTGGTTGTTCCAAAGTATTAGCTAGCTTACCAGCAAGCCCATACCTAGAGAGTCTCTTATTAAGAAGGATCAACAGCTCCCTCTTCCACTCCTGCATTATAAATACCTTCATTTTATTGTTTTTTTCTTTATTTATATTGATATTTTTATTTTGATGTTTGACAATGAGTTTAAGTTGATCAATTACTGATTTATTATTATTTGTTTATTAATATAGTGAATTAATGGATAATATATTGAATTGATACAATTAATATTTATTATTGATTTTAGTATAAATAATAGCTATGAAAATAAATTGTTGTTCTATGATATAATATGGTACAATTGAGTTTGTATAACTAGAACTGATGAGAGCTAGAAGTTGCCTATGGTAAGTTGATCCGATGAAGGCGGGGAGTGTTTGCCAAGTGATGTCCCAAGAGAGGAAAATCACTGGTGCAAGGAGTGGCTCCTGATAGGCTTCTAGGTAAAAAGGTATGAGAATGATTATTCGACATTAAAATACCGAACGATAACTTATTATGAAGAAGTAAGAAATTAAGGAATACCAGATAATATATATTCCATATGCTATATTAATGTGTTATAATATTCTTGTTATGCATGTGACAAATATTACGATGTGAAGATATACATGTTTTACCTATTTTATCAAATTGAATGCTGTAATGTTACTTAATTTCATGTGAAGTTAACAAAAGCTAAGTTCACAAGGACTCACCCTCTATTTATTTTTTAGGTATACTTCGAACTACACTCGGAATGATGGTGAGAGCAATCTTCTTAAAAATTAATTTTAGTTAGTATTTATTTTTAATTAATTGCACTTCATTGAAAGTGATGTAGATTTATTATGATAAAATTATATTATTTTTCATGATATTAATATGTTATTTTGAATGTTGAGTTATTTATTTAATATTAAAAGAAGTTTTAGGGTCATCCTCGACTTAGCTATTTGGTTCACTACTTAATTCATGTATTAGCGGGTCAAAGCGTGACATACTGCTTGTAGATGTTGATTCAATCCTACACATTTATTGTGTCAAGAACTTTTTTCTCTCTCTCCTTCTTATCTCTCACTGTGGATTCTGAACTTTAGGGCCTTGTTTGTTTGCCAGTTTAAAATTAACCTAGTTTAATTTTAACCAGACATATCACATCACATATAAAATTTAATATTAAAAATTAACTTTATTTCACATCTTACACATATTACTAAAATAATAACTAACTTATATCACATCCCTCACATATTCCAACATAATAACTAACTTTATATCACATCCCTCACACACCCCAACATAATAACTAACTTTACTTTACATCATTCACAACTTTTAATAAAAAAATATCTCTATTCAAATTTAATTTTAACCTTGTTAAATTTTACCTTACAAACAAACAGACCCGGAGATCTTATCTCTAGTATTAAATTGCTTATGACCCTTCAACTCACTAGGCCTTAGATCTGATCTACCACTTGATTTACCTCGTTGTCAACCAATAAGAAATGAGCTTCAACATTAAGTTTTATTTATTTATTTTTAGTTAAAATACATAAGTCTCTTTGACGGTCCTTCTTCTTCTCATTTTATTGGGATATTGACCTTGAAGCTATTAATGAGTAAAAAAAACTTTGCAGTTAAATATGACTAGCTAAAGTAGTACTGAATTGAGTGACTTTCTCAAAAGTACTTAAATTATATAATTTTTTAAAATTAAATTAGAAAATATTTCTATATTTAGATTATGAAATATCACAAGTAGAGTTTTTACTAACCCGTTCATGGTTAGAACCAGTCAACCAGGGTCCAGTGGCGCTGAGACCGTTGGAGATACGTGGCAGATTGTGGTACGTCAGATGTTGAGCCTGTCGGGACCCACAAAAGCCAAAGCCCGTCGGGAGTCACGGCGTATTTATGTCGATGTACCCGTAAACCTCCTATGAATCAATTAATCCGCAGGAACACTCGGCAATAAAGACTACCTAGCCGTTTGGCCGTCCGATGGCTTCCTCCAAGCCTCCACGGTTTCTGCTTTCGTGGATTATGTTGTTCCGGAGGAACCGTGTACCGTATGGTAACGGAGTGGAAGGGGAAGTGGAGCGCGGAGTGGGAATAGCAGCAACGGATCTGAGATTCCACCGCCGCCGGTGAGGAGTAAATGATTAAAGCGTGAAGCGTGGAACGAGTGGGCAGAGAGATGACATGAGGTCGCTGGCGGCGTTGGCCGTGGCGTTGGAGGCGGCGACGATCCGTCGGTGGGACGATAAGGAGAAGGAAGAGGCAGCGGCGGCGTTGCTCGGTAATGGCGAGGAGCATATTGGAGAGGACGGGGGGAGTAAAATGGTGCTCGTATAAGAGGCTGACAATCTTTATTTGCTTGGTGAATCTCGTGGTGGTTCTCTACCTTCTATGCTCTATCCGCGTCTTCTCTTCTCAGTCCAGTGGTCAGTATCTATTCCCGGTGAAAGTAGGGCAAGAAACTGTGTACCATTTTTTCTTCTTTTGGCATTTGGCTGAGGAACTTCTGTTTTTTCCTCGACTTTTTCTGCGGAGAAAAGAGCACGTAAGGAGAACTGAAGAGTCCGCTAGGATCCGAAGAACATTGGAGCCTGTAGAGCTTGTTAGATTGGTAGGCTCTGGTTATTCTGGTTAAGTTTAGGATAACAAGAAGATTTTTCTGGTTTTTATTGTTTTACTTGATGGATAAAAGGTGAAGCAATTGAGCGAGAGGTCTGATGGAGAAAGACTGGGCTGGGACTCAGATCAATCGGTGAAGCAGAAACTGGCTGGTGAGATTCTGCAGAGGTTGAGTGAGCTAGGACCTGGTACTAATGGGACTGAGCAACGAGGTTTTCCTGTTCTTCAGTGCTTGAGTTTTCTATCTTCAGTAATTTATGTTGATATCATACTCATGCTTATGCTAGTTAAAGGTTTGTAGTTGAATTTTCACCAGTGCATAATGTCGTTGAATAATATCATTGCACTTCATGCCTTTTCCAATAGTGTCACAATCCTAAATCCATAACTAGTTGGCGCCGGCTATATGGATTCCAGTTCTCCATTTAGTTCTATTTTAAGCAATGCCCTTTGCAGACTAAACGTGTCACTGTCTTGTCTATTGACCATATCGTAAATTATCTTTGAGGTTCCCCTCCCCACTTGATGTCATGTTTTGGATTCCCTCTGTTGTATACATGGGCATCCAAAAGTCGATCCTTTACAAGCACCATATCCACTTTCTTATTAATACAATCACTTATAATGTGATCCTCTTTTGTGTGAACACTTATCTGTTTAAGCATCGACATCTTGCTACACAACTATTGTGTACGCTTTTTCTATTAAATTGCTTAATATTTTCTTTCATATAGCGTGGACTGCACAGTTGGTTAGTAATCTTATAAAGTTTTCACTTAAACTTGAAATTCATCTTCCTATATCACTCTAGTAGCACTCATTCATTTCAACCATCCTTTCTTGATTATGTAATTAACTTTCTTCTCCAAACGCTTGTTATTTTGGCTAATAGACCCAAGATACTTGCATATTTGGACATTATCCCTTCAACATTGTAGAATTATCTTTTACTTTATACCTGAGGTATTAGTGGTGGGGACCCAGATCAGCATCAAATTGGATGGCCAGGATGATGTCATGTGCTGGATCAAAATTCAAATTCAATTTAATTAGAGCTATTAGAGATTTTCATATTAGCTTTATTTAAATTTGATTTGATTTGATTCAGAGCATATCTGGAAAGATTTGAAGACTCACCACATTTGGAGCTGATTTTATTTTATTGTAATAGAATTAGTTCCATATTTGCCTTGATTTATTTGGTATTTTATTTTCTGTATTTAATATTGTATTTTCAAATTTCTACATGGGATCTCTCTATATAAAGAGGTCGCCTTGCATTGTAAAAAAAAAAAAGAGTATTGTGATGAATGAAATTGTGTTTGAGTTTTCTCAGAGCCTAGATCCGGGTTAAGGGGTCGATATTCCGGTGAAGGAAAGGGTAGGGTTAGCCTTTGGTGAGAATCCTCAAAGTAGCCTAGTTATCCAATTTTAAAAAGAAAAAAAAAATCTTTTCCCTTTTTTCAGTTCAACTAAAGTCCAGGTCCCTGGACGTAATTTCCCAGCCCACTTTCCCTTTCTTCCTCTCTGCCGGTTCGGTAAACCACCGTGCGTCGCCGCTGCCGCTCCGCCGCCCTCCTCG
>JAEMOT010001136.1:381558-401473 GCA_019297695.1 Apostasia ramifera | reverse complement strand
GTGCTCGTGCCAGTCTGCGCTTTGTCCGCGCATCGCCGTACTCGATCAGTGACTGTTCTCCGATTCAAATCGCGGGTAACTTCTTTCCCGAATCTCATTAAACTGATTATTTGATTTCAACCTAAATTATTCGCTTGACTTGAACTATTCATTTAGCTCTAATTGTGCGACTCGATATTTATTTGTGTGTCAATTACTGTTGGATGTAACGGTGAGACGTCTGTCCTAAGTTCCTGAACCTCAGATCTGATTTACTAAATTTAAATTGACGCCCTAATCTAAATTAATAAATTCTTATTTATCATACGATTCAATTTAATTTTAATTGTAAAATATCTTAATTTGCGGGATTCAAAAATCTTAGTTATCGTATAATTTATTTAGAAAATATTTTCTCTTAATTAAAATAATTTGCTAATCAATTTGCTAAGTATTAATATAAAATATCATTGGCTCCTTTTCCGTCCCGCATCAATTAGGCTCTAAAATTTTGAAGAATTAATTTCCCTAAAATGTTGTGGATGAGAATAGTTAAAATACAACCAACTTATATTTGGTGTTCAATCCAGATGAATAGGAATAGTTATTATTTTTTCCTTCAACACAAGTGCTTCTTGAGGCATGCTTTCATGTTGCACAATGCATGTTCTGATTTTTGCTAATGTAGACATAAGAATCTTTCAACATGTCACAAAGGGATACAATCTCCACAAGGGAGATCATCCTACGATAAAGGCTGACTAGGTACTAGGAGAAATAACTGAGAGTAATGCTGAAGGCAAAATGACACCTAGATTTTAGTGGAAAATACCAAGGTGTGGAAAACCCATGGGAGAGCAAGAAAAACTTGGTTGTCTCTTACAGTTCCTAAAGAGAATTACAAAGATAAGTAAAATCAACTAGAAGTTACAAAACCTATTCTCTCCAAATAATCAGGAGGTTGGGAATCAATGAGTTATTCTTTCACGTTGTTAGAGGGCCCTTTCTAATTGATCCATCTACCTACTTTGTAGTGGATTTTATGGAAGTAAACATGTAACTATCTTGGGTAGTTGAGGAGTTGTAATTTAGGTTATTGCCAAACACTGACGACTGCAAAATGCACTCACATCTTTGGGATTGATTGTGGTTCCTAGTTAAGACAATGATAGCAGCTGAGGTGGTTTGTTAGAGTTGATATAGTCTCTGTTGGAGTCAAATTTATGCCTTCTTCATAACAGGGGTCAAGGAAGGCATGAGACCTTGGTTGTAAGCTTCCTGGTAATGAGGAGCACATAGAGATTCAATGAGGTTCCCCTAAATCTTAAACAACGTAGAAAAACGCTCTTTCTCATGAAAGGCCACTACTAGAGTTGTGCAGTTGCTTTGTTGACTTGGCCCTTTTGGCATGCGAATGTCCTGTCCATATGTGGTCGAGAGGAAAGCGTTGGTTCTCAGGGCGTTTGCTTTACTGTGCTTATTTTTGTTCCTAAGAAAACGATGCATGTGTAGTGCTAGAATGTACAAGATACTACTATATAGCATGCCACATGCACCAGTACACTAAACAAATTAAACTCCATAGGTTTATGATGCTTGTTTTCTTCTGATAAGATGCTCTCTGAGTCTTTCTTTTGTTAAATTGTTGCTAGCTCATGAAGTCAATATGTATTGTTTTACCTTGTAACAGTCTTAACTACTATAGGGTGTTCGATGCCCTTTCTACACTAGTTATTTGATTGTAATTTGGAACATTGTTATTATCATTGCCGTCATTGTCCCAAGTTAGCTTTATGAATAATTCCTTTTCCATGAAGTCATGGATATCATTTTAAGAACCTTGACAATGTTTTATCTTTTGCGTCCATCAAGATCAAACTTATCTTGTAACCATTGTATGGCAGAAACCGTGGGATTATGGCTTGCTGAGAAGCTGAAATCACTGAAGCTTATTCTGTTAAATTCTACTACGGAGTCCAGCATGCTTGCAAAAGATGCAAGTATAGCCTTTTAATATTACTTTTTTAGCAGCTGACAAATTTTCAATGAGTTCTTTAAATCAAAGTTTTGTGTTCTTGCTCTTAGTGAAGAAGTGTTCTATGTTCACAGATATTCTTGCAAGAGCATTGGAATCTGACAGAAAGAAGTTCTTGGAAGATATTGGTCTCTGGATACCTTCAGAGACTAATAACTATGAGATAAATGACAATCCCGAAAATGCAACTGAGTTTGGTAAAACTTTTCTGCAGAACCTTCAATTTTTTTCATGCTTACTCGCTCACTCTGTCTCTGTATATAAAACAATTTGGCAGTGATTGCTATTTGTCAACTTGACTAAAATCTAATTTTTCTTCATGCAGATTTTAGCTTAATTTATTTTGGGAAATAAATTCATTACTAAGGGGTTAATAGCTTCTTCCTCTCACTTCGTTTGAACAATTTGAAATATCCTTCCTTAGCTATCTTTTTTTTTTTTTTTCCTTTTCCTTCCTTAGCTATCTTACGGCATGCTTTCTGTCAATTATCCAATTGTTTTGATGTTTAGTAGCTATGAATTACTGAAACTATTCTTTCCTCTTTCTGGTTGGTTCTTCTCTTCCTCCTCTTTCTCTTTAACTCTTCCCCGTTCTGTTCATCATTCACAACTTTATTTTTTACCTTTTTTGCTTGTTTAAGGGAAAGCATAGGAAGGTCTCGGGCATAATTTGAACCTTTAATTCATTCTATTCTTTATTGTAACATGCTGCAGAGGAAGATCTTATTCCGGGCCAGCTGCTTCCACCCGAATGCCACGCAGAACCTCATACAGATTACTATGGTCTTGCTGTTAGATGGGGTCCTACCCATCATAAGGCAACTGCTGCTGATTGTTGTCAGGCATGCATAGATCAAGCAAAGCATGCAAAGCCAGGGCAAATGAAATGCAACATATGGGTTTATTGCCCTTCAGAATTTGGGTGCTACTCTCCCGACATTTTTGAGCATCAGTACCAGGAGTGCTGGCTGAAGCAGGTATTATTACTTTCTCTATCCTGTTCATTTTTTGTATTTTATTTTATTTATATGTCGTTCCACTCTATCTCACTCATTTTTCTTGTTTCTTTGTATGCTCGAAGAAAAATAGCTTTCCAGAACTAGAGAAATGAGAGGTTTGCTATAGGTGGACTATTCTTTCGGGATTAGTAGCATTGTTATGTTGTATATTCCTTCATATATGAATGCTCGTCAATTACATGGTGTAATTTGATTGTCCAACTCTCTCAGCCCAATTTGTAGTTATGTATAGCTTCAAACTCTTGGCACAAATCAAATAATAAACTTGGTATTGGGTCTTCTGATGGAAATATTTGCTACATATTTCGAAATTAGCTGCCAAAGATAGTAAGGCACTCATAAATTCTGTTATTTTCCATCCCATAAAGATACTCCAACTCAATACGTGATTGATTTTTCGGTTTCAATTGAGCTAGGGTTAATGGTAAACAATATGGAAACTCCATATGCTGTAAGATTGGAGAAGTTAAAGTAGGGATAATGTTGATGTATTATTTAATATTTATTCTAGTAAGAATTATAGAGAATAGGTTTTTGTAGTATGGACATAAAATTATTGGAATAAAGCTATTTGGTGATGATATATTTCTTGGTTATTCTCTTCTTAGTGAGAAATTATTGCAGTCGGGCAATATAGTACGTTAGATGTTCAAAGACCAATAAATAAGTGGCACATAGGCGTGCGGACCCAGCAGCAGAGCACAACGAGATGCCGAGAAAAGAAACATTGTTAATAGTGTTGGTGCTAAGTGTATATAAGGTTTTGTTTTTGTTATAAGAAGTTGGACATTCTAGAGTACTATTATCTATGAGCATGGTAGTGCTACATATTAAACATGGACTACATATAGGAAAAGTTGGACATTCTAGGATAGTATCTTGCTGTTTATGCCCAAGAAGTTGCTAGATATATAAGACTAAGGCCCCGTTTATCTAGGAGTTTAATATTAACCTGGTTTAATTTTAACCAGGCATATCACATCACACATAAAATTTAATATTAAAATTTATATTTATTTCACATCTTATACATATTACTAAAATAATAACTAACTTATATCACATCCCTCACATATTCCAACATAATAACTAACTTTATATCACATCTCTCACATATCCCAACATAATAACTAATTTTATTTCACATCATTCACAACTTTCAATAAAAAGATCTCTATCCAAATTTAATTTTAACCTTCTTAAATTTAACCTTACAAACAAACACACCCTAATTAATATATTACGTCGAATAAGCAGCTTTTTTGCTATGTATGGGAGTTTGTCATTCTAAAACGGCAACTTGCTTATACCTAGCAAAACATGCTATGTTGCAAAAAAAAAAATGCTTAAGCATAGTATATACGTAACAGCATTTATAGCTAACACATCTCGCTATTTTTGCTCTGCTTTGCTTCTAGGTCCCCTAACATGCCTACATGTTCCACATTTCTTGACTTCCAAACATCCAACTTATTATGTTTGCTAATAATTTCTACTTATTAGTTTTTGCTCTTTTACATGTGCAGGCTGAAGAGCCTAGGCTGAACTTCAAGGACAAATACCCAGAAACCTACAGAGATGCTCACCCAAAAGCACCGGTCAATGTTCCTTGGATCTCTGGTGTTCTAAGTTAATGACGTCAAAGGTCGTCCATTTTTCTTCTGCAGGCATCCTTTGCCAACAATTTTCTGCGTTTTCTAGCATAGCTTTTTGTGTAATTTTATGTAAATATCAACCATGTAGAAAGTTTTCTATATCTTAATTTAAATATCTTGCATCATGGTTACTTTGGGAACAGATTAATTTTGAATTCTCAGTTTTGTTGCAAATTAGCTTTTGTGTTAATGGCTGGATAATCAATTTGATGAGAGTTTGGTTCATCAAATTTAATGAATAAGTTTGAATATAATTTTAAAAAGTCAAGTAATAAATGAAATTTAAATGTATTAATATTCAGTTCATTTATGTTTATAAATTATTTTATAAATATGTTCGATTAAAATATGTGATATTATGCTCATTTAGTAGTTTATTTAGAAATTATAATATATTTTATTTATTAATTTATAAAAATATTCATAAATCATAAATTAGTATAATGATAGATTCTCTCATGAGCATATTAATGTATTTGATAAAAATTTTATTAGAAAGTGTTTAATTTAATGTTATTTTTTAATTATATAATTAAGAAGTAAGTTTGTAAAATATGAATTTTTTATATTAAAATTTATGTATTGAGAATAAAAAATAATTTTTTTTAATAAAATAATTAAAAACTATTCTAACCAATGGGCCTTTATATAATAATTGAATAAAAACTGCTATACAAATATAATAAAATAATTAAAAACTATTCTAACCAATGGGCCTTTATATAATAATTGAATAAAAACTGCTATACAAATATAATAAAATAATTAACAAATTGATTAATTATAATTTAAAATTTTAATTTAATAAATTAATAGTTAATTTATTAAATAATTTAATATAATAAAAATTTAAATTATAGTTGATTAATTTATTGATTAAATATTAAAAATATATAACAAGACCCATTATTTACATAATCATCGTACATATGTATTTCCATGACAAGGATGCTTGAGAGTGAATAAACTTCGTACATCAAAATTAGCCGTTCGGTAGCAAAATTTAAATTAATTAAATAATTGACTCAAATCTATTTATTGTTTTCAAGTGAATCATTTCAAACACATTTTGCGATAGAAATTTTGAACTATGACAGGTCTCCCGGTTGGGAGAAATTTTTGTGTGCACATTATGTCATGTCATCCGTCCGCACATAAAATAAAATTAAGCCACGTGGCACGACGGGCTGTTACGTAGCACTGATTTTTTACTACATAGCACTGATTTTTTGCTACGTAAGACTATATAATATTAATGCCTTGTTATTTGGAGCTACATAGCACTAATATTTTGCTACGTAGTACTGACTTTTCCTAGACGGACGGCCCCCTATAGGTAGTAGAGTAGGATGGGTGGTACCGCCCTTTTTCCTTTTTCAATAGTAGTAGGCGGCCAATCCTCCTAACAGCGCGTAGGCCGGGCTTAGAGCGCGTGAAACTAATCACTACCTCGTAAGGGCGTTGAGACCATAGCATGTGCCAAAGTAAAGGCGGCAGCGATATGCCAAAGAAAAGAGGCTAAGTCTGTTCTGATGTTCAGATGCTTTCTCGCTGTCCGATGGTTGCTCGCAGTCGTTGGATGTTCATCAGCTCGGGCAACTGGATCAACGCACTGATTTTTTGCTACATAGGACTACATAATATTAACGTCTTGTTATCTACATAATATTACGTAGCTCTATGTAGTAAGAAGTCAGTACTACGTAGCTTCAGATAATAAGACATCAATATTATGTAATTCTACGTAGAAAAAAATCAGTGCTACGTAGCAAAAGTCAGTACTACGTAGCAAAAAATTAGTGCTACGTAGCTCCAAATAACAAGGCATCAATATTATGTAGTCTTACGTAGCAAAAAATCAGTACTACGTAACAGCCCGTCGTGCCACGTGGCTTAATTTTATCTGTGTGCAGACAGATGACATAACACACACTGTGCACACAAAAATTTCTCCCCGGTTGGAGGCCATTGATAGAAATTTTAGCTTCTAAATATTTTATTTAAAAAAAATTATTTTCACCCTTAATATATAAATTTTAACATAAAAATTTTATTTTATATCACATTCTTCAAAACTTCTAACACATTATATTTATTTTTTATTATTTTTTTAATAAAATAACTGAAAATTATTAAAAACCATTTTAGCTGTAATCTAACCACCGACTAAACAGGACTTAAAAATTGAACTATAGAAGTAGCCCACACTCAACTGAACAAGATTTTATTTATTAACATCAATCTGAAACAAAATTTATTTATTAACATTGAGCTCTTTACTCGTTTCAAGTTTGTTCGATCTTAATTCACAAACAAAACAATGTTTGGGGACTCAGTTCACAAACATAATGGACATTTGAGCTCGGCTCTTGTTTTGTTCGCGAATATTTTCTAGTTATATTTCACTTCAGGAATATAAAAACTATATAATGCGAGGCAGCATGAAAGTTTAAACTACTTAAAAAAGATTTAAGCTGTTTAAATTTTATATCACAGGCAAAAGAAAGCCACCTCGATCATGTGAAAGTGCAAACGAATAGCATAAATTTTACGTTAACCTGCTTAAACTGCACAGCATACACTGTCTAAATATAAGAAATAAAAAAAAACCGTTAAGTTCAATGTTATCTTAATATTATATTTTAAAAATTTTTACATACAGAACATGAAATTTACACAAAATTACATATTTTACCATCAATTCATAAATATTACCACTATCACACCATATTCATTTAAATTTTACGCATTTCACATATTTAACACTATATTTTTTGATGATGAACTTCATATTTCTAAATTGACCTTGATTTTAAATATATTATTAATATATTAATTAAATACTATAAATAAATTAATTTATATAAATAATAATTTAAATATTTATAAATTTATGTATTTTAATTTATTTATTCTATTTAAAATTTCCAATTAGAGTGCCGAATTTAAATCAAAATGATTATAATTTTTAATTGAAGTAAAAAAATTGATGTATTTATAGTAAAAATATAAAAATATATATTAAATTTTAAATATTAATAAATTAATGCATTTTAATTTACATATAATATTATAAAGTATATAAAATATGTGAAATATGTGAAATGCGTAAAATTTAAATGAATATGATGTGATAGTGATAATATTTATGAATTGATGGTGAAATGCGTAATTTCGTGTAAATTTCATATCCTGTATGTAAAAACCCCTATATTTTATTATTTAAAAATTTTATTATTAAACTTAATGATATGTTGAAATAATATTATAAAAATAAATAAAATAATATTTTAAAATAATATCCAGATGTTATTAAAAATTTGATGAACCAAATGTCCCTTAAAGAAATTGATTCAAACTCAGAGAAAATTTAAATCAACATAGTTTACAAAACAGATTGAAAATATGCTCATTATATCAAATCAAGTAAACACCTCAATATGCATGGAAGATCTCAGTGCAAACTAGTTTAGCAACAAACGCAAGAACTAAAAAAAAACAAAAAACGAAGGAAAGCGACCACATCAAAATATCATAGTAAATGTAATTTAAATCTTAAATTAATAAACCATCTAAATATTTTAATGCACCTTAGCTGGATCAGGACTTCCGTTACCTATTTCTGGCATCTTGGTTGCTTCGGCATCAGCCCTTTCAGTTGCCTCGAGGACCTCATCGATAAGTTCGTCTTCAGCAACAATGTCTTCGACGTCCTCATCATCATCGTTCGCCCCTGGGATCCTCCTCGTCTTCGGCCCGTGCTCCAGCCTGTGAGTCTCGAGCTCTTGGTCCATCGACTCCTGGAGATTTGCCAGATTGTTTGATCTCCTTGCATTCCTCGAATTCTGCCACCTCTCAAGCTCCTTGTCGACATTAGAGATACAATTCTCTTCGATTTGCTTCTGGTACTCTGACAGCTCTGCTCTCCTCGGCAACTTCCATTCTAGAAATTCCTGAATAGAAGAGGCTTATGTTGTCATCAGTATGTCACTGTCAGCGGCGGTCAGATGATTAAAAGAGCTGTCAATAGTAATTTACACATATTTCTTAGCATGACCTCTTCTCTTTTAGCTTACATTCTTTCTTCCTGATCAATGATATTTATCTCCTGGTCTAATTTTATGAACTATCAAAACTACAAAAATTTGTTTCTATGATCATAGGCTCTCATTTTTAGCTTACATTCTTTCTTCCTGATCAATGAAATTTATCTCCTTAGTTTAAAATTAACCTGATTTAATTTTAACCAGCTATATCACATCACACATAAAATTTAATATTAAAAATTAACTTTATTTCGCATCCTACACATATTACTAAAATAATAACTAGCCTACATCACATCCCTCACATATCCCAACATAATAACTAACTTTATTTCACATCATTCATAATTTTCAATAAAAAAATATCTCCATCCAAGTTTAATTTTAACCTCCTTAAATTTAATCTTACAAACAAACAGACCCTAAGGTCTTATTTTATGAACTATCAAAACTACAAAAATTTGTTTCTATAATCATAGGCACTTATAGATTAGATTACTTCACCCACTCTCCCTAACATAGTGATTTTCAACTCAATCACTGTAGTCTTAAAAGCAAAAAATTCAAGATGTTGATAACGATTGGTGGTTTGTAATGCTGCCTTTTAAGGGCCTGTTTGGTATGAAGCTTTTTTTTGGCTTTGGATAATTTTAGATTTTCTAGAAAAATATGAACGATGAAAAATAAATAACTACGTGTTGCAAAATGGAGAATGCCTAAAAGATATCATTTCACACACCATGAAGCTGACATCTCTCTCAAACCTATTAGACAATAAAGGTAAGGCAGTTTATCAGTTATCATCATAAACATCAGCCTTTATCTAATAATAGTGCTCCATTCTATCGAGCCTATAATCCGATATTTGAAACGAAAGAATTTTAAAACCCATGAGGATGTTAGCCAGAATAAGTTGAAGAATAAAGTATTCACCTGCTCCTTACGCTTCTCTTCGATAGCTGCATCCTCGATAAAAGGTTTGGTTGGCATGTAATATATTGGAGGTTCTGCTTTTGTCCTGACAAAGGCATAGACCAAATAAAAAGGAATATGGAAAGCTTAGCAAATTATTTTTTATAATAAAAAAAATCTATATACCGAATTCATATTGGAGGCAAGACCATTTCACATAGAATTTCAACACTACTTATAGAAACAGAAACTTATCTGTCTCAACTAAATATGCACTTTTGGGCCAAAAGTAAAAATAACCTGCAGTTGGCAAAATAGATAATGGGTTAAACCAGAATATTCAGGAAGATTCAACATTAGGGGTAGTGCAATCCATGAAAACTTACCACTAAGAAAAAACCGAAGAATTATTGCAAGAAGCCTTTGCCAGTATTCATATACCTTAAAAAATTTGAGAGCCTCTTATGATGCTCAGTCCAGAAGAGAAATAGAAGCTCCAACTTCTTTTGCTCTGCTTTTGCAGCAACACGAGCTCGAAGGGTCTATGACAATAATCAAATATCATGCAAGAAATAAAAGAGAAGGCATGCATTATGCAGTTGGATGCATGAAAATTATTACCAAATCACGCCTGCGCTTCTCTGCAATCTGTTCTCTTTCCTGTTGCCTTAATCTTTCACTTTCCTCACGTGCCTTTTGTTCAGCCTTTCAGAGCAAATTCAAAAAAGAAAGCATGAAAGATGTGGAAAACCTAGGCCAGATAATTTTGCATAAAGAAGCATATGAATGGATGGAAAGATTAGAAGTCAATTTCAAATAAAATAATCATCAATTAGAGATCATGAAACTCCAAGAGACCATGGAGATTTGATAGATTCGATCCACACAAAGTCTCATGCATATAAAGAAACATATCAATGGATAGAAAGATTAGAAGTCAAGAAAAACATTTGCATCTTTAGGCCATCTCTCTTAACTTTTGAAAGTGCATATCCCTGAAATTTGTGGTTGTAGCCTTTGAAAAAAGCTACGAGGATGCCATGACATTTATAGCGGTATATATACCATAATAGGCATGAAAATTCACCAATTATTTTGAGGGAGCTTCACCAATGATTTATTTTGTCATGTAACACTAAACAATAATATGCTTACATTCAGCTCACATGAAAGAATATATAAACTTTATGATCGACACCATATGTAGCAAACACATGAGAAAACACAAGAAAATTTTCCAAGCAACGAGGAAACATACAATAATATAACTAGACATTGTATACTTCGATAAACAAGTCAAAACATGTTTTGTCTTCCGAAGTGCCGAGGAACTTAGTAGTCAGAAAAACAGAAAATAAGACATGAAAACCAAAGGTATATATACACACCCTCTTCAAGGAATCTGATCTTCTCAGATATGCTTCAGTAGATGAAAGCTGTTTGTCTTCTTCACGGAATTTCTGCATAATAAAAAAAATAACAGCTGAAGCTTTTCTCAAGTTACAATAAAACATATATTTTATATCAGCAACAAAACAGGCATGCTATAAAGAAGAATAGGATCAAAAATAGAAAGAACACAAAAGTACATCCATATGCAACTTTAAATACATTGATAGAAAAAGGATATCATTCCAAATCCATGAATGCACAATAGTTATTCTGGGACATAACTGCCATCAGAAAGTAATCGGCCCTAGCCAAGTACCTCTGAAGGTCAATTGACATGTTCGCTACACTTATTTGATTTGGTTTGTAACAATGACAATAGGGAAGTTTCATGAGATATGCATCCTATCATCCTTCAGCTGCTACATCCGTTTGTTAAGTAAGTAATTATTTAAGTTTTTTAACTGATGCTGTAGTATCTAAAATGTTTTTATGCTTGGCAGACTATATGACAGTCGAAAACATGACATCAAATTTTAAGATATGGATATTAAAGTATCTGAAAAATAGTTAAATAGATTGGAAGTCAATAATGACATTTTATATTGCATAATTTCTAGCTTTGAATAGATGCATGCTATAAGGACAGTATATTATATCGATTCTTTGTAGTGCAATATCAATTAAAAGACACATTATCTGATTTCTACAGTACAAGTCATCAAAGTAAATCAACGTAGATGCATTATTTGATATTTCATCTATTAACTATACTTTGTACCAACAAAAAATCATTTCCAATTGTTTCCTAAAGTTAATGAGTACAATTTCAAAAATTATTAATATATCTTCCTAAAAAGAAAATCTGTAGGATCATTCGTGAGAGAGTATTTGTATGTTTTAAATAAGTATGAAGAGATAAACTTTAAAAAAAATCTAATTACATAAACTACTTAAGGAGCTCAAAGGAAGGATTGTTCTGCTACTCTATGTAGGTCTCTCTACACTTATATGGTACTTTATTTCCTCTAATTATTTGCAAAAAAAATAATCTTATTCCTTAAAGATAATCTTAAAACATAATAATTCATGAAATGAGAAACTTAATTGCAATTTTATGGACTTAATGTAAATAAAACTTTATGGAACTCTTTATCTATAAATGAAACAATTTATATTTACAGAAATATTTAAAATTGCAAATATCCACTTAAATATTATTAAATCAAAATAGAGGAACTAAATAATAACTTTTGATCATAATCTTTATCTCTCCCACAAGATTGCTGCCATGGCTAACCAACAGGAATCTCGTGCGTGTCTTGGGGCTTGCAGAATCGAGTTAAAGTCAAACTCTTCCCCGCCCTTCTATTTCTTTCGTTCTCCCTTCTCTTCCTCTCTATTTTCCTCTTACAGTGGCTTGCAGCCGTGGGCACCGCCAACTCACCTTCACCATGGTTGTCTCTCTCTCTCTCTCTCTTCTTGCCATGGTGGTTGCCATAGCCATGGCTGCCATAACAATAGCCATAGCCCGACCTTCTCCTCTCTTCTTCCCTCTCTCCTCTATCTCTTCGTGTCCCTCTTCCTCTCTCTCTCTCTCTCTTCTCTCTCTTGTCATGAGCTGCAGTAATACATCAAAATAGAGAACTAAATCATAACTTTCCATCATAATCCTCATCTCTCCAACTTCATTGCTGCCATGGCCAACCTATACGAAGCTCATGCGCATCTTCAGCCTCACGGAACCGACTTGACAACGCCAACTTTCAACTCTTCCCCACTAGCTACCTATGCTACTTCTTTGAGTCAACGGGCTCACACATGCCAAAGTGCGAAACAGACGTCACACATCACTTTTGTGGACACACAGATTTGAGGAACTAATGATGCCTCAATGATTTAATACTCCCATCTCTCATGGCCCAAAAAATTTCATAATTTTGAATTAAAAAAAAGGAACAGGACAAAAAATTTAGCAGCACGACTCCTTTTAATATAGTATAGATATAGAAGAAAAAATTCATAGCCAAATATCTAAAAAAAAACATATAATTCAAATCTATCATACTTGAAATCAAGTATTTCTGGAGACATATATGCATCACGTTTGGTAGAAGATAGCAGCAAATCAAATAATAATGGCTTGAATTTCTAAAGGTCTGTCATGAAATATAATATAAGATTATTATACAATGGAAGGATTCGGAGATCCTTTATTCGTCATTCATCTATTTGGGCATCAACGCAAGCTCTCCATTTATTAAATGCTTAAAGAAAATGAACTGTATTCCAGAATTCAGATCAACAAAAAAGAAGATCAAAAAAAGCATATCAATTAGAAAAATCTTTTACCTCCAGAGTACCCAGTAGCTGACCCAGCATTCTTCTATTCCTTTTTACCAACTTTGGGTCCTCGTTCTTTGGCAACACCCTAGGAACTGTTTCTACTGGAATAGCATCATAATCCTACAATAAGGGGGCGAGGAAATATGTAAAGCGCACATAGATCCACCAAAACAGTATTAAAGCACTAGATTCCAAGCCTCACCATCTTCCTCAACCGCGTATTACCATCCCTTCTGAGACCTCCGTTGATCTGATTGCTCTCCGGCCTTAACCTGTTACTATCCCCACCAGAAGAAGCTCCAACTTCAACAACTGAATCCTGAATGTTGGCATCTTGCACTTCAGAAACAGCATCCTTACCATCACCACCATCCACCTTGAACAAATTGACCAACGGAAAATTATTTTAAAAACAATTTAAAAAAAAAATTAGAATCATGTTCTAGGGTTGCTTGAAGCACCTTAACAACGGCAGAAGAGAGCCTCCTCTTCGGAGCCGGCTGATCCTCGGGTTCGGCAGCCTATAGTGCAACATCCATGCAAATAGCAGAAAATAGCAACTAAACTACATAGAAAAGATGCATAAAGGCAAAAAAAGAGAAGGAGATGGTCCATACGGGCCTAACAACTCCACGATGCCGCGGCCCGCCGGCCCCGGCTCCGACGCGGCGAATTCCTCTCGGATTCCGAAGGCGCTCTGAGATCTGCGAAATCACAGAAGCAAATTCATTCAGATTTCAGAATCAAGCCATAACTTTCCATAAAACAAAAACAAAAAAAAAGGTAAGTTGAGGGAAGAAATAGATCAAGAAGGATCTAACCTCCCACTGCTGGCGCTGGAGCTCAGCAATCTCCTTGCGCAGCTCTTCCGCCGTCTTCTCCACCGTGGCGCTCGACATCTCCAATTCCCTTCTTCACGAAAGAAGATCCTGCGTCATGAATCAAGGGTTTAGTTAGCTTCCAGCTACATGGAAGGCGAGCCCTACAAATATTGGGCCTTAATGGGCTCATCTCTTATTGGGCCACTTTTTAGTGGGCCAAATTCTACTATCAAAATTGTTTCAATTCCTAGCGAAGTAGCTTTAAATTAACGAAAAAATTATATCTAAATACTTGAATAAAAATAAATTTAGATTTCAGGCTGAACTTTTCAAGAAATAATTATAATTGAAGTAAATGTCAATGTTAAAATTTCTTCAGTCATTATGATATAATTTTGCCAAATAGTTTTCCTAAGTTCGGCCTATTGTTGATCTTACCTAGGTTAATCATAATCTGTTCTTTTATGCTGAAAATTTTATAATAACTATTAAAATTAGAGGGAATTATATGCGTTACTTCACAAAAAGTTTTTTTGCTGATTTAATGTCTAAATTTATATATTTATATATACTATACAAAGGAGAAGTAATTTATAATTATATACTTAATATATAAGATGGTATATATAATTATCTAACTTTAAAGTTAAATTAGTAAAAAAATCGTCCTTCAATGATGATAAATAATTCCATCGTCCTTGAGATTTAAAATAAATAAAAAATTATGCTAAATTTAAGTTCTAACGAAAGAACTCCCAATCATTATTTCTGTTATTTATTTATGGGATAATTATCTACATGCCACACAATTTAGTTTTATTTATGCCTCACTCATCCATTCTTAGTTAATTACGCTATACACACTAAAAATATTATAAAATCTTATATATATATATTTTAACTTATTTTTAGTATAATGAGTAATTATAATTTTTCAATAATTTAACTATAGTTAGATTACAAAAAATCTGAGCCGTTCATCATATTATTTTAAGGATATTTAAATATATTTTGAGTGAAAATCTTAAAACCTTAATATTTAGGTAGCGGCAAAGGAAGGAGATATCCGCGATATGAATTAATTTTAGGACAAATAAGTGCTTTAGTGTAGTATTGAGAAAAAGAAAAATATGTACTGTTAAGAGTAAAAATATAATTTTAATGATTTACTAACAGAATATTTTTTTTAAATAGATTTTGATTAAGTTTTTAACTGAAATGCATGTATATAAGATTTTGTAATGTTTTGAGTGTGCATAGCGTAATTAACTAAGAATGAATGAGTAAAGCATAAATAAAACTAAATTGTGTTGCATGTAGGTAATTATCTTTTTATTTATTCATGCCTATCAAAAGTGATAAATTTTGTTTCAATCCTTTTTTCATAATTTTAATATAAATAATTTGAATTTCTATATAAATTAATTTTTGGCATTACTATCCTTCATAAAAATCTAGCATGAGATATAGACCTCACAAAAAAATCTCATGATGAATTTTAGAGAGATGATAATCAACATTAGCACACTATTTGAGAATTAAAAAAAAAACATTAGTACATTGTTGTAATAATAATATAGATACAATTCCTACAATATAACATTCGGATTAAAAATTTAATTAAAGAAAAAAATTTATGATCCGAGAATACATAAAAGTGAAGATGACTAGTTGCTTCTCACCACAATGATTCGAGTGTAAAGTGATCTGATCTAACGTGTTGATTTTCTCTTATTTAAAAAAAACTTTTTTTGTAGTTGACGGAGGCTATGGTATCAGTGAGAGAAGCTTAGTTGCATAGCTAATCACGGATTATAATCTTAGCTAATTTATTATGAAGTTATTATGTATTTTTTTTAGATGGTAAACAACTATAGGCCAAAGAGAAGAATTTAGTCAATATTCGTTATTCTCGTAGTAATAATCAGTTGATAATTCGGTTAAAAGGAGAAGATGACATACAACTATGATAGCTAAGTTCACAAGTATATTAAATATAAAAACCTCGTATGACCCTGTCCCATACCCACAAGATCTATAGAAGGGCATGCCACGTTTGGTTCAGGATTTTTTTTTTGCCCAACACAAATTTCAACTATAAAAATTTACTTTATTGTACAATCAATATAAATACGAATATTAAAAACAACTTTATTTCATATCTTATGCACTTTCTAATATTAAATAAAATTTTTTGATATTAAACTTAAAAAATAAAATATTTTTTTTTCTTTTACTTAAAAAAAAAAAACTCAAACCAAACGAGACACAAAAGTCAAAGTTTGGCAATATGAAGGTATCATGATTGAGATGAGTGAAATTTGAAAAAAACTCTATACTTTATAAGGTTTGGGATAATGACTCGACTAGAGCACTATTAAATGAATTTATTTGTCTCAAAATAATTCACCAAAAAGCCATGTAGATTACTCATATATATAGAAACAAAACTATGTGTAAATATCATTAATAATAATAATAATAATAATAATAATAATAATAATAATAATAATAATAATAATAATAATAATAATAGGTCATGTGCATTAAAAGCAAGCAAAAGCTTGGAAGATACTTTTAAGTTTAAAAAGAATTTTTGATTTTGCCAAAATTTAGTAGGATATAAAATTAAATTATTTTGATGTTAAAATTTATATAGAAGATGAAATAATATTGATTAAAAAAAAAATACTGGTAGATAATTTTTTTTAATTATCTTAGATTTAAGTAAATAAATATAAATTTTATTTTGAAATCTAGATTGAATGTGAAATAAATAAAAGAAAAATGGGGAGATGTTTTCAGATCAATTACCAAAGTGGATCAAGACTAGTGGGAATAATAGTCCACCTCATGTAATAAGATATATTAATATTACTATTTAATTATTATTATTTTATAAAATAAAAATTTAAAAATTTATATATAAGACATAAAATTTTATTAAAATTATATGTTTCATCAAATTCTTAAAAAATTATGTATATCACACTTATTTCTTTTTAATAACATGCTCCAACTAAATTTACATATATCCTTAGCTTAATAATAATAAATTTTTACAATTAAATAATAATAATAATAATAATAAATATTTAAAATTTTACATTACACAACACTGAGTTCAGAATAAATTATATATAATTTAAGCAACAATCGCTTCGATGAAATTAAACAGAGACCAATGTAATTTACTATATATAATTAAATAAAATTTTATGTTGCACATGTAAATCTCGAGAAAATATCTCTTGATTTAACTTGAAATGTTCTACACTTGATCCTAACTCATAAATGGACCAATGTGATTTACTTTGATTTATCTAAGTGTCTAGAATAATAAAATTTAATTTTTAATTTAAAATTAAATTGATGGAGTTAAATGAAGACGTAAATCTCGAGAAGATATTTTTTAAATTAACTTCAAATATTCTACACTTGATACTAACCGATAAATGGACCGACGTGATTTACTTTAATTTATGGAGGTATCTAATATATTAAGATTTAATTTATTAAATAATTTAATGGGATAATTACTTACATGCCACATCATTTCATTTTATTTATATGTTACTCATCCATTGTTAGTTAATTACGCTATGCACATTCAAAATATTATAAAATCTTACATACACATACTTTCTCTTATTTCTATTACAATAAGCAATTATAATTTTTCAATAACCTAATCATAGTTAGGTTACAAAAAATCTGAACCGTTTATCATATTATTTTAAGGATATTTAAATATATTTTGAGTGAAAATCTTAAAATTTTGATATTTAGGTTGTGGTAAGGGAAGGAAACATTCGCGACGTGAATTGATTTTAGGACAGATCAACGCTTTAATATGACATCGAGGAAGAAAAAAAAATATACTATTAAGGATAAAAATATAATTTTAATAATTTACTGACGAAATATTTTTTTTTTAAATAAATTTTGACTAAATTTTAACTTAAGTATGTGTATGTAAGATTTTATAATGTTTTGAGTGTATATAGCATAATTAACTAAAAATGAATATATAATATATAAATAAAGTAAAATGATGTGGCATACAGGTAATTATTTTTAATTTAATATATCAAAATTTTAAATATTGAATAATTTATTGATAGTAATGGTGGGATTTATAGCAGCGGCAAAACTCATGCTAACAATGCGGAAACCGACGCCTTAGTTGGATTGGGTTTTTGAGGAGGCAACTTAATTCACTTTCATGACTTGGCTGTAAAAACTGTGCCATATTTGGCTCATGAAGGATTTTTTTTTTTTTTAAGATTGAGGAGGAATTTGGTTTGAGCTTTTCTATTAAAATAATATTAAAATATTATTTAATTATTTTGTAAAAGCAATGTATGATTAATTTTTTATTATCATTATTTTATATAATAATATTAAACTAAATAAAAAACAAATTTAAAGATAAATAAATATCTAAATAGTGTTAAATCAAATATATCTTAAAACACCCATTATATATTCAAGATTATTAAAAACTAAATAGGTGCAGAGATGTACAATAATTGAAAGAATATTATTTTAACATCAAACAAGAGAAAGAATATTACTTATTAATTATCATATTCATTTATTACAGCATTCATACTACACATAAATACAATTTAATATTAAAAATTATTAAATAAATTACACCCTAATTCAAAAATTTAGAACTTAACAACACTCAAATTCATGTTTTTAAATTATAACTCTGGAGTTTCAGAGCCTTAATCTAATTGCCAAATAGATTCATTTTTAATTTTAAATTTTTTTAAAAAGTATCATTATATCCTTCTATTCCCCCTCCCTCTCTCTCCTCTCCGATCACTGTGGACGCGCAAGACTGGGCAGCTGGCCGTGGTCGGCAGCCCTCTCGCGTGCTAGCGAGGCTGCTCTGCTGGGACGCTAGCCGCGCCGCATCCGCAAGCCACGCGACATCGGCGAGATGCGACCAGTGGCCCTGTCGCGCAGCCTCACAAGCGCACGCGAGGGCTGCTAACCGTGGCCTGCCTTACAGTCTCACACAACGGGTGATCGGGAGGGGAGAGAAAAAGATGGGGTATAATAGTAATTATAAAATTTTTAATAATAAAAATTAAAAAAACTTATTTGATAATTATATTAAAACTTAAAAATCTAATATTACAATTTTAAAAATGTAAAACTACATGTTATTAAACCTTAAACTCTGAAAGCAGAGTATAATTTATCCAAAATTATATACCTACAAATATCAAATTGAATTTGAGTTATATCCACTAACTTCAAGCGTTTTGAGCAAAATTAACACCGTAATTGAAGTTAAATTTTGGTAAATTTTATAAAAATAGGTGTGCATTAGAAATGAGGTTAAATGTGAAAAAGCGACCAAATTATTATTTTTAAACAAATAAAGTCCAATTTGTAATTGTCAAAAAAAATCCAATTTCATAATTTCGATGAGAAAGAGAAAAAATTATTAGGTTGGAAACTCGACACCTTACTCCTTCCTAGGCATGGTAACCGGACCGGACCGGACCGGTTCCGGTCCGGTTCCACCGGTTCCAGGTCCGGTTCAGTCCGGTTCTAACCGGTTCCGGATCCGGTCCGGAACCGGTTAGGTGGCCTTGGATCCGGTCCGAGTCCGGTCCGGATTCAAATAATTGGGTCGGGTCGGGTCAATCGGGTAAATTAATTAAAAAATATATTTATTTATATATTTTAA
>JAEMOT010001136.1:278333-374017 GCA_019297695.1 Apostasia ramifera | reverse complement strand
AGTGTTATTTTTTAAAATAGTACTATTTTGGTCCTATTTTGGTCCTCGCGCCAAACAGGGCCTTAGTTTCCTTGCTTTATTTAAATCTGTTCTAGGCATCCTTTGTTTCCTGGATTATCTTTTCCAAAATCAAAGTGGCAGTGAATATACAATTTGTATTTTTTTTTTCCATTTTATCTCGGTAAAGATATACCATTTTTTTGAATTGGTATGTGAAATATGCATATTGAAAGAATGAAGTCTCAAGCATGGACATTTTGATTCTTTCTCCTCTGTTAATTTATTTTAGGAACTTTTGTTGTGTTAAATGAAGTTGGCATGCCGCAAGCTGAATATCTCATGGCTTCAAAAATATAGTTCATGTTTTTTGTATTTGTGAAGAAGAGAAACTCATTTAATTAGTAAAAATCTACTTTTTTTCTTTTCCTCTTCCAAGTCAGACCTCTGATATCCAGTTTTCTGTTTGCACTGTATGCTTTTAAAAGAATGCATTATATGATGACCTGTATGATTGCATTTTTTGAGTCCCATCCTCTTTTGATTGTGGCATGTTGTGGATTATAACTCATATCCTTTTAAGTACTGATTTCATGTTTCTCTAGATATATTTAACTTCTATGGACTCTTCAGGATCATGTCGTACGTCACTGCATCCTGCTTGTGCAAGGGAAGCTAAACATAAGATGGAAATATGGGGAAATTTCGGTGACGACAATGTGAGTTTCCCAACAATTTTCTCTACTTCAAACATGACTACAAGTTTCTGTTTTTCTTAAATGATTGTGCAGGTTGAGTTGCGAGCTTTCTGTTCAAAGCACTCATCCATTCCAGAAACAGATAGCTTTCAAAGCTCAGAGCATCCTAGCAGTCATACTGATGACGATGTATTGATTGGCAAGCTCTTGCCTAAACGTGCTCCGATTAAAAGATTACCCAAATTAAGGCTCAGCTGCAGGAGTAAAGATAAAATCATGGCACAAGATGGTTCAACTAATCTTGCTTCTGACAAGGTGGCAGAAATTACCACAAAGTTTGACCAAGAACCTTTGGGCAAGGTTGAACCTGATGGTGGGGTTTCACAACCAAATATAGTTGTTGATGGAGGCAATGCTTTTCCAAACGCTGATGTCATTAGAATTTTTAGGAAGGTAAAATATGAAGTTTTATCATGAATCATGATTATCTTTTTGATGCTGTGTCTGTGAGGCACACCGAAGTGTTCTCATCGTGTTTTTAGAAATTGTATTTTCCTTTTCTAATTTTAGCTTTTCAGCTTGCTGAGCGTAGGAAAATCAATGTTTTTGATGTTGCATCAGAGCTTGGTGTTTCATCAGCTTCCTTGGAATCAATCGCGATGGTATTTTCTCTTTTGAACTTGACAGCTTTCTTTGGTAATTTGAATTTTTTCCTGGGATAAATAGGTTATTGTGGTATGGCAGGGAGAGGGGGATTCCTTTCCGGGTGAGTTGAGGTTAAAATTGCTTCACTGGCTACAGAATGTTGTTCACGTGCAACCTTCTACGCGCCAGTTCAAGTCTAGAAATGGTTCTACAGTATCATCAGGAAGTTTAGCCGCTAAAGGGGATGTCCCTGCTGCTACTTATATACATGGGACGGAACCCTCAGATTCATTTAAGCTTCCAGAAATTACGGATACCTTACTAGTCAAAATGAAGCCGTCTGCCAGAACAACGCATGATAAAAACAATGCCGAAGATAATCATGAGCCATCTTCATCTGGAGAGTTGTTACAAGATAATAGTGAGGAATTTGTTGGTGAAATTGATGGTGATATTAGCAAACAGGTGCTGGGGGTTACTAATTGCACCTTGTGTTCTACCAACAATGAAGATTGTCACCATAAAGAAGATAATCTTGCCAAGACGGTAATTGATTTCCAGTTCCATGTACTTTTCTATCTCTCATTGATGTTGAAGATCCATTCTCTTATTGATTTTGTAATAAATGCTTTATGTACATGTTGAATTCTTAGATACATATGTTCATGGTTTTATCTTTATTGTTCATTATAGATGGATTAACTTATGTCTGTAACATTTCCAAATTAATATGCCTGCTAGTCTTGTTGGAGTTATTTGTTGAAGAATGCTCAGTAGCATGAGCATCATTTTTCCTATCTAGTTTATTTAAAATCTTTGGCTACCTTTGCTGTAAGTTGTGAGTTGTTAAAAAATAACCTTTCAGATTATTTTTATTCTTTTTCCCCTATCTTTTGTTGAAGCATTTAGTTAAATTTACAAGGTGAATCAGCTAAATTGGCTTCATAGGCAGATAAGCAGTCTACATTGCATTGATGTCTGTCTGTCCCTCTCCTGATTTAATTATCATTGAAATATTATTATAAAAAAATTATCATTGAAATATTATTAAGCCTCTAGGTAATTCTTGCTGATGTCCTGCACTTGGTAGTGAAAACATCTACTGTCAACCAAATGTTTATTGGAGAACGGCATGAAAGATACCCGTGGAGGAGATATACTTTGTTTTTCAGGGAAGTGTTCCATACAATGTGTCCTCTGTTCCACATATCTTTTATTGCAATTGCAATTCCTCCTTGATAGATTAAATAACTATTTAAGGAAGGCTAATAATAGCATTTGCCATAAAGCTGCACTTGCTATAGTCTAAGAAGAAGCTACGCATGCATTATTTTCTGGTTGGCGAGCTATTTTCTATGAAAAGAGCATGTTTAGCAATTGAAAGAGAATAATATGTTCCTTGGTGATTGTTTCAATGATATCTTAGGGCTCGACCTAATATGAAAGAACAAAGTTTCAGCAGGCTATTTGGAAGCTGGATGATTTGAAATAAGGTTAGCTGTGGCTATACTGCAAGCTATTGAGCATTCTAAAGTGGTTAAGCAGTAATGCACCACTGTGAATTTGTTTTGAAAGAGTTTTGTTCATCATTCTTTTAATTGGATCCACTGATTTATCGAGTCAACAAAGTTTTAGTCCTATGTCAACTAAACAACATGACATATGATTAGTCCTTAATTGAGCAGGCTAGATTTGTTTTGTCTCCAAAATGATCTCGCATCTCTTGGTCATTATATCTCGGCAATTTTCTTGTATAAAAATTTGAAGGTGTTGTAACTGTAAGTATTCAGTCAATTCAGGCACTTAGTTTACCGGACTAATATTTGAAACTGGCAAACTATCACTTCCTACTATTTAGCGATGGTATATCCATGTTTGGAGATGAAGTAGAATGAATGTAGTGTTTGGAAGTTATGTTTTTTGGGGATTTGGTTATTAGAAATCGTGTGACGTGACACTTTGATTACTTTTAGCCTATCTTGTACACCATATTACTGAAATGGCCTGAGCTTTTAGGCGTTTCATTTAGGTTGTTTGAAACTGACTTTATTGAAACTATTAAACTTGCCAGTTTATATTTAACGTTGATATATTTATTTACTTGATTTTAACAGATGATCCCAAAGCCTACTGGTTTTCCAGGTTCAGACTCTTCCAAGGAGCAACTTTGTGAAGGTAATGGCTTGTTTCTTTCTTCAGCATTGGAATTTTTTTTCTTTAAAAAAAAAGCATTGGAATTTTTTTGGAACCCCTTGTTGGATGCATATTGTTAGCTTATCTGTTGATAATGCTTAGACATCTGAATTGGACACAATAGATGATCTATACATGTTGATGTAAAAAAAAATGTGAGAAGGCAGGCTGGGAACTTGAAGTTTCTTGAACGAGATTTTCGGTTTTAGTGTTCTTTTGGACTGCCATCTGGTTCTATGAGTACATTTTGACATATATAATGACAAAAGCATAGGTGAGATATCTAATTTTGTGGTTACATTACCGATACATGTTCATATACATAGAAGAAGCAAGAAGACACTGGAAGGATATGTGGTTTATTCTTTCCATATTGTTCGCATATGGATTATTGATGTAGGATGATCTGGGGAGGTTTACTAATGCCTAGCTATTACAAATTATGATGCTATGTGTAGGGATTAAGCTAAATGGCAACAAAAAGGGATCCGCAGAAAGATTAAAATTAGCAATTAATCCCAAAAACATGTGTGTCCACATCAAGGGTGACATGATTTTTATACAATTTTAGGCTTCAATTAAGTAATAATTCAGGGCAATTCACAGAAAGCTTTGGAACATGAAAGCCCCTTAGTAGGTAGACTAAATTGGCAATGAAATAGTTGGAATTTGGAGCTAACACAAGCAAAACACAATCCCATTCACAAGCACCACTTCAATTCTATCCATACACCAAAAAAAGAGAGAATACATGAGTTTTCGTCAACGCCATGGGAAGGAGGAGCAATAATGAAATAATCTCAAGTGTGGCAATTAAATAAGGATGAAATATGGAGGAAATCAATGGGAAAACTATAGAAATTCCAAAGGGAGACAGATTTTACAGTTCATGGTGAAATAATGGTATATAGATTGGTGTTAGACATGATCAGCTAAATTGGCATCACATTGATGTTGCTCTAAACGACAAGCATGACAATGAGCGATGTCGGTGCAAGGGTAGCCAATAGCAACCATAGACATTTATGTACATCTGAGCACGTCATGTCGTGCCGTGTTCTCATGTCGTACCCATATTTCTTAGTGTTTTTTATAATATTAAGCAAAGATTATTATAAATTACACTATCACATAAATATTTATTATTTAATTATTATATTATTTGGCTTGACTTTCTGTGTCCATGTTCATGTCTTGGAATTTGAGAAATTGTTGTATCAATGTCTTGTTGTGTCATATCTCCTTATCCCCTTACTGTGCTCATGCTTCAGAGGGCAATGACCTCTCTACACCAAAGTGTAACACTTTAGCCTATCGGCGACAACGGCTGGTGTTTAGCAGTGGCGGGAGAGGTGGGTTGGAAGTGGCTCCAAGAGGGGGAAGCTTTCTTTTCTCAATTTGGATCTCTAATGGCAGCTAACTTGAATCCGCCTTTAAATCATTGATATATAATAGATTTCAATTGATTTCTACCATGCTTTGTAATCAATTTAATCAAAGACCGAGGTTAATTTTCTCGGGTCTCAAGGGTTTGTTGGGCCAATTCTTGGCTTATTGTTTCACATAAGCTCAATAAATCCTCAAAACCCAAAATACATAAAATGTCATCCCAATTAATCCCATTTACATAAAACTCACACTCACTAAAGCCCATGAAATGAATACAAATGGTATCCCTCATCCTCACATGACATGAATAATAACTCTTACTAACATAAACTTATAACATTAATGTCTCATAAACATGAAAGAAGATGTAAGAAATAAATAAAGCAAACTAAATGTGATGATAGTGACAATCATTCCGGGGCTAAGTATGAAATCGTCATTGGGGTCAATGTTGGGGATGCGGTGCATTAGCTCTCTTGGATGGCAAAGAACTTGACTCTGTCAATTGTAGCTCCAGAAATGCATGCCAAAACTTTGGGTAAAGGGAGTGTAAGTCCTACGAGGTCAGCCATGCGTCAGAGGACAGTCCTTCCATTTTATCAAATATCTACATATTCTACCATCAAGTGTGGTGCAGAATTGCTCCTCTAGTATTGTCTCTGGTATTGAGAACCCCATGATGTGCCACTATAATTGAGATAGAGTATGTGCCGAATTAGTATGGGATTGAGGTATCATGCAGATTCGTTTACCTTAGGGAATCATGTCCCTAAGTATCTCTGTAGGTATATGTGAGGAGGTGGTTAGATGAATGAGAACGTCAAAGACTCAGAGGTGGAACTAGGAGGTGGTATCGAAGCTAGAGATAATGCATTGGGGATGGTATGGTATGGGAAGTTACCAGGAGTAGTTTCACGATAAAGGATTAAATCAATCGGATTAAAGATTAGATTAATGCTTAATTCTAATGGTAGGTTCACCTAAGTATGTTTTATATAAATTTGTCTACCTTTATGGCCTCGTTTAGTTGGAGTATGGTATGTTTTAGGATATTTTAAGTTTTTTAAGATAAAAAGAGGGTATTATTGTAATATTATAATGTAACATAAAGTTATTTTAATATTAAAGATTGTGTTTAATGTGAAGTAAAGTTGATTTTTTCATGAAAGTATGTATAGGATGTGAATAAGATATAAAATAAAGTTGATTTATAATATTTAATAATGTAAAATAAATATAGAATATTGATGAAAGTATTTTTTGTGTAATTTTGCGGTTTTTTGGGCCCCAACCAAATGTGGTGTAAGTGTATTCTATACAATCTTGTCTTTGATAGATATTAGGGGTAATTCAATTCGGGCCTTTGAGGTAGACTCATAATTCCACACAGGTTTAAAAAAAATGAAAACTTGTTTGGATCTCTCTGCCTAAAAGATTTAGCCACATGGGTCTCTTTTGACAAATTCTGTTAAATTGTTATTTTAAAAACTTTAAAATATATTTTAAATATTAAAAATTATTATTATAGATTAGAATACAGAAAATATAATAAGTTGGGCTAAAATAGCAATTGGAAATACTTAAAAGCTTTTGTAATGCTTAAATATGTATTTTTAATTTTTTTTAAAATGATAATTTAACGGTCAAACTTAATGGCATTCACTAAAAAAGATTCATGTAAAAAATGTTTTGTGCAAAGGGACCCATATAGCACATTTCATTTTTATGGACTTGCATGTAATTTAAGTTATATCTGAGGGGCCTGAATGGAATTACCCTTAGATATTATACCCCAACATTCTTCCTAATATGACAACCATTTACTTTATCTTTTCATAGTTCTATAGCACATCCAGTTTAATGTCAGGGTGATGCTAATTGCTGCCCAATATTTGTTATCCATACAACAGCTAATTGCTTTTTTATAAAATTTTCCTTTTGAGTTTCTATGGTGCTCTTTCACGTGAATGCTTGCATATGTCTTAGGTATGATAATTATAGTTAAATATTTTCATATATTCTTTCCTCTAGAACATGAAGTGATTAAATCTCATGAAACAGGCACACCCATTGAGATTTGGAAGGTAATGGAAAAAAAAATGGAGTTGCATGACTGGAGAATTAATTCAAGTGCAATCTCAAAGACAACACACTTTGCCAAATGATTAGAAAGACTGTTAGTAGCTGCATTTACGAACGAGTGGGATGTCTTATGTTGAATATCTAGAAGGCTACAAGGAAAAAAGATCATAATCTAAAAATAAGGCTATGAATCCTATGAGTACTAGCATTCAGCAATGAAGTATGCAAAAGGCATCCCAAGTTGGATAAATTATTTATATTAGCTGGCTTCAGTTCTTAACAGGAAGTAGTGAAGGATTCAAAAGGCATCCCACAATAGTTAGGTGGCTAATGATGGTGGCGATCTTTGCTTTCAAGGGGAGATTCGAAATATTATTCCTTTTCTGTAAGATATATGGTGAACAAAGCAAACCAATATCTCTCAGTTGAATAGAACATTTTCCCCCCAATTTTTGCTTATGCTCTTAACCATGGTCGAATTCTGGAGTTACTGTGGTGCTCTCCTTTGGTACAAGTAATGCTGTGAGATACGTCTGTGGTGTACTTTCTTGATTGATTACCCAATGTCTCACAGTTGGATCCTTTTTTTCCAGAAATCATTTTGTGTGTGCATCTGTCTCTGCGAGTTTGTGCCTGTGTTGAAATATCTGAAGACTTAGTAATTTTCTCGTTATGCAAATGAACCCCTTTTGTAGGTTTACTTAAGTTGATTATGGTACAGCTTTACCTGTCCTTTTTTATGTTTGCGGATCAATTTCTATTTAGTCATTAATTAGTAACCTTGGTGTCTTAAGGGTGCCTGAAATTATATATTTGAAACGTTACAGTGCATCAATCTGCTGGAGATTTTAGGGCAGGCAAATGCATTTCAGGCTAGAGGAAGCTTGAGTTTTATGTTAACAAATCAAGGCATGATGATGTGTGGTTTTGTTGTTTAACTGAAAAAAATGGATATACTAGCGTTGCCAGGACCCTCTACAGCTGCAATAAATTTGTGATGAAGTTTGAACATAGACATTCTTTTTCCTTTTTCTTTTCAACCTGACATTTTTATGGTTCAAAAGATTAAAAACATGATGTTATCCTAGATAAACCAGAAGGAAGTGACTTTAGAGGGATATCAGATAGGTCTAATGCTGTTGTCAAAAATGATCAATGGACTGGGGCTGATTTCACTCAGTTAAAGAAAAATGGCTTGGCTTATCGAGATGATGCTGATGCGCTGCACGAATCAAGTGTTAAGTAAGTTGAAAGTCTATTTATGTATCGAAGATGAAGTTTCTTGCTAATTCTCTGTCGCAAGTCTAAATAGTAGTTTTTCGGAACTTGCCTCCTCTATGCTGCAGACAGGTTGCTTGTGGTTCCAGGTTAGGCATTCATCCATTCATCTTGAAAAGGTTGATTGAACTTCAAAATCAGTGGCAAGTACTTTGCAATGACGGAAATAAAGAACCTGGCAGTACTGGTACCTTTACTGTTCTCTCCAAGTTATGCATATTTTATGTAGAATGAGAATATTTGTCATCAAACTATATTAAGGTAATTTGATAATTAGATTCTTGTGGAAATTGATTATCATGCCCATGATCTTTATTACGCAGATACTTTACTTTCAGAAAGCACAATTAGGAGTCCTATGTCCAATACTACAGAATTGAAGCAGTCATCAACAGCTATGAAGATGATGACCTTGGAGCTTTTACCTGTAGATGAAGTGGAAGGAGAGTTGTTATACTTACAGAACCTCTTGCTCAATAAGGCTAATTCTATTAAACATTCATGCAGTAAGCCATCTCTCTTATTCTACTTGCGTTGCCTTGAGTTTAATCCATACCAAGGTGTTTGACTGATCTGCAGACCTGTTATTTCCACAAAATTTGTTTTGATTTTTTTTCTGATTTTTTTCTTTGTCCATGCAATACTCAAATTAAAGGTTTAGACTGTTTATTTTTATAATACAACAACAATGCCTCAATAATAGACTAAGTTAGGGTCGACTACATGGAATTCTCTTCTCCATTCACTCTTATGTAAAGCAACATTTTCTGTGAGTGCAAGTGATTCAAGTTTATGTTTAATGATCATATCCCAAGTTATGTTTTATCTTCACATTTCTTTGTTCAATGGTATAACTTGGATCTCTGCAATGCTCGAGTCTTTATTAGTTGATAGTTGACATGGTCAAACTATCTTAAACGTTCCCTCCTCAACTTATCCTCTACAGGCCCTAAAAAAAAATTTATTCTCTATTGGCATCACATCCACTTCTCTCTAATACAATCATTTCGACTCTAGTATGGCTTCTCATTTATCATAGCATCCACATTCACTTCTACATAGCATAACTGGTCGGATAGCTGCCCTATAAAACTTCCATAAAGTTCCGTAGACATTTCTACCCAATTTAATCTTTGTTTTGATTTTGTGATTAACACCCTCATATATACTCTTATTATCGTGCATGAGAGACCCAAGGTATGTGAAGTTTTTAAATAATGAGACTATTGTTTTTTTTTTTAATAGGATAACTAACTTGTAAAGAATTTACTTTGTCCTAATTGAAATCAATTTGAATCCCTTTGCTTGTAAGATGTTTCTATAAGATTCCAATTCTAATTTAATTCTTTACAAGTCTTATTTATTAGAATTATATCATACGCAAAAAGCTTGTGATAGAATCTCACCTTTTTAGTATGCGTAGTTAGGTCTTTTATCAAAAACAACTACCACCACAACCAAGCTTGATGCTAACATGAATCCTTTGTTTACATTGCACTCAATCAAATAACAATATCTCATTTAGCTTAAAAAATACAAGGTCATTCTTTATTCTTAATTGATTCTCCTTTTTTTTTATGGATATACTCATCCCCCGTCTTGTCCTTTTTTTAAAGATATTTTTTTGAAGTTATTTTTTATCATTTTGTGTATATCCACTCATCTATTTCAGCATTTTGTCTCTCCGAAATCTATTTTATTTGTATGTTCCGCTTTATAGATCAGCATTCAGGACCATATAACACTATTGATCTTATCACCATCTTACAAATTTACTGTTAAACTTGAGTAAGATTTTTTTAATTACATAATATGTCAGATACATTCTTCTACTTAATTCATCTTATTTGGATACTGTAAATAATATTACTATTTATTTTGTTGTTAGTTTGTATGATTAAACTAATGTATCTAAACAACTCTCTTTTTTGTAAATTGATCATCAATTCACTTCCTTAATATTAATATTTCTATTTTAATTAATTTCCACTTTATATATTTGATTTTATTGCAAAAAACATGCACTAAGGCATCTCTTCATAAATGTGTCTAATCATAATTTTCATAATTTACTATAAAGAGATGTGATTTTAAAATTGAGTCTTGGTATAATTTAGTCATAATAGAAAATTTTTTAATTAAATCCCCTTATATTTGAATACAAGTAACAACACCCTCATTTGTTTTTAATAACTTGAATGTAAGTACTATAAATTTTTTTCTTTTTCAAAACTATTGAAAGCACTTTTCTTGAGATTTTATTATCAATTTTTAAATTGATAAAAATTAAATGTATATTTTTTTCTTTAAACTTCTCTATTAAATTTCTCAATAAATGAATAGTCTTTATTGTAAATTTACCTAGTATAAAATCAAACTGGTTTTTTGATACTTCAGTATGAGGATGTAACTTATGCTTGACCTTGTTTTTCCAAAGTTTTAAAGTATAACTTTTTAATTTAATTTCTTTATAGCTGGCACAATTCTAGAAGAAGAGAAAGCCTAAAAAAGATATGGCAAGAAACTATAAAGAATGATCTTACATATTTGGCGCTAAATGAAAATTTATTATTTGATAAAGTGCAATAGAAACAAAGGATTCATGTGGTCGATCCCACCTAGTGGGATAAAAGCTTGATTTGTTGTTATTGTTGTATAGCTAGCATAATCTAATGCATCGCTGTTGTTATTATAAATAGGTACCAATGTACTCATTCTCTATTTATAGAGTATTCTTTTTGTCTTTAAAATCATATTAAACTAGTGAAAAAAGAAACTCTCATCTCTCATGCATTTTCAAATATTTATTGAAATATCATCCAGTTCTATTACTTTTTTGGACTTTATATTCTTTGAAGCCTCCCAAGCCTTAGGTAGCTCGTCTATCACCAAAGTAAAAAATGTTAGGAACCCAAAACAAAACCTTGGTGTTGTACTATCGCAATAGTGAACTCCCTTGAATTGCCATCATCATTTGTCATTCACAATTACTCCATAAATTCATTACTAGTTGATATCTAATGAACACACCATTGTTTTCTAATGCCTCCCTCATATGTCAACTTTAATCTTTATATCAATCTTTGTATGGGAAAAATAACTTTCGTTGTTGATCATTTTGGTATAATTTTCATAGAAGTTCTCTTTTAGCTTCTCTGCTCAATAACCTTCTCCCAAAGCTTCATAGTGTTAAGTCATAAGTTTGATCCCTCCATAATTGTTACAAGTTGAAATTTTTTTAATGTTATTAAAAATAAGTACATAAGCAATCTTTTTCCACCCAGCATACATTTGATTATTCTTTAACCCACGAGAATGTGGGTCTACTAGTTTTATTATTATTTAAATATTTTGGCTTCTACATGATTCAAAATTGAGAAATTAAGTTTCAAAACACTAAGGCTTATTGTTGAAATGTCATATTATCAGATTCTTGTCTTGTTGAAGAGCCTCTTAAGCCACAATATGCTGATATCATGTGCTCCTTCGCACTTCAATAGGAACCCTGTCTAGTCCACAAGTTTTACCGGACTTCTTTTTGTTTAAAGCTTCTTCATTTGAATTCGTTTTGTATAATTAGCATCTCTCCTTATTAAGACTATTTAGATCTAAAAAATCAGTATGATTTTTTTTTTTCTCCATGATAGAGCTTGTCAAATGGACATAAATCGTAGGTCGATAGAAGCTTTAGTAAAGAGAAATGAATTATGGAATCTTGTACATATTAAGAGAGGAAGACCCAAAAAAATATGACAAGAAATTATATGGAATGATCTTGCACACTTGGAGCTAAAGGAGGAGTTATTATTTAATAGATTGGAATAGTAACAAAGGATTTGTATTGTCGATCCCGTTTAATGAAATAAAGGCTTAGTTGTTATTATAGAGCTTGTCAAAGTGTTCTCTCTCTTTGATATCTTAACCTTCAACCAAAATAAAATTACCTTTTTTAATACATCTCACATAATTTAAATCTTGACTCTGTGTTTTTGTTTGGTTGGTGGCCAAATTAGCCATTGCTATTTTTTCAATTTTTTTATAAAAAATTATATAATTTTTTTTAGAGATATGTATATGATGAAAAATAAAGTCAGTTAATTGTGAGAATATTAAATAAAATTGAAGTATTGAAATTGTATATGTTACTTTTATAAAAAAAAATTGTCATGACCAAGTTGGCCACCAACCAAACAAAGGCTTTATCTCCTTTAATTGAGTGTATATATGTGTATATGTATATATCCCTCCATATTTCTCTACTATTGTGTGGATCTTGTGATTTAGCTCTTATATCCCTAGTAACCTCTTTAGCTTTTACACACTTTTCTTAGCCTCACCTCTTTAGCTTTCAATAAAAGCGTGTATTTCCAGTTTAGGAAGAGAATTCCTCTTCTCTCCATCTGCCGCATCCCAAATCTTAAGCTAGTTATTCCTGTGTGACCAATTCCAACACGAGAAATTGAACAAAAAGCTGCCGAATTGGCCTATTTCTTGGGCGTACCAATTGAAGTATTTTGAAATGAACTGAAGAATGAATGGAAAAGAAGGGAGGAGCGCTTCTTCAACCGAAAGACGCTCTTAACATTTTGGTAGCTTTTTATATCTTTTTTTTTCCCTTGATTGTTTTTTGATCTTCATTCTAATACCAAGTTCTCATGATCGTTCTGCTTCTCATGGACGTGATTGCAACTCTATTTCGAGTTGCATTGCTACCCTTCCATCTTTGAATTTTAACATCCTATACCACTATTCCATATGATCCTTATATGAAGTTCTGTCAGCTCTTTTTGTAAGAAATTGGTAATGTTATCTATCAAAGAAAATTGGAACATAATTTCTCAAGTTTTCAGTTAATTTAGTCATGGATCAATCCTGACAGACTAACACCATAATGAAGTTTTTCCGAAAATAATAAATGGTGTGTGTTCTACATGTAATGGAAACCTTTGGGTTTTTAATTATTCCTGTATGTTTAGGTTTGTAAAATTGTCTGATTCAAATCGAGAAATTGGACTAGGGTTTCTTGATGGTATGTGATGGATAATAATGTTCTACTGCTCTTATCATTATCATGTCTCAAATCATTATAAGAGGTGATCAGCAATTTTTCTTGAATTTTTCCTTATGAAGCTGGCTGTCGTAAATTGCATTGACATTGATTGTGTATCCATATACCTTAATATCAGACTTGCATTTAGAATTGGGTACAGGATCTAAGTATGGAAAAGATGATTATTTTAAAAAAAATTGACAATGTATTTTGACTCTTGTCAAACTTTATATGTTTGGTTACAGGTGGGGCTAGGTCATTTCAGGAAAACACTTTTAAACTATGTAAATTATGTTTTATTATTAAAATTAAATTGATAAATTATTTTCAAAATTTGTTATTTCATAAAACATGATTTTATTTAAATTAAAATTTACCATAAATTTGTATCATTAGATTACATTATTTTAGTTTTAATATTGTTATTAAATATTTTTTTTACTTTTAAAACATTATAATTTAAACAATTTAGATGTTAATTAAGATTCATAATTTAAACTTTAAATTTAAGTTTTCTCTTATTTTTGGCCATCTTAAAATTTCCCCAAAAATTTGATCCCATCTTTGTGAGGTCCAAAAATGTGGTGAAATGACTCCATTTGGCTTTCCTTTGGCCTAGCTAGGTTGGGCTTTACGACAAACCAAAAACCAATCCTGTTTGGGGTCAAATGGGTCAAATGTGGGACCCAGTTGCCATATTGGAACCAATTGGTCGTTACATGGAGGTTGAACTTTACTGAAATAAAAAATGTTTAAGTGGATTTGTTGCTTGATATTTAGATTATTAAATTTATATCATGTTGTAGATGAAAAAATCATTATCAACTTGTCAAGAATTACATGCATATGTATCAATATACTGACAGACAGTTAACTTATCTGTGTGAAAGCCATAATTATAAATTGGTTGGGTATGCTACGTAGATTTTTATATTGAACACATAGTCCTATATAGGTTGACGGTGGACCCAACTGAACCATACCCTTATTTGTTTCTTGTTTTTAGGTTAAACTTGTTTAACACTAGACTATTTCACAGCTATGTCAAAAATTTAACTTTATTTCAAATCGTAGATAAATCCCCAATGAAAACTTTACTTTGGGATTAACCTTTGAACAAGTTACCACACACTAGCACTTTCTTCCCTCATCTCATCCTTTATAGGTGCTGCATCCCCCTTCTTGATGTTATTATTCCCAACTACTCATCCCTTTAAGCATTTGCATTTCATCAACAAGATGGGAAGACTACATGAGTTTTATATGTAGTTGTGCGTGTTTTAGTTGTCACTATTAGTTTTGATGTTATCACCTATTTAATTTTTTTATGATCACCTGTTTATGTATTATAAATTAAGTGCTTCCTCTTATACAACTTGCAGAAGAGTTGATTTGTAGGATTATTCGACATCTTCCTAAAGAACTAAATTCATTACGGAACAAAAGATGGGATGCAGTAGTTGTCAATCAATATCTTCGTGAAGCAAAAGAGGCAAAGAGATGGGGAAGGAAAGAGAGAAGGCATAAAGAAGCTCAAGATATACTTACTCCAGCAGCAGCTGCAGCTGCAGCTGCAGCTTCTGTTTCTAGGAGCTCATTGCCAAGAAAAGATGCAGCAGAGGTAAATTGCTCATCATCATTAATTTTACTCTCTTTTTGTTCTACGCATTTCTTTGACATGAAGCCTCTGTCATCTGCATAAAACATTTGTGTACTCAATCTAGTACAAACCGCAAGCATGATTTGGGTGTTATATTCCATGAGTACAATAAAAGGTGTGATTTATCTTGATTACAGTGACATTTGTGCTGCATCACAAATACTAAATATTCAAAAGGATATGGGCTGGTTAATATTTGAAATTTGTTGATTCTTGCTATTTTGTTATACTGTATTGTTCGGAATCATAAGTCCATCCTTGGAGGAATTTTTCTCCATTCTCAATTATAGCATGACTCACATGTTCAGGAAGTAATCCAAATTATAAACATTAGAGTGTCACAATTTTCAACATACAATTTATTCTTTAAATTTTGCATGTTTTATACTTTAATTTGGAGTATTACTTTTCTTCTGAAGAGACAGAATTTTACATTCAATGAAGATCCTTCAACAGCATTTAATTCATGTCTGACTTGGATTTTTCTACCTATCTGATGAATTGAATCAGGTTTTTTTCAGGGGTGTTTTTAACTATGGTTAGAATATTTAGATCCTCACCTTGATTTTTCTGGAATAAATCTAACCCATGGTTCCCCTATCTCCTTCATCCCTTTTTATGTAGCCTGCCCGCAGCCACCACCACGACTAGCTTCGACCCATCCTAATTTTTTCTCTTCTCGCAGAGATGATCTTGCTGACAAGGAATTCTTCAATAAAAGAGTGGAGGGAGGAGATAGAGACCTATAGGATGGTATGCTATGTGGAGTGGTGGTAATTGGGTTAGAGTGCAGTTCAGTGGAAGATGTTAACAAGTTTAGGCTCGAGTTAAGGAGTAGAGGGTAGCATTTATGTCAGCGAAGGTGAAGCATGGGAGGAATCAATAGACCTATGTCTCGCATATCTCGAATTGCATTTTGCGGAGAGTGTGGGTTCATTGGCTAGGGTTAGGCTCTTAGGGGCGTGTGAGAGGTGGGATAAGTGGTAAGGGGGCTACGAGAGAGTGAGTAGTGGAGGGAGGTATGCGAGGATAATGGTTGGGAGCAAGTAGAGGATGACAAGTTGGATAGAGGAGATGGTGGATGTTAAATGGATTGCTTATTTAATGGGATATGCTAATGGGATTAACCCATGATGTGGAATGCGTAATTTATAAAAGTGTCTTTTCATAAGAGGTTTAATATTCTGAAATTATGTGTAAAATGCATAATATTTAATGAAATATGTGTTCTATATAGAAATCCCCCATAAGTTTTCTTTTTTAAATGTGAGTTGATTGATTCTCATTGAATGGCCTTTCTCATCAGAACCATGCACATAAATCTCGAGAAGCTCACTGAGCTGTCACATGGCTAAATATTACATGCGCTAACTATACTATAGTATTCAAGCACTTGGATTTGTTTCTTATCTTACTCTTGTAAACTCTTCATATTATGTTTATGTTCTGTTTGCCGGGTGTTACTTTCAGTCTAGAAGTTACAGATCTATTGTGGTAGTTGGCTGGATCTCAGTGGATGTTAGAAGTATGGTCATCTTGTCATCTACGAGACTACGATGCACCATCACGAATTGAAAATGACAGTTATTATGGTGTTTAGGGTTTATGTTTTATTCTCAGGTATACGGTATAGTTAACGGTCTTGTTTCTGTTATGTCACATTATTCTGTTGTGTAGTGTACTTTTGTATAGAGTGCTAAGTGTACCCAATATATTTTTGTATATATAACTGTTGTCTGTATGATCCCTTAATTTGACAGTTGGCATCTGACCAACTCACTTTTGTAATTGATGACAGAGAATTCTGATATGCTGCCACTTTGAATCTAAAGTTAAAAACTTCCGTTAACCAACCAACCTTGCCTAAGAATATTATGACATATCTTATACATTAAGAGGTTTGCTTGCAAAATATCTCATCCACTAGGAATTTATTTTAGTATATTTTCTTTTTCATTGTATGCAGATAGAACTGTGCACATGGAAGAAATTATTTCATTTTTCCTTGTAGTTCAGACATATGGCTTGAGATTATATAGCTTGTACAAAATGCTTGCCTATTTCTTTTTGTAGATATATTTTGGCATTGTTTTTGATGGCTTTGATAGTCTAAGACTATAGAAAGTTATAGAAAGGTATATTTTTATAGTTCGACTTTGATGAAAAATGAAAATCATGACAATTGCTGCCATCCAACACAGTATGTGTGAATCTATGTCATTAACAATTTGCTTCAAACTATAGTAGTAATAAAACTTTTATATTATTTTGGAATCTTATGATATTTATCTTACTTTCCAGAATACATACATAGGAAAATTACCTTATTTTTAAACAGATAAATTTTTGTGATATGTAATTTTTAAAAATAATCACGCATTATAAGCTATAAAGCACGAACATGACACGGGGACATGACACGATATGACTCGACGACCCAACGTTTTTTCAAAACATAGGACAGATACGGTGTGACATGTCAAATATAATAATAATACTAAAATTAAAATTCTTACTTAAGAAAATACATAAAACATTGAACAAATTTGAATTTTTATATATAAACAACTTATGAGTAATGTAGAAATCTCATAGGATTAAGATGAGAACTTGAGAAGAGACGTTGTCGACATTGGAGAGATTTGAGATGTAGATTTATGGTTCACTTTGCAAAGCGAGTGAGAGAATAAGAGAAAATGTAATTTTACTTGGCAGGACAATCATGACGAGTATGACAATAAGAGGAGGTAAGGGCTCTTGTCATTGAGGATGTGAGAAGGACAAAGGTGAAGCTAGACTCCCAAATGTTTTGTAATTGGTTCATTCTCATGAGGCCCAAGGGCAATGAGGGAGGAAAAAATTTAATTTAGCTTGATTAGCTTAGAATTTTAATTTATATTAAGTAAAATTTTAATAATAATAAGAGATAGGTTTTTAGTTTTATTAGATATTATTTTAACAATAATAAAAAATTTTAAATATTAATAAAAAGAATAAAGAAAAGGTAAATGTATATATAGGTTTTAGTTTTATGTTTAATATTAATAAAAAAATATAAAATTAATAAATAAATTTAGCATTAATATTAAATATATTCATTTTTATCTTATATGTGTCCTAGAAGTGTCTTATATCTCAAATGTGCCCTGCATATGAAAAGTGTTCTAAAAGTGTTTCAGAAGCATCTCAGAAGTGTTATGTATCTTAGAAGTATTCTGGAAGTATCTCGAAGTTTTTTCACGTGTCCAATAAGTGTTCTTTAATTTTTTTAATATTATTTTATTAGAACACGTCATGTGGCTTGTCCGACACGGACATGTGATTTTTTGAAGTGTTCATATTTCATAGATTACAAGTTTCCATGCTTATCGCTGAATAAACGCAACTTAATAACCTTTTATGGATTGGGTGATCTAGTTTAATATATTAAAAATGTTATTGGTTATTAAGAAGACAAATCTAGACTGTTAGAGCATGTTGCATGAAGATCATTAGAAGGAATCATTGATTGTGTGCATGATTTAGGATAAGGGAGAACCTAGGAAAACCTGAAGTGGCATTGTTACTTGTTATAGGATTATTTTTGGTATTTCTTAGGATAATATTGTAAACTTTGTAAAATTCATTTTTATTAATTCCAGTGGATTATTCTATTTAGAAGTTTTTTCCCCTTACCTGTATCTATATGAGCTATCAATTGTATATCTCGTGCTTAAGAATTGTTTATAGGTACCGACTTTTCTTTATTTTGTTTGACTCTATAGAAGGTTTTGTTTGAAGTGCTTGATTGCGTAATTTTCTGTTTTTAGAAACAAATAATTATTATTTTTGTCTCATTACTTGCAAGATTTTTGGCTACTTCCAACTTGTAATGTTGCAATCTAATATTTTGATTTCAAATTTTGTATCTGTTGCTTAAAAGAATACACTCTTTCAATTGTGTCTTAAGCCTCATCAGCTGCCTGTTTCCTATAGTTCCTTCATCAAAATTAATCCAGTATTACTTCTCAACTGCAATGAAGAGATTTTAAAATGAAATCACTGTTCATTCGTGAGTGCATGCTGCAAGACTATGCGATACTGGAAATGTTTAGCTGATGCCACCAGATTTAATATTATATGATTCATTGATTTTCACCTATTAGCTCGGATTATTTATTCGTAAATTTTTGGACAATTGAATGAACAACCTCTTCTGCAGAATCTTCTTAAGACCAGTGCTGCAGCTGGGAGAGCTGCATTGGATCCTATGCCAGGTCCAAGACTGAAGGATTCTCTTTTGAGGTCCTCTTGTTCTAAAGTTTCATCAGATAAACATTCTGCGATCTTAAAGTTGCCAGATTCTGCAAAGGAAAGTGCATTGATCTGTGATGTCTGCCGGCGAACTGAGACAATAGTGAACCGTATTTTTGTTTGTTCTAGCTGCAAGGTTACTCATTCTTTCAATTTGTTATAGTTTGCTTTCTTCTACTTTATCCGCCCTTTGTTGATTTTTTATTGGCTGATTAGCAGGTGGCTGTTCACTTGGATTGTTATCGTAGGATTATTAATCCCACTGGTCGCTGGATGTGTGAGTTTTGTGAGGAGATGTCCTCACAATGTAGGAGCCCTAGGAATCAACTAATGGGCAATAGTGAGAAGCCATCTTATTTGGCGCACTGTATTTTATGTGGTGGTGATGCTGGTGCTTTCCGCAAGACAACAAATGGGGAGTGGATTCATGCGTTCTGTGCTGAGGTACTGGAATTTATTGCATCCTCTTTGTTTTGTTCTTTCTTTTTTTCTTTTCATTTCTTTGCATTTGTTTTTACTAAGGTCTTGTATGACCTATTGCTGTAGTGGTTATTGGAATCTACATACAGAAGGGGACAGCAAAATCTCATTGATAGAATGGTAATGTGCACTTCGTGCTTAATTATTTTCTTGGATTTAGACGGACAACAACTTTGCAATGGTCTTGCATCAACTTTTTTTTTTTTCTAATTAAACTATACTGTATCATCTTGTTTTAACAGGATTCATTTACCAAGGAGGACACACATACTTGTTATATATGTCATCATAGAATTGGTCTATGCCTTAAGGTTGACCTTGTTATATTTCATTCTTTCTGAACTTAATATAGAAACTAATATTTATATATTTTATATGCAATTTATGTCTTTTTACTTCTCTGCAGTGCAGCTATGGACACTGCCAGACTACATTTCACCCGTCCTGTGCTAGAAGTGCTGGCTTGTTTATGAACATGAAAGCCGTTGGTGACAAGTTCCAGCACAAGGCCTATTGTGAAAAGCATAGTGTAGAGCAGAGAGAAAAGGTCGTTTCCAATCCCGTTCCTTCTCATTCTGCAATATATTCAATCCTCTAATTGGCTGCTTAACATTTGTTAACTTTCATAATCTTTTCATTTCAGCAAAATCTTTGTGAAGTCTTGTAAAATTTAAAATATGCTCAATGCCATTTTGTGTGTTATGTATATTTGCAGGCTGATAATCAGCATGGAGCTGAGGACCTTAAGAATATAAAGCAAGTGCGGGTAAGTTTGGTTTGCTCAGAGTCCTGATGATTATGTTGTGGCCAATTCTTTGTTCTAATTTTCTGTCATTGTTATCAATATATGCTATTTAGGTACTTCCCATTTAAAACCTATTTGTGCCATTTATCTTTATGTTCCCACTTTTTTTCTTGAAGTGACTCCTTTGCATATAAATATCCAAATCAATCATTTTTAAGCTTTCAGATGGATTATATATGTTGCAGAAATTTTGTTAGATAATTTTGTATATTGTTATGGATTTTTCTAGGGTAATTCCATTTGGCCCTTGAGGTGGTAGACCCCTTGATTCCACACAGACCCACAAAAATGTAAATGTGCCATCTAGGTCCCTCCTAAAAACCTTTTCCATGTGAATCCTTTTTAATGAATTCCGTTAAGTCTAACTGTTGTGTTGCTATTTAAAAAAAAATAGAAAAACACATTTAAGCATTAAAAATACATTTAAGTATTTTCAATTGTTAGTATGACCTCAACTTTTCTATCTTCTCTATATCCTATATAATAGTAATTTTTAATGGTTAAACATGTATTTTTAATTTTTGAAATAGCATCTTAATAATCAAACATGATGGAATCTGTAAAAAGGGACTCATGTGGAAAAACTTTTGGGTTGGAGGGGCTCAAATGTCAAGTTTTCATTTTTTGTAGACCTGCATAAAATTAAGGGTTTACCTCTTGGGCCTCGTGGAATTACCCCATTTTTAAAATATGTAGGTGGTACAATTTACACTTGTAAGCAACATCAAACGGTCCACTTGCTGGATGTCCATAATATGTTGTTGACTTTTGATGCTTGGTATCTTATAATTATGATGTCTAGTGGAAGATTTATACAATTCCATGCCAAACATTTGATTTCTTTTTTGCCTTCTTTTGAAAAAGAAAACTTTATAGTCCTGTGATCCACATATTTATCAATTTCTCAGCCTGGCACATAAATTCATCTTCTTTTAAGTTTTCAATCGGCATGTTCAAACTGAATTTTAAATTGTATTATTAGAAAGCACATCCATTGAAATTAATTACTGTGAAATATATGAACTAAAAGTGACAAGAAGCAGATTTGGCTCACAGTTTTCTCTGTTGGAACTGTTCAAGCTATTGTAATATGCTTTGCGGTAGCCACATTGTCTTCGTGTTATGCTGTTCTTTTTCAAGTGAATCTGTTGGAGAATATGTTTTGCCTTGGACATTTTTTTCAGGTTGTTCATTAGCAATATTTTTATGGAATGAGTGCTTCATATTTGTTTACCTAACGTACAATTTTTTGGTGCAGGTTGAGCTCGAGAAAGTGCGCCTTCTTTGTGAAAGAATCATTAAAAGAGAAAGATTGAAGGTATTATTACTTGATGCACACTTTGTCCTATGTGATTTGTTCAAACTTCTTTAATTATTTAGGTTATTTTTATTCATGTTGAAATTGATTCCTTCAATCAGTATCACTTTACCTTATATTATGTTGGATGTCATTCCTGCTGTCATCTGCTTTATTATTTCCCCGTTTCCCTTTCCCTTTTTTTTTTTTTTTCTTTTTTAGGTTAATTTCATATAAATCTTTTTAAATTTATATATATCCTCTCAATTCTTAAATATATCAAGCAAACACTCCAAATCTTCTAATCATTTCAACTTAGCTCCTAATAGCATTTTTAAAATTCTTTTTACCCTAATAACATAAAATGTAACTAAATGACATAATATTTTAGGTTTTTTTTTTTATTTCTCCCTTGAACATCGCAGTTTCCCCTCACCACACTTGAAAATTGTGGTGGTGTGATTTGAGTTTAGAACCCTCTGGTTCTAAGGCAAGCTCCTTCCTCACCAAGTTAAGAGAGCTCCACGATGTAAGCTTTTAGTGTTTCAAGGTAAGGTTTTGGGGTTTAGGTTTTAAGGATTTAGGCTTACAGGTAAATTTCTAATTTCTCGTGGAGTCTAGGCTGTTTGTTTTCTCAAGTTTAAATTAAACTCATCGGTCATATCATGCATAGTTTTAAACTTTAAACTAACAATATTTTAAATCCTACACAAACTCTAATATTATAATTAACATCATTTTACAAACTATTCGAATTTCAAAATGAACAATTAAATTTATTCCATATGCTACACACATCCCAAAATAAAACTAATTTTGTTTTAATTCTCTCACAAATCTCAAAACAAGAGTATTCCATCAATGATTATGTTTTACTTCAACATTAACCACACAAACAAACTGCCCTTTTAGAGTTTAGGTTTAAGAGAGAAGAGTTAGAATTTATGTTATTTGATTAAGTTGGTTTTAACTTTAGTGGAAATAAGGGCAGTTAAAAATCTAAATCTCTTAATTGAGGGATTAATCGAAAATTGTTAGAATATTTTGTTTGGGGGGGGGGAGATTTACAGGATTATTATGAATTGTCCCCCCTTTTTGATAAGATTCTTTTTGTATTTGGGTTTCTGACATGATCGATTGCCTTTTCTTGTTTCTTTTTATCTCTGTGTTTCTAACATGACCATTTTTACTTTATTTTAGAGAGAGTTGGTTATTTGCTCGCATGGAATACTTGCTTCAAGGAGGGATTGTGTTGCCTTTTCATCACTAGTTCGTAGCTCAGTAACACCTGGTGTCAGTTCCGAGTCTGCCACCACTTCTGTAGATAATAGGTCATATAGTGGTGCAATTCAAAGGTCTGATGACATTACAGTAGATAGTACTGTATATGGACGGAAGAAATTGAGGCTTCCACTGGATGTTGATAGAAAGACCGATGATAGTTCCACCTCTCAGCTATCTATGAAAAGGAAGACAGCTGATCGAACCATGTTCTCTGGAAAGCAACTTCCTCGAAGACCGACATCTACAACACGAAACTCTGTGGGGGAAAAGAAGGTCAAAATTAAGAAGGTAATCGGATCACTGGATATTTTTCTGTTTTTCTAAGCTTTTATGGTATGGTGCTGATACTTGTACTTTTAGTTCTGTAGTCGATAGAAAGGCTTCCAATCGAGAAGGTGATGACTCCTTATCAAGCATCATTACATAATCTGCGGCTTCCTAAAGGCTATATCTATGTCCCTGTGGGTTCTTTTTCAAAGAATGATGCAGCTGCACATAGTTTGGAGTCTTGCGAACTGCAAGAAGCTGGTGGGTAAATCAACACTGGTTACTCTTTCGGAGTGTTGATTGACCATATAAATTATTCTCATGGGGGAACATTGCCAGCATCCTTAATGCCTAGTTCTTCAAGCAACTAGAAGCTTTTGTTTCAATCATTCCCTCAGAGAAGCAAGCAAAGAGTTGGGGTAATGATTGGGCAATTTATGTATACTTCAGTTAATCAGAAAGTTTTGATGCAAGGTTTGTATATCTGAGAGCAACTGTACAGAAGATTTAGAGGTTAGTTTTGATTAATACAGATTGCCTGCTTTGATACCAGTCAAAGAGCAGTCCTTTAGAAGTCTGTCTGTCTGTTGTATACAAGGAAATAGCCCTTTTTTTTTCTTTTTTGCTTTTAACTCATTTTCGAGCCCATAAAGTCTGTCGAAACCACTGTGGTCTGTTTAGTAGTAGTCAGGAGGAATTTAGAGTTTTTTTGCATGGTTAGCTTGGTTTTTCCCACTGTAAATAATCTGTGATTATCTCTAAATTATGCCAGAAGATCTTTCTCCGAATCATCTTCTGCTTTAAATTCAAATCAACCAATTTCATAGTGGAAGCATCATCAGCTGTGGTAGTATTTGATGTTCTGATGATATCAAGCAATATTGTAATGTGAAGCAACACTATCATATTAGGCATTTGGTTAGGATGCTGTAACTGTTTGGCGGCGTTGTTGTTATGGCAAGTGCTTCTTCTGATATTGTGATATTTATTTCACTTTTATGCTTATAATCAAAAGTCAGCAGCATATAACTATTGCAGTCCTCTTGTGTCCTCAAAATTGTAATGAGTCGATGGCAAGTGATTTGTTGCAAATTTGATTCCATTCTGTAATGCAACCTGCTTAATATGCCATATTATTTTTTGTAATGAATTTAATTTTTTTTATTTGGTATATTTGTGTATCAACATAAAACTTACCTCAGTCAGAAACTTTACTGTTATTATTTTAATTTTTCTGGGGAACATTAGAGGGTGATCTCAAATTGTGGTTGTTTGTACCTGTTCAAAAGAAAAAAATTGTTTATTTGAGAAGATTTTGTTTTATGATTTCTTTTCTGGTTTTTTTTAATACCTATACAGCTGCTTCGGTATAGGTTGCGTTTCAAACTAAACTTATGTGATTGATTTTTTCAAAACTTAGAACTGGGAAATTCTGTATGGCCCACATTAAATGTCATTTTATGTACTTTTTATTCATATTTAATAAATTATTTTTTATGCACTATAAAGTACATAAAAAGTTCTATTGTACCACAATTTTAGTGTGTTTAGTATAATATTTTTGGTAGTTTATGATATATATAATGTAATTTATTAAATATGAATGAGTAATATATAAAATGGTATTGTTTGTTATAATATGTAGGTAATTATTTAATTTAACTCTTGTATAATTTATTATTGGCCCTATTTGTATTGTTTGTTTGTGTAATTAGACAAAGGAAATGTAAACTAGATATTTATGGGAGGATGTTTTTTTTTAAATTAAATATGATTAATTAAATAATTAATAATTTAAGCATGATTAAAAAATTTAATAAATGAAGCATGTTTCGGACGACGTCGTTACTGGCGTCGTTAGAGTAGAAGTGGCTAGCCAAGCGGGCGACTTCTGTTTAAAATTTTTTATAAATTTCCCCATTTTTTTTTTTTCACACACCTCATTTTCTCATAATTTTTAGAGAATAGCAAGACATGCGACTTTTGTTTAAAAATTTTTATCAATTCCCCCACTCCTGTCTCCTTTTCTCTACACACTTTATTTTCTCATAATTTTTAGAGAACAGCAAGAGAAGTTCTGCAGGTATATTGTGTTGAGTATACATGAGACATTTTCTTTTAGGCAAATATCGTGGCACTCTATTAAATGATGTAGGGATAGACGCTAACAATAGAGTTTTTTCATTAGCATTTAGTGCGGTTGAGTTGGAGAATAATGACTCCTGGGATTGATTTTAACCAAAATACGCTATTTAATTGAGTCAGTCCGTACACGACAAGATCTGTGTATTATTAGCAATAAATATTCTGGTTTATTGCACAATATACCATCTGTTTTACCTCATGCTACCCATTGACACTGTCTACATCACTTGCGATAAAACTTTAAGAATACAGACTCTCGGTATTCATGCAGTCAAGTCTATGTGTGATAAAATATATACTGCGGGCACTACTGATCTTTGGGATAACTTTGTTCAGCATATACAAGATATTGCTGCTGTCCATCCAGATGCTAATAGGTGGATGGAAGATAGAGGATTTGAGAAATGGACACTTATTCATAATAGAGGCTTCAGATAGGTACTATGACTACAAACGCATCTGAATACTTCAATGGTGTTCTAAAGCGTGCCCGTGGCCTGCCCATTCAGGCACAACATATTATTACACAATTGGTTTGTTTTTGAAGCGACAGAAGAACGCTATTGGTTGGAAGTCTGAAGCAGTCTCACCCTACTTACCTAGGGTCCGCATAATGTTACGAAAGCATACAGAAAAAACTGAGTCTTGTGCATTTCCCATTAGGATAAATTACAATGAATGAGAAGTTAATGATTATATTTCTAGAAAACAAATAGTGACCTGCTACTCTGATGGTACATGTTACTATACATGCTTACGTACTCTTATTTATCACCTGTCATGTCCTCATATTATTCATGCTCTTGGATCGGTACGCGTTGACTACAATTCGGTAGTATCACACTACCATATACAAAGCTATAAGAATACATACTCTGGTGAGTTTCATATTATTCCTGATATGCGATATTAGGTCGCATTTGATAAGGCTCATGGAATTGTTAAGCTCAATCCACCATTGTATGTGGGAAGGCCTGCACGTCCACATACACGTCGGATAAGAAACACAATGGATGAGCGAAGGGGTGATCCGAGCAGAATTTGTAGCGTATGTTATGTAGTTGGACATAACCAATCTACATATCCTCGGAATTCTGAAAATATGAGGTAATTAAATACGTTATTTACTCATGTGTTAGGTTGATAAAAATTATTCATGCCTATATTATTATAAATTATAACTTATTACTGAAATTATTTCTTCTTCAAATGCAGTCGATATGGCACGAGGATGAGAACCAGCGGTAGGAGTGCAGCAGGAGATGATCTTCCTCCAATCGTTCACCCATCATTGGAGCACTTACGCGGGAGGCATCGTGCTGCGTATCCGGAGCAGTCTCAAGGACTACAGCCTGCTAGCCACCTCATTATGTTGTGATATTGGCCCGTCATATGCTCTAGAATTATAGATGAGTTAGACATTATTAGTGTAGGCAACATCAGACATCTGGATTACATTAGAATAGATCACAATTTGATTACTACATTGGTTGAGCATTGGTCTCCAGAGACCAACACATTTCATCTACCTGTTAGAGAGATGACAGTTACACTGCAGGATGTTGCCGTCATTTTAGGTGTTAGGATTGACGACGATCCGTTGATAGGTCATATACATGTGGGGGATTATATCCATTGACTGCTGCGATGATTTGTTAAGACAACATCCTATTCCTGGGTTTGTGCACACGAACTCCATAGAGAAGACTGAGTCTTATACTTTTCACATGAGGTAGAACACAATTAATTTGTGTATATTTTTGCGTTTTTTATTGTGGCAGTACTACAGGCTTACATGTGATGGACTCACACCCCTGGAGCTGACACGTCATGTTCGTGCGTATATATTATATGTGTTGGAATGTTTCTTAGTGGACACCATACACTGTTTCTTAGTGGACACGTCATTCCTGGCAGTACTACAGGCCTACATACACCGCTGACCTCTTAGGTATTCTGTCACCTCTTTGCACTGTTGGATCAGCTCTTTATTTGTTGAGTGGCACATGCCTGAGCATATGATGCGGCAGTACAGATACCAACAACATTTCCTGCTAGAAGTGCCAGATCCAAATTTCAGGAGGATTGATAGTTGGGGTCGAGCATCCACAGATTGGTTTGTTGAGCACTCATTGTACAGACATTTATGGAGAGGATATTCTGACTTTGTTCAGCAGCCACAGTTAGTCAGTGAGGACGATGCTGATGCATTGAGGATGTATATGAATTGGTACAGATCTTGGGCACGTCTTTCTCTTATCTTCGCAGAAGCAGTGCCGCCTACTTCATATTTTCTTTCGGTGCAGTTGTCAGGAGATTTGTGAGCTCTAACATACAAAGTTATATATTTAAATTTTACTACAGTTATCCTTACTACAAATTTTTTTCTTTGTCGGGATGAGATCACACCTGCGTATTTACTCTTTGATGCCAAGAGATGTACGGAGGGCAGCAGCCCAAGCATATGAATGGACTCTTGGGATCAATTATTATCACTATGTGATAAGTTTCGCTCGCAGCTTCACTTCCCTCCAATGGTTAGGCGTACTAGTGATCCGATTGAGACCTACACTCCGTAGGAGCAGGAGTTGTTCACTTTTGGAGAGCTCGTCGGACATTCGACTACAAATCTTACAGCTTATACATTGCAGTACGACCTAGGTGAACCGAGTGCTTATTATCATTATGGTCTTCATTAGACACAGTTTGATGTTGGTCCTTCGGCACCGCCGATCAACCAAGATCAGGCACGAGAAGATTACATCGATGATGATGATGATTATGATGATAGTAGAGCACACGCGCATGCTCTCCACCGGCAATGACGTTGGGCACCTGAGCCGTACACTCCTGGGAGTGACACTATACCGCGTAGGAGAGGGAGACAGAGATGATGTATTTCATGTGATATAGTACTGTAATATTTTTTTAATTATAATAAATATAATATTCATTCCAATTTTTTTATGCAATTTAGAGTTGTATATATTTCTTATTTTTTTAATAATTTACATATATCATTGAGTTCTGCTATGTTTTTGAAGTATGTCTAGATATAAGCGTGGATGCTCAAGCTCAAAGGAAAGAGCAGATGTACGAAATGCAGAAAAATATTTTAACGATGACATGATCAACGTGGAAGGTCTACATGACAAAATATAAACAAAAACAGAGTATGCATATTTATGTGTTCTGTACAAAATATTGTGTTTAGAGATTTTTAGCCAACCAAGAAGCCATTGAGTACAAAACTTACAATTAAAAATGGGATGAAATATGTACTTGTTTTATTTCTAGATATCAAAGTAATATTTCTAAGAAAAAATACAACTTCGTTGTGGGTACTTATTATGTAATAAATTTTTAAAAAATAATACTTATGTAATAAATACAACTTCGCAGTTTTCTGTAAAAAAAAAATCAAATTAAAAATTACAAAAAATAAAAAAAGATAAAATAAAAAATAAAAAATTTAAAACAGAAGTCACCCGGGGAGCTGGCCATTTCTGCACTACTGGCGCCGTCTGAAATATACTCTTTTTGTTAATTTTTTTATAAATATGCTTAAATTATTAATTATTTAATTAATAATATTTAGTTTTAAAAAATCATCTTCATGGAACAAATTATTATTGTTCAGAGTGACCAACAGATAAGTTCAAATATTTGGCTTTATGTACAGGTAGGTCCCTTAAGTTTTTAAAATTGTCAGAAAGGTCCCAGTTACTGATGAATGTAGTTAGGTTCTTTTTAATGAAAATCATTAGGTCTCGTTTGGTTCAAGAGTTGAATTTTAAATAAAAGAAAAAATATTTTATCTTATAATTTTAATGGAAAAAAAATTTAGTTTAATATTAAAAAGTGTATAAAATATGAAATAAAATTAATTTTAATATTCGTATTTATATTTGATGTAAAATAAATTTGATTTTTATAATTAAAATTTGTGTTTGGCCAAAACAAAGTTTGAATTAAATGAGCCCTTAGAGTTGATGCCATTTTGATATTATGATAACATATAAAGCTTGATTTTTAATACTTGTAATATTCGTATACTATGCCTAAACTCTTTATTCTTTTTTTTTAACCATTTGATCAACAACAAAAATGAGGGAAAGATCAAAAAAAAAAGAGGAAAGCTTTAAGAGGATTTAGTGAGTAGTAGTTTAAGAACATTAGGGTTCTTGAGAAATTGTGTTGTGTAAGTCGTGTGAGGCATCTTAATGCCAAAATGGACTTCACGTCATGTTTAACGTATTGCCATTGAAGTGTATGTTTGCATGTCCCACAAATCTTAGATCTTTCTGTTGATTGAAAATTTAAAAAAATAAATTTAACAACTGCTTCGTTGGAGCATAGATTTTCGACTGTATATTTTGTGGTAATTGTGTTGAATATTGCTCAACAAGTTCTTATTTAGGTTGTCAAACGAAGAATACGAATTTGTAAATAGAATGAATGGTTATCTATTTTTGTAAGCTATTCTAAGCTTTTAGTCTAAGTAAAAAAAATAATCATAAAAATTATAGTGAGGTTTAAAAGGGATAAATTAAATTATCTTACATTATTAGTCAATAATAAAATAGATTTAATATATAAATAAATGGCTACACATTAATATATTATTCAAAACTTTGCGCTACTAAGGTAAAACTATTATTTGTATATTAAGTCCTAGAATTTTATATTAATGTAAGATAACTCTTCGTGAATCTCTTAATAATTTCTTTCTCATGTAGATAATCATACTTTAATGCTATAGCTTGAGTTGATTCATTTATTACTATTTTTAGAATACTTAATATTTTTCTTTTTATTATCGATGTGAATGCTACGATGATTGAAATTGCCGATATAATTCACCGTTTTTAAAATAACATAGTTGACTATTTGATGATTTGATCAACATCTCCTGTTATGATTTTTTGTGAGAATGAAAAACTTCTCTTCCTTCTTACTCAAATGATATAAGGGCAATTGCATACAAGTTCTTGAAATAGATTTATAATTTTATGTAGGTACATAAAAATAAAAAGTTCCTTCTTGCTCCCTTTCACTTAATTTTTTTTTTCATGTTGGTCTTTTTTCATAGATTCTATTAAGTTTGACTATTAAGGCTCCGTTTGTTTAGAAGTTTAAAATTAACCTGGTTTAATTTTAACCAGGCATATCACATCACACATAAAATTTAATATTAAAAATTTAATTTATTTCACATCCTACACATATTACTAAAATAATAACTAACTTATATTACATCCCTCGCATATTCCAACATAATAACTAACTTTATATCACATCCCTCATATATCCCAACATAATAACTAACTTTATATCACATCCTCATATATTCCAACATAATAACTAACTTTATTTCACATCATTCACAACTTTTAATAAAAAAATATCTCTATCCAAATTTAATTTTAACCTTCTTAAATTTAACCTTACAAACAAACACACCCTAAATAATTATTTTAAAAAAATATAAAATATATATTTAATATTAAAAATTATTATTATAAATTAAAATATAAAAAAATAAGTTGAGGTTAGAATAACAATCTAAAATTTTTAAATATATATTTAAACTTTTTTAAAATAACAATTTAACAGTCAAATTTAATAGAATCCGTTAAAAAGAATTTGCTTGAAAAAAAATTTGTACATAAGAGACTCAAATGACATGTTTTTATTTTCGCAAATCTGCGTAAAATTTGGGTTTCAAATTGGTAGTCTTATAGAATTACACCAGTGATATAATTTACAAGTATATATAAAAATGTAAAGAAAAATAATCAAAATATTAATTTAATTTTCGTGTACGCTGGTTGTCACACTTGGTGAACATGTGCAAGCTGACAATAAAATGTGGGGCTGAAAATATAATAAAAAATTTTAATGATAACAAAACTGCATTCAATTTCTTCTTAAAATGAAGTCAAACTTCTATAAAAAAAAAAATAAATAAATTAAAACGTGAAGTCAAAGTTTTATATACACATAAATATTGTTCATAAAAATTTTATTGCAAGAAATTTAACTAATAAAATTTTAGTGAGAGGGAGGTGAGACGAAGAGTGTAACATCGTAATGTTCGATAAAATCAACTATAGAAAAAAATCAACGCGCTTACAAAAGAGTAACATTTTATGTGAAAAAGTCTAAGAGAAAAATAAAATCGAAGGAATTTTTTGAGAAGTTTTCAGTTCGCATTAACCTTCGGAATTGTTCTCGTAAGAAATGAGAGATTAATTGAAAGATGGAGAACAACCAATGGGAAAGCATTTTGCTAGCATGTTTGCCAGTCTTATATATTAGTCGATAAAATTCACGAGCGGTCAAAGTAGTTGAGTGTTTTCTCACAAAGTTCCTTCATGTTTGAAATTTTTTTTTAATCGATTATATTCATAGACGGTCAAAGTAATTGGATGTCTACTCGCAGAGTTGCTTGGTCACATTCTAATCGATTGATATCGAAACAAAAAAAATTAGTAATAAAAAGAGAGACGTTGGGCCATATTAATCCGAATAACGGTACAAAAAAATCAGACAAATTGAAGCAAATTATGGTAAGATTATTAAAAATTTAATTTTTGGGATATTTTTGTTCTTTAATAGGTAATTAAAAGAACTCTTCAAAAAAAATTTTTTTTTAGCTTTCTGCCGTAAGTGTTTTTTAACTTTTTAAAAACAATAAAATGCCCTTAAAAGCTATTTTTGTCGAATATAGCTTTTAGCTTTTAGTTGTATTAAAAACTTTTTTTTCATAAAAAAATTCCCAAATATAGCTTTAATTGTATATAGAACCATCAAAATTATCGAAATGAGTATTTTTTATTTGCAATGGAAACCAAAAACTAAGAGCTTATTTGCAAAGTTTCAATTTTAATAAAATTAAAATTAAATTTAAATGAAGATATTTTTTATTAAAAATTGTGAATGATATAAAATAAAATTAGTTATTATGTTGGAATGTATGAGAAATATGATATAAATTAGTTATTATTTAAATATGTACGTAGGAAGCAAAATAAAGTTAATTTTTTATTTTGAATTCTGTGTATGACGTAAAATATAATTAATTTTTAATATTAAATTTTATGAATAATGTGATATATTGAATTAAAAATTAGCTAAATTATTAATTTTAAACTGGATAAATAAATAGGCCCGAGTTTTAAAATCTTACAAACAGCCCTAAATTAGTGAATCTGAAAATCTCAAAAAAAATGATAAATTCTAATTTATTTTTTGATAGAGAATAAAAATGACAAATTCAATTTGCCAAAGTGTTAAAACTCTTTTTTTTTTTTTTGATAGGGAAAAGTTTTAAAACTCTTGGTTTGCTATAAAAAAGAAACTCCTGGTTTACTACAACGCCATATTCTCCATGATTTGACAAAAAATATTTTTCTTATTTATAACAGTAAATATTAATATATCACATTTTATATTTTACATAAAAATTTATTTTAATTTATATCCTACTTAATTTTTAATTTAATTATTAAATTTTTTTTTACATTATAAAATTGTAATATAACGAAGGAGTAACTTCATCGAAGCTTTCGAGATCAATTTATTATTTCAAGCAGGTTTATAAAAATAAAAACGTATCATCTGAATTCCTCCAGCCTAAAACATTTTTCACATTAGTTCTTTTTGACAAATTTTATTAAATTTGATAATTAAATTATTATTTTTTCAAAAATAAATTATATATTTAAATATTAAAAATTACTATTATAAAATTAAATTATAAAAAAAATATAAGTTAAGTTAAAATAGTAATTTAAAATACTGAAATATATTTGTAATACTTAAATATATATTCCTAATTTTTTTTAAATAATAATTTACGGAATTGTTAAAAATGAGTGAAAAGAATTTTATAAAAAAGTGCCTCAAATTGCACATTTTTATTTTTATAAACCTGTATGAAATTTTGATTAGGTCTCACATGCCTGAATGAAATTATTTCTATAATAAACTAACATTGTCTTCAGTCACAAATGTTGAAATTTTGTATTTCAGCGACTAAAATTTTCACCAGTGAAATGATGGCCAAATAAATTTTTTATCATGTAATTTTTAAAAATAAAAATTAATTTTTTATATTTTACGTAAAATTTTAATATAAAATTATAATTTTATTTTATATTTTACGTAACTTTTCTTAAAATATCATATTTTATTTGCAATTAATGTAATGAACTAATGTAATGAATTAATTTTAATTCTTATGATATATAAATTTTAAAAATAATTAAAAGTGTCCCTATTTTTTTAAATTATATTTTAATATTTTATTATTGCAAATTTGATGAACTAACTGTCTTAAGCCATATTTCCCATACAAGGCACCAAAACGTAATTTGCTCCTAAACATTATTCGTTTTATTTAAATATAAAATAAACTTATTATATATAATATAATATATTATTAAAAACTCATATATATATATATATCACTTTTTATAATTTTATAATTATTGTTATTTTTTTATTTATGATGAAATATTGACAAAAATATTTAAATGAACCAGCATTAATGTTTAATATAATCTAAGAGGCCAATGAGGATGTTAAACTTTCTTAGAGATTATAGGTTTAAAAATTTAAAAAGTGGACCTGTATTATATTATAACTTAATCTCAGGGTACTCAGAAATAATTTATTTGTCTTTGCTCGGCCACGCTGTACACCCGCATCGCGAGTCCCACTAATTACGGGTGTTAATATGGATCGAAGATTGAAAATCGATTGAAAATTGAATCGAAATCGAGTCGATATAAATGAGCCCACTAATGAGCTAAAAGTTTGGCTAGGTAATGATTGCGAGCCGATTTTGAGCCGGGTAGGCTCGACTCAGTCCAAAATCGGCTCGAATTAAAATATATTTTATATTATAATATATTTAATATATATTAAATATAATATAAATATGTTATAATATATATATATATATATTATAAACCGAGCGGATCTCGAGCCAGATCGAGTCGAGCTTACCCGGGTCGATATCAGTTCGAAAAAAATTGAGATTAGATTCATTTTCGAGCCGGTTTGAAAATGAATAGAAATCGGCTTGAAGTCGATTAGAATCGTCTCGAGTCGGCTCGAAGTCGAATCAATCAACTTCAAATCGATTTCGAGTTGATCAAAATGTGATTAATCTAATTTTAAATCGGTATTGGCTCAGTTCGAAATCGGGTCAATAACGGCCCTACCACCAATCAACGCCTCTTCGAATTCTTTCCTCAGTTTTGTGTAGCGGTTCCTGTTGCCAACTAAGCCGGCGGCCGGCTAGAATGCTCAAATAGGTGTCAGTTAGAAGTTTATTTTTATTTTTATCTTTTGTGGTAGTCAATTAAAAGTTAAATGGATATTTTATTAATTTTTTTTTTATAAATAAAAGCTATACTGATATTACATACATAATAATTAAACTATTTAAAAAAACCTATATTGTACTCGACGACTAGGGCCTGGTCGTGTTCAGGTGAATTTATCTCGACTTGAATTTAATTTTTTATATTTTTTAATGAAAAACTCGAATTTAATTTTTTGAATTTCAAACTAAATATATTTCTAGTTAATTATTTTTTTTAAATTTAGTGGATTATTTAATTGAATTGATATTATTCTTAATATTACTTTAAAATTTATTTAATCACTTAGCATATATTATATATTTTATATAATATTTTTAGTAATTATATATAATATATATTTTTGTATTTTAATTTCTTCAATATATAAGGCAAAAAGTATATAAGTATGTGAGTTTCTCTTATTTTTTTCTTATATATATATATATATTTATTTATAATAAAAATCAATTATACGGACGCAGTAACGGCGGTGTGACCTCGCGCAGCAGCGCGTGACGCAGGATGGCCGCTCTCTAATTTGTTTTTAATATTTTTTTATGGAAAATTTGCTTTCAGTTTTTTTTTTTTTTTTGATTTTATTGTTTTTCAAAGTTTCCTCCTCTCTGCGGACCAGGCCGTCGTCTTTGACGACGCTTTAATGCTTCTCTCATCTTTCGTCCTTTCTCCGTGTCTCGGGTTTTCTCCCTCTCTCCTCTCCTTTTTCTTGAGCGTTCTTTCGGTTTGAACGGAGAGAGGGTAGAGGAGGAGGAGGAGGAGGAGAGAGGCACGATGATGATGAAGACGAGGGGAAGCGGCAGCGGCGAGAAGAGGGTTTCACCGAGATGGATCTTCTTACTTTGCATCGCGAGCTTCGGCCTCGGAATGCTGTTCACTGACCGGTGAGATTCTCGTTTTGAAGGAATTGGGTTCTGATTTGCCAATAATTCAAAAGGTTTTTGACATCAATAGTTTTCTTCTTTGAACAGTTGATCCACCTATTTGTCTTCTCTTCCTATTATCGATTCATTCATTCATCATTTTTAGACGTCCTTTGATTGCAAACTGGTCTAATTTGAAGTTCTTTTGAACCGGGAAGATTCTGGCCCGTTCCAGAATCGAACAGGCAGATTATCTCACAACGGCGGCAGGAACAGGACCTTCAAGTTGTGTCTGAAGATTGCACGACTAAAAAGGTCAGCTTATTTTTTCAATCAGCTTCGCAGATAATTCACCTCTTTTGCACTTTTGTAGTGCTCCCCCCCCCCGTCATGTTAACTGTAATTTAGCATGGTAACAGGAGCATGGGAAAGATAAGGATATAATGGGAGAGGTTACGAGGACCCATGAAGCCATACAGTGAGTTGATGATTCTGATAAACTTTCTGTTGATTGACTTATTTGCTAGGTAGCTTAATTATTTGGTTGAGATTAACTATGAATTTTACTGCACTCAGATCTCTGGATAAGACAATTTCAACTCTTCAGATGGAGTTGGCTGCCACAAGGAGCTCCCATGAGCTTATGGGTGTGGATGGTTCCCCAACCATCACAGCATCCAGCCAGCAAAGAAAGAAGGCCTTTATTGTTATTGGGATCAATACAGCATTTAGCAGCAGGAAGAGGCGTGACTCAGTTAGAGAGACATGGATGCCCCAAGGTTTGCCTTTTAACTATTACTGGCTGAAATCCATAGAAGTTTTTTATTTGTGCTTGGATGATATTAAAGTTGTTGTGAGTTGTAGTGTCAGTATGTTTTAATGGTTGAATGTTACATGGTTATGTTCATGCAATCTGTTTCACATGTTGAATGGTGAAATTTCATAAATCTTTGTAGAAGCAAACCAAACTTTGCTACCGTCATAGCAAAATGGAAGTCTTTTCATCTACATTTAAGATTCATTATAAAGTGGTATTTTTAGATGATGCATTTTTTGTCTACTCAGGTGAGAAGCTTGAACAACTAGAACGTGAGAAGGGAATTGTTATCCGGTTTATGATTGGCCACAGGTACTTCATTTTACTTGATCTTTTCTAGATAAGTTTGAGACTACAATCAAGAACATACTTGTTTTTCATATGCTTTCAATAATTTTCATTTTTCAGTACATAGATACCTACCTACACTTAACCATGCTTCATATTTCTTTATTGTGTGATTTAACTTCAAAAAAAAAAAGATCTTGTCATATGCTAATGCTAGGATTGACATATCACATCACATGTATTCAAAAAGAATTTTTTCGATCCTTAAAACGTAATGTTCTTACCATTGATCATATTCAAAAGCTTTGAAGTGAATTTGACTTAGCATGCATGTTAACTTGGATCTAACATGCTTAATTTAAGCCATCCATGTGTCATCCAAACCATTGGACCATGGTTGACTGACGATCGACGGACAGCTGACTGATTCATGGATTTATCCTTCACAAAACAGACTTCCTCTACCAAACATACTTCTCCCTACTATGAGCTACACTTTTTTCGGATATCTTACTTCTTCCTGTGCATGGTTGATAGTCCAAAGGTATCCACCAAGTGCTTCAATCCATTCTAGGGTTATCAACATGTGCCGCCTACTTTCCATGTCAGACAAGCACTTTTGACAAATAACGATTTTGCGACCATGCGCCTTTCCTTGAAAGCTCCAATGACCAATGGATAGAACCTAGCAGCCGGTGCCCTTTGGTAGATAGGTGGTTGGGAAAGTGACATAAAGAAATACTTGATAAGCTTTTCCCAGTTATAAAAACCAAGCAAAAGGAATGGCCCAAGGGTCTCCTTTTTGGATCGGTCTACTAGCTCCTCACCAATTGTAATTCTGGTGCTCGAAGTCGTCTTCGTGTCATTCATCATATGCTTTGTTACACTCCAGCTCTCTACTTCCCTTGTAACACTTTGACAAGACATAGTGGATTTATCTTTTCCTTGTGTTTTTCCATTGTTCTTAGTGGTTTTTCTATGTAAAACTCCGTTGCATTTTTTTTAATGTCTGTTAATTGCTCTTTGGTAGTTTTAGCTTTTGGAAATGATCTCTTTAGTGTGAGACCAAAGCCTTTATTTTCCATTGACAAATGTCTGTGTCAACATCTTTATTAGTGTTGTTGAGGTTATTGAATGACCCTCTATTAGTAATTTCATCATTTGGGCCAACGCAGCGCAACATCATTCTAAGGGACAACTAGCTCGACCCTTTCGTCACTTTTGGGCATAACTTTGGGCCCTAGGTTTCTTGTCGGGGAGCTTGTTATTACGATAGCCAACTCTTCAATAGAAGCTCCCTCATGAGAATACTCTCATTGTTTTTCAGCTTCGTCACATAAAGGTGTCATCTAATGGTAATTCTTATTAACATTCTTCTTCCTGCTCATGTCTCCGACATATGTAGCACGGCAATAGGAGTTGACGAGACATCCTCCTTCCTGCTTTTCTTTATTGTCGAAGAGAGGCCCACGATGCTAGATCGCTCCAGCCTCTTCATTGATGTGGCCTATAACCATTAATATTTCATTCGAAATCTTGAATTTGCTCTAATGTTCGCTTTGTATGAGTTGGGGGCTACGATTGTTCAGATCTTATACGAATAAAAGGTCACACTTTTGACCATTATTTATTCTGTACGCCTTCATTCAAGTGTCATCTCTTGGTTGGACGATGGTATCACAAATCCTATGAATGTCAGACTCATTTGACTTGAATCTAACATGTTCAATTCAAAAAAATCCACTTGTCATGGTTAATTCATGGTCAACTAATGACTAACTGATGGATGGATCTATCTTTTAGCAAATACTTTCTTCGTTGAACAAACTTCTCCCATTTTCATTAGATGAATTTCTCCCTTCGATAAGCTACTCTCCTTTCAAACAGATTACTCCTTGAGCATGGTTGATTGTTTAGAGACCCCTGTGAAGTACCATCGTCTGTCTTAGAGTCATTAAAATGTGCTGCCTACTTTCATATCAGCCACGACCACTTCTAGCTAATTATGGATATATGACCATGTGCCCATCATGGGAGCTTAAACAACCAATGGGCATATCCTAGCTAGCGATGCTTTTGGGTAGATTGGTAGGTGGGATAGTGACTGACATAAAGGGGTTGTTTGGTAGGAGTATGTTTTGTGGTTAGATTGAGTTGTTTTGGGCAAGAGAGAAAAAAATATTTTAATATTATTATATGAAATAAGTTTATTTTAATATTTATTATTTCTGTTGGTTGTGAAATAATGTTATTTTTTTTTATTGAAGTATATTTAGGATGTGAAATAAAATTTATTTTTTATGTTAAAATTTGGATATGATATGAAATAAAGTTGATTTTTAATACTGGAATTTGTAGAACTTTTTCTAGCTCAGTGAGGAGGGAGCTTGCCTGGAACTAGGGGGTCTCTAGGTTCGAATCCACACCATAATTCCCACTTGGAGTGGAGGGAATTATGGTGTTTAGGAGAAAAAGAATTTAAAAAAAATTTATGTAGTATGTGAAATAAATATAAAATATTAATTGGGTGTTTTAAGTATGGGTTGAGGTGTTTTGGCTCTCATGAAAAACACTGGAAAGGCATATAGCATTTCTAAACTATAAATACAAGTTAAAACGAATCTTCAATGCTCCCCTTTTGGGATTAGTTTTATAGTTACTAACCAATTGTAATTTTGCTACTCTAAATTTTCTCCTCCTCCTTCTTGCTCAGGTCCATTGTAACTCTAGTGATTTGTTCCCTTTGTAACACTTTGGCAAAGCGTAGTAGATTTTTTGCTTTCTTTTATTTTTTATGTTAATTGATCCTTCACAGTGTTAGCTCTAAGACAATCTCTCCGGCGTGAGATTAGAGGCCTCTATCTATCATTGACAAATTTCTGCTTCAAGAATACAATTTAGGAAATCTGAATCGGATTTGGCATACTCGTTCATACTCACTCAACCACTAGATTTTGGATTTTCAATATTGTTTCTGCTTGTTGTTGACTAACATTTTCTCTAATTTATTGTATTTTTCTTTTTTCATGTTACTTTACATGATATAGTCATTGCCTTATTGGTATACTTTCAAAATAGCAAACAATACAAAATGGAATTCTGCTTTGAAAATTTTGACTTCATTGTGCTAGCTTCTCACAGATAGCTGTAACTGCTTGAAGTGTTATTTATGTAGTTAGTATAAGTTATACTCTCCGGTGCTTTACATAGCACCCTCAAGAAGCAATGAATTAGATATAGTTATACTCTCCAGTGCTTTACATAGCACTCTTAAGACAATCTATCTCTGTACTTCTACAAATGAGCCAATTGTACTTGTATTGGTTTGTCGTTTCTTTTCTTAGGTGGTAGATGCTAATATGTGATGGAGTACCTTTTAAAAAAAGCAGCATGGTATTTTATTTCCTGATCTATTTGAATATTATTGAGGAGTTAGAAGTTGTTTAATAGTTTATGCTCATTTTTATTGTGGGTATTTTGGTGATTTAGCTTAGCAACTTTTATTATTTTTCTTCTCATAGAGAGAGGTTCTAACTGGATAATCAAGAAAAAAAGCTTAAAATGAAGTGTAACAAGAGTTTTGTAACATATGTCTCAGATGAAAAGGAAATCTTGTAAGATTAATATTGGACCATTTATGCTATATAGGAAAGTGTTGAGCAGTCATGTGGCAAAATATCTATCTGGTTAATATAGTTGAGTTGCATATGATGAATGAGTGGTTGCTTTAGAGTAGAATATTTTACGAAGAAGGTGGGTTGACACTCATAAAGAATAAGATTAGGGAGGGGTGTTTAATATGGTTTCATTATGTTCATAATTTCCTTATAGATGCTCTTGTATGTAAATATGGGAACATAATGTCAAAAACAGGAAGGAGAAGACAAAATATTTTAAATTTGGTTATTAAACATGACCATGACTCACTTGTGCTAATGGAGAGAATTGCTCTAAAATTTAGTAGAGCTGAATGGAAAAGAGAAATTCATTTTGCCAACGCCAACTTGTTTGGGATCACAACTTTGTCATTGTTGCCGTTGTTATATTGAATGGGCAAAATCTTCTTGGGAACTTGGATGAATTTAGAAAAATGCTTTTCCCCTTTTAGTCTCCTTTCTCTCTTCTTCCTCTTCTCTCTTCTCTCTCTTCTTTTCTCACTTATTTTTGTTCATGTTTGTCTTAGCATAGATATATTCTTTCTGTAAGGTCATATATATCTTTAAATATTAACATTTATTTATTTATTCTTATATATATCCTTCTAAGGCTGCAGCTCACAGCCTCTTGAAGAAAGGTGGGCAGTGGGACCACTATTTACTTATGTTTTTATAAATTAAGGTTTTCACAGATTTGGAAGCTGCTAAGCTCCTTGTTTCATCAATACTGTATTATCTGTTTTATTCGCAAGTGGCTAATGAAACTAGATTTGCCTTTTTTGCACAGTGCTACATCAAACAGTATTCTTGATAGGGCAATAGATTCTGAAGAAGACCAACATAAAGACTTTCTAAGGCTGGTATGCTCTTTCTTTTCTCTAATCATACAAGGTTAAATGTCTTGTTTTCTTATGTTGTCCGTTAATGAAATCAGGATCATGTTGAAGGCTACCACGAATTATCTGCAAAAACAAAGATATTCTTTTCTACAGCGCTTGCGCAGTGGGATGCTGAATTTTATGTCAAAGTGGATGATGATGTCCATGTTAACTTAGGTAACAAATCTACTCTTGGATCATTTTTTAGACCTATATCATAGAAATCATTCAAGTTAATGGTATTGGAGGCTTTTTTAGGTATGCTGGCTGCAACTCTTGCTCGCCATAGATCAAAGCCCAGGATCTATATAGGATGCATGAAATCTGGTCCGGTTCTTTCTAATAAGTAAGTTTTGATTCTCTTCTCAAATGGGCTTAGTCTAGAAGCAAAAACTATGCCTTGCGCTCTGCCTTATTTGCATAATCACGATACCGTTATGTCAACGTCATTAGCAGCAGCTTTATCCAAGCTAGTTGTTGTCTTGATGTCAACGTCATTTGTAGCGGCTTTATCCAAACTAGTTGTCGTGCTTTGATGAATTTATTTTCATCATCTTAACGTGTTCAATGCAACATGTTAATTTTCGCTTAACTAAATCTTTTTTGTATGATATCTAACAAACTTACTGTTGTCCTGTTCATTTTTCTTTCCCTATTCCTTTGGCCAAATTTTGCTGCTTGCAGTAGTGTAGTTATTTCTCTATATTGTACATGTTAGCACCACTTATGTTTATTCTTTCTAATCTTATCTTTGGCAGATGTTATTCTCACATTCTCTTTAATATAACCATTTTTTACTTCTATTTTTACAACATTTTCATATTAACATTTCCATTTATGTGATACTAAGTTTTGACCCCATTTTTTTCTATTAGGAATGTGAAATATCATGAGCCCGAGCATTGGAAGTTTGGAGAAGAAGGAAACAAGTACTTCCGTCATGCAACAGGCCAAATATATGCCATCTCCAAAGATCTGGCGACATACATTTCAATTAACCAGTGAGTCATGGCTAGCACCGTCTATATTACAAATAATAAAAGATTTTATGTTTATATAGTGTTAATCTTTGTTAATCTTTTTAAAAATATTTTTATAGGCCTATTCTACACAAATATGCAAATGAAGACGTATCTCTTGGTGCATGGTTTATTGGGCTTGAAGTTGAGCATATAGATGAAAGAAACATGTGCTGTGGAACCTCACCAGGTGCCGTTCCCGCCCATTAACAATTAGTTTTTCTTATGCTATTGGAAACAAACTATTTATGTGATACATCATTGGTGTCTTTCCTCAATCAACCTTTAAACTTTTTTTGTTATTTAGTTACATGACTTGGGCATTTCAGCTGTGAAACTTACATGACCACTAAGTCAATAAATGTTCTGTTTACCTGTATGTGCCTCCCATTGATGTGATCATAAATTTAAAGTATAAGCTGGCCAGGTTGATGTATAGGAAGGAAAAAACAATGATAACTGGCATTTTGGATTATACTCGAGTAATATGCATGCATTCAAGTTTCAAAGTCATCATCTGATAGTTTCTTTGAACTATTGATAGTCATCATGAATTTTTCATCAATCATTCCTGTTAAATGTTGCATAATACTGTAAAATAGAAAACATTTTATGAAATTTTTTGGTCCGCTAGTTTCTCTATTCCTCCTTTTTAATGGGTTCATATTTCACTGACCGGGCTCGTTCGGTTCAGGATTATACCGAGTATTTGAGCATAAGCTTTTCTTGATAATATTGTTTGACTGTCAGTGAGATAATAAGTAGTATAATCTGAAGGCTTCTTTGGTCTTGAAGCGAGAAAGTTGTTGGGTTGTCAACTGAGATTGTGGCTATTCAAATCTGCAGACTTACTGATTGAGATTTGCTTTGAATAAGAACAAAGTTCAACTAAATAAAAATCATATTGGTTCATGAGCCACAATATTGGTTGGGATAAAACTTGTGACTGTAATATAGATTGGGATTTCAAGGTGAAATTAGAAGAGCCTAACCATGTTTGAATGAAACTAAATTTGGGAATTAGGATTATAGCAAATGCTTGATTGAGATTTATCTCTCTGAAAAATGCTTGTTCATGTTATGATCCCGCTGTAGATGTCTGAAGGTACAATCTGAATTTTGTTTCCTTTCATTCGTTGCTTTTCTCCAGATTGTGAATGGAAGGCTCAGGCAGGAAATTTGTGCATTGCATCGTTTGATTGGAGTTGCAGTGGAATATGCAAATCAGTTGAGAGGATAAAGGATGTCCATGCCCGTTGTGGGGAAGGAGACGGAGCTGTATGGAGTGCTCTCTTCTAAGTTCTCTTTCGCTTACTCTCGCAGCTTCAGTCGACAGAAAGGCTCAATTTTCATGCCTCGAAATCGTGCAGAAGTCGAGTGTCTACCCTGAGGGACTTAATTTCCAGTATGATCGAAGTTGTTGATAATTGCAAGATAGAAAAGTGTTTGCAATTCATGGTATTGATCCATATGAAATACACCCCAGCTGATATCTTTATATTTCTTCATAGGGTGGGTCAAATGTTGAGATCATGTAAAATTCTTCAGGATGTATGATTTTCTGTGTTTTGGGGGCATTTACCTCTTTGTAGCAATTTTGTAAGACTATCATTCTTTTACTCTACTATAAGGTTTATGAATTTTTTTCTTATAAATGTCATTCTGATTGCAAGATCTTCAATAATTTTACGATCAACAGCATTTTACTTGGTGAAATTTGATTCCGATTCCTCCCTTGAATTCATGATTCTCCTACTTATTAGCTTCGGTCTAAATTCTAACCTGTTTATCGAGTCGGTCACATTTGATTTGGAGATTGTGCTGCCTACCCAAGCCGAGTTTGAGTCAGCCTCTGGGCAAAATGACAACTTCTCCGTTGCTAAATCTTATTTTCTTAAACCGACATTGTGATCTAAATATGTGTGTAGATATGCCTCCATGTATCAAGTTAGTTAATAGCTGGATCCAATTTATTCAAGTTGCATTCCAGCATTAAAAAAAAGAACTAAATTGGATTGAAAACATTAAGAATTTGATTTCAGCTTACTACCTTAAACCAAAAAAAATACAAAAAGAAATCATAAAAAATATTTTTACATACTTATAGCTAAATAATGAGGTGTCAACCTTATCTTTTATTAGATTTAGCCTTCAAAAAATTTTTCAATTCGAAAGATTATGCTCACTGAGAGCCATGCTCCTCTACAAAAATGCAAAAAAAGAAAAAGAAGAGAGAGAAAAACATATAAATTATTACAAATATCTATTCACTTCATTCACCTGTAATTGACCTTGAATAAGAGAATAAGAACTAATGATCTCCATTGGAGTAGTGCACTTCAGCACAAGATTGCCTTAGAGCACTTTTAATAAATTAGAATCTCTCATAATCTGATCTTGTAATATTATTTTTCAACATATCTGACACATAGGCCATGAAATCTATTTATAGAGGTTTCAATTCTCCACAAAAGTCAATTTCAAACTGCTGCCAAAAAATCCAAGAAAAAAAATAAAAATTTTAGTACTCAAAAGAGATTGGGTCTGCTTAGGTTTGTTATTTTGATACCCAAGCTTTAGTTACCTTCATTGACCAAAACCTCAAAATAGGATATGAGGTCAACGTGATTGATCTATATCTGTTCATATGTCATGTGTTGGAATTTTTTTTGCGAGATACGGTGTATCTTAAGCCGGTCTTATCGTAGAATGCACATTGTTGACCTAGCAAAATATCATAGTATTTGGTGCTAAAAGTGGACTGCTCTAAATTTTTACGAAATGCATCCATTGTGTTCTTTATGATTAGGAGACTATATTTTTAGGACTACTTTTTCGCGGACCTTTGTTGTTTCATGATTGATAATGGAAGGATACTGTAGTCTTTTGCTTTATAGGTTTGATTATCTGGATTACTAGAAATTAATACATCTTTGAAAGAGTAACAGTTTCGGTAGATAAAATTTTGGAAAGGGCTACTGTTAGAACCTTCTCTAACACCCCTAGTCAAATGGCTCTAGTCGAACAGCCCTCCTCGAACAGCTCTAGTCGGACAGCTCTTCAAGAAGATATCACCAGATCGTACCCTCCGTACTATTATATCAATTCAGCATTTAAGGCGGCATGAGGGTTCACTGCCTAATCGTTCTTTGCAGGAATAAGTATCAGATATGACAGACTTTATCTATCATGCCCCCTCCTCTCCAAGCTATAAATAAGAGGGAGGAGGAGAAGCTCGAGGATTCTTTCACTGAAGAGGTCACTCTCTCTTTCTCTCTTGTACTTATTTTTTTATTCGGTCTCCATTTAGAGACCCTCAAGCTTTGTAAGAGAAGGGATTCGATTAGTGGATTTAAATCGCCTAGACGACGTTATAATTTTTTCCCCGGATACTCTGGTTTCCACATAAAAATTATCGTTTTATTTTATTCTATTTTGACATATTTTTTACATCAACAACTATCAAAATATTGAGGGATTATCTCTTTTACAGTTCACTTGAAGCTACTTTTCTGCCTCTATTTTAAGCCTTGTGCCTTTGGAGACTTCCACATGAAGGACTTGTAAAAGTCAATGCATTTGTGAGAACCGGCCGTGAAGTCATTGGCATTAGTGTGATGATTAAGGTTCACCAAAGCGTGGTCATTTTAGTAGCATCCAGTCGTATTCATGAGATACATTTATTGGAGATTCACTCCACAAATGATTGAATGTGCGGTGATGAAGGCGGGCCTGATGTTGCTCTTGGATCGAAGCTTCAAAAGGTGGATCATCAAATCGGAGGCGGCAAATGCGATTCACTTTACGTTCTATTTAGCTCCATTTGTTCCTGTGGCTCTTACTCTTGATGACATTCCTGATGGTATCAATCATGCAGAGCGTGGCATAATTAACCTTTGCTTTCACTCCAAGAACACTATGGCCAACTAATTAACGATGTTTATTTTACCTGAAACTCTATGGTCTGCAATTACGTAAAGGGCCTATTTATTTGTAAAATTTAATTTAATAAAATTAAAATTAACTATAATTAAAGATATTTTTTTATTAAAATTATGAATAATATGAAATAAAATTAGTTATTACATTAAGACGTGAGAGATATAATATAAATTAGTTATTATTTTGAATATTTTTACAATCGAAATCTTTTAATCAAAATTTAGCATGTAAAATTCTTTTTTTTTTTAAATTTTAAAAATTATTAGTTTGACTCCACCACAGCTTAATGTGGATCGCAAGAGCATTTGTTTGTTAAAAGACAACATATTAAAATACAAACCACTTTTTATAATTAAACGATTTATTTAATTTTTTTTTATAACAAACGATTTATTGAAGTATGAAAAACATGACTGGCATTGATTAGGGTAAAGTAAAAAAAATTAGTTCACAATGAAAATTTTAAAAATATTTTACTAAATTTTAATAAAAAAATTATTTTAAAATTTTAAATAATTTATTTTAAATTCTTTGAGTTTATAAAATAATATCATGAATATTCACGATTTTATATTTTTAACATCGAGATCTCTACTTTTTTTAATATAATTATTAACTGAGTTAATTTTTATTTTTTATTAAAAATTACAATTTTATTTTCTCTCTCCTCCCCATCCTACTTAGGCAAATAGGTCGACAAAATTGGCGGGGGCTGCCTTCTGAGGTGACTCCCCATTGGCATGAGGGAGATGAGCGAATATTATTGTAATTTAAAAAAAAATTTATAATTAAAAAAATTTCAGTTAATAATTATATTAAAAATCAAAAATTTAAATATTAAAAATTTAAATATAAATTTATATAATATTATATTCTAAATTTAGGCACATGGATGTAGTTTATCCTAAAACTTTTTGGCCCTTGACCTACAGTTTGTATGAGTAAGTAAGAAAAAAATTATTGCTTGTAGGCCATAACTGACGGTATAAGTATAATAATTAATTGCTATGGGACTTTTGTGCAAGAAAAGGATTAGATAAAATAAACAAAAATTGCTTAAATATTATATAAAACTTTAATTAAATTATGCTTTGGTTACTTTTGGTCGAGTAAATAATATTTTATTTCACAGCGTTACTCGAGTTACAGTATATATGATTTAATTTTTAAATGAAAAAATATAATATTACTTATCAATATCATTGCATAGAAACAATTGAAGCAATTATTAATGAAGTTTTATGATTTAAAAGAATCTAATAATGTGAGTTTATTGATTGAAACATCACAAATAAAATATTCATATGCAGACTAAATATAGTTGATATAATAATCAGATAATAGAAAACCTTATAATGTAAATGCTCATAAAGTGGAACAGAGGTTCATGAAAATACAATTTCAGAAATATCAGGGACTTTCATGTAAATGATGCAAACTACCCGCTCTTTATTTTCGCCAAATGGAGGGAACTAGGAGAGGGAGAGATTTAGAATTCTCTCAAACCCTAGCCGGGCTCTGGCGTCGAATCTAAAACCCTTCTCCACCCCAACTTTTCACCGTTTTCTCTGAGCGATCTTTCTCATCGAGATCTGGTTTTGGATGGATCGGTCCAGCGAAGATCAGCTGGCGGAGAAGCGGCCAAGGCGATGCGTTCAATCGAAGCTCTCATTCGCCGTTAGTCATCGCGGGAAGGGGTCGGGAAATGCCGTGGGGCCGACTCTGGTCGTTGCTGTGGAAGATGGAACAAGCAATTCGGAGCGGAGCGACAGCGAGGGTAAGCGGAAGCGGTATAAGAAGAGTAAACCTGTAGATCGACCTCCAGAAAAGGTAATCGTGCGATCCGTCGCGTGTTTCCAAACACAGTAGAGTTTTGTTGTTTTTTATACAATGCAAGTTGTTTTGCGTAGCAATTTGGTAAGATATTGACCTGATACTGCTCTCCCGTGGATAGAAAAAAAGTTATGGCCCCTTTTCCATAATGAAAATTCGCTATTTCTTCTATGTAACAAGTTTAGTTCATTTGTAGTTAATGCTGTTAAATGACAATATAAAAAAGCTGTTAAATGACGAAATGTTGACTAGTGGACATTGATTTGATGATAACAAGTTGCGACAGCCTAAAATAATTTGGGAGCATCTCAGGGGCATCATCCAATAATTGTCATCAGTGATTGCCTATAACTTTCGACCTAGAAGACATGCTAGATCATGACAACTTCTTTGATAACCCTATAGTTGTTACTGCTCGAATTGCCAATCGTGAAGAGAGTCCTTATCAACACAAGCACTTCAACAAATATCCTATTTGAACCAACTTTTTTCCAATTAGAGATTCCCACTAAAAACCTCTTCCTTGGTGGGATCAACCTCATTGACTTCTCAAGGGAAAGACTCTTAGACTCACTCCCTTGGGATTCATCTTCATTCCAGTCATCTTCGAGAATGTTAGTGGCTGCATAACACACATGGGCACCTTCATCATTGTTCGTTCTCATTTAAGGTATAATCCCATCCTCGGAAGGCCCACTCTGAACCTATTTGGGATATTACCATCCGCGATGCATCTCTGCATTAAATTCTAAACTCTGGTTGATGTCATCTTCTTTGAGGTTACCCTGTCCAGGCACTTAAGGCTTACCGGATTGCGGTCTAGAACTTAGTGGACCAATTTGTCCTTAGGAGGATATAAAAACACCTCCATGGAATGTGTTTCTGATCTGATGGATGTGGTTTGAAGGTAGAAAGTGTAGCAATCAAATCCACTTGAGCTCGGGACCTAATTGCCTTCTACGGAGCATAATTGATATCGAGGTTTTCGAGCTCTATGGATTACTAAAGTAGTTGTTCGGAAACTTTAGGAGAGTGTAGGATGCGTTAAAGAGGTTAGTCAGACATCGCCTTTATGGAGTGGGCCTGGAAGTTAGGACCCAACTTCTTGGCAGCAATGATCAAGGCCATTGCGTGCTTCTTAAGGATAGGGTACTTTGTTTTCGTACTTGTAAGAATATTACTTATAATAAACACCAAGCATTGTAAGTCATTGTCTCACAGACAAGTGCTGCAGAAATAGTGCTATTAGAAGCTCCATGACAGAGTGAAAGAACTTCTCCGTCGAAGTGGGTTTTAGTGGACGCCCATAATTTGCTTAGTTAATTCGCTGCTAAATCTTGTATTAGCAGTTTCACTTAGGACCTTGAGTTCTAAATCTAATCATGGCCTTTTTCTGCCACACTTGGGATGATCTTTGTCATCACCAAAAGTTTATTGCCTCAACTTCAATAACCCATAGGTTATCACTAGATTCCCCTACCAACAAATCTCATATCATTTGATTTGAGGTGGTCTGATTACTTCTGAAGGTCATCACCTCAATTGAGGGAGCCTCTGATTAGCACTGATACGTCAGATCAAAACTTAATCATAAGCTTGATCTAAGAGGCTTGATCACCAGGAGACTCGCCTTTTCTTTTCTTTCTTTTTTATTATTTTCCTCTTTACTTGAGTTAATTTTAAATGGGATAATTCTTAGGTTGTCACCGAATGCCATTGCATCAACTTCCTAACAGCTTTTGGTAACAATCCTTTTTTTTCTATTCAATTCAAATATAGACATGCTTTGTATTATCATAGAAAGATCATATTTTTCTATTCACCCACACGAATAAAATTGAAACAGTAGCATATTCCTCACATTACATAAGCATATAATCAACAATACATCATGTTTCACATTCATCATTGTGTTAATCACATATAGTCATGTTTTGTATAACTATATAAATATTTAGATCAGCATCATCATGCACATGAGTAATTTCAACAAACATCTTAAACAAATATGTATCTCATTTAAATCACCAAGTTTCTATTGGTTCCATCATTGTCGTATATTAGATTTTAATATTTAACAAATTATGTAAGTTTCTTATTTACTAATTAGTTTATTTAGTATCTTGATTACAAAGGTTTACTACAATAATCATACTTGTGGTCAAGTAAAATAGATTGGGACAGGATGTGTTGCTGCTTCTATGTATATGAAGTGAAGATTGTACGTTCATGAAATGAAAATCAACAAATGAACTTGACATTGAAGAATTTCCTTTTCTTATGGCAGATTGGAATCATATTTTCTCCTAAGGAGGTTAACTTTAGGACTTCGGAGTTTTTGAGATCGGCAATTTTCTATAAAGACAATCCTATGTAGTTAATCACCCGTCTCCTTAACGGAGGATGACTTTTGATTAGGGTAATAATTAACTTACCAAATTGATGACATAAAAACAGATAGGGATAAAGGAAGAATCCTGTCAAGATCTTATGATTTTATCATCCAGGGTTCCATCAATAATTCTAATTCATTTAAACTTTTTGTTATAAGGTTACAGAATGATTTGTCAAGAACCATGAGTTCTATCGTCCAAAGACATTTTGGTGAATTAAGATGAAATTTTTCAGAGTCATTTCAGAGTTAAACTCTATGGGGCTTCTATAAATACAATGATTAAGACACTTAAGATTGCCTAATCACTTTATTCATAGACAATTTGGAGTGCTAAGAAATTTGGAGCTTAGCATTGGAATTGTGACTTAAAATGTTGTGGGACTTAGAAGAGCTTAATTATTAGATTGATTTGGGAACCCTTGGATATTAAGAGATTTGATGGGCCTAATACTTCAAGGGTATTTAAATTTAGAACCTGAGTATTAAGATATTAAGTCGGATTGAGAACCCTTGGATGTTAGGGGATTTAAAAGCTTAACATCTTAAAGGGAATTTGGATTTAAAGTTTGGATCTGATTTGATTGAATTTTATATTTGATTTGAATTTGAGTCTAGATTTGAAGATTTGAGTTTAATTTGGGTTTGGATTTTTTTTTTTGGTTTTGATTTGAAGACTTGGAACTTGAATTTTATTTGGATTTGGGGCATTTGAATATTTGAAAGATTTAGATTTGAAGATTGAAATTGGAATGTTTGAGGATTTGATTTTAAGATTTAGGACTTGGATTTGAGAACTTGAGAATCTGATTTGGATTACAAGTGTTTATCTCAAAATACTTTGGGCGAACTTAGAGTAGAGGGACTTTCTTGTAAATTAGAGGTAAAATGGACCTAAGTGAAATAGTCATAATATAGGCCTTTTAGTGTAATGTTTCATACCTTTTGAATCCGAAATATGGGGTATGAGGTACATGAGCTCCATGTTCAATATTCATGTTCAATTCTCATGTTTTAGAATCCAGATGAAAGTTTAGGACTTAAATGAGATTTTTATAAGTTATGAGACTTGATTGTAAATATATCGTTGATTGACCCAAATATCATAAATTTGAATTTGGAGCATCATAGAATAGGTGATTTCTATGTGCAACATTAAATTCTAAAAAGGTAGGACTTAGGTGAAACATTTATGTAGTTTAGTGTAATTGTACCACTATTGTCTTTTACTATAGATTTATAGTTAAAAGTCTTTAGAAAATTTATTTTGAGGGGATAAGGACCAATATTGGTCGATTTATCCAAACATCCATGTTTGAGCTACACTTGGGCTTTAAATGAAATATTAGAGAATTTTGCGACCTTTTATGCAATAGCATAATACTTGGCCATAATTCTAGCCTCAAAGAAAATTTATTTTTGAATATAGTTAATATTAATTTCATTGAATCTCAAGTTATGTTTAGATTTATCATGTTTAGATTTAAATAGCATAGACATTCTTTATAGGTCCTTGATTGCAATTTTAGTAAGCAGATTTCAGTCTGACTATAGTTTAGCTCTTCTTATTTTGCTGTTCAAGGGTTGGATGAAGTTTTTATTTTTGTTAAGTCTTAAGTTTGCATGATTAAGGACGTAAATGACATCTCTAGAAAATTAATAGTCTTTTTGTGTAAAACTGCACAATGTTCATCCATAATTCTCTCCATTAGAGGTTCAAATGTAAGAGTAATATCTCTCTAAAGTATAATTTTTTATTTAGATTTTATATTAGAGTTTTTTTATATTTGGACTTAAATAAAATATCTCATATATAGAGATCCTTATTTGCAATTGTGCAAAAACCTTCTTTTATTATGCACTTGTACAGTATATAGCCTGAGAGTTGAAATATCTTTTTATTTAAAGTATCAATCATATTAAATTTATTTCATTTTGCTTTATTTAGGATTTAAATGCATTGTTTTATAATTAAGGGACCTTTTGTGTAATTTTATAGTATTCAATCCTAATACATATATCGTCATATTATTTTGATGGTTATTTTTGAAAATAATTTTCGGTGGTCATTTTTGATATAATTTTAGATCCCATTCCAGATGGTCACTTTAAATGTTTTCATTAGATGATCATTTTTGAAGATAATTTTAGAAGAAAATTTTTTTAGAAGGTAATTTTTTAGAAGGAAAATTTAGAAGGTATTTTAGAGGGTATTTTTTTAGAATATATTTTTGGATGTTTTGATTGAAATAACATTTTCGATAGGTAGGCTAAGCTTTTCTTTGATCATGACAGATATCTATATGTTTTTAATTAAAATTTTAGTGATCTGATAGTTGATTTGTATGAAAAATATATCGGTGAGCTCTGGATGACCATGAGGGTCGTATAGGTAGCCTCCAATCAATTTAGGAGTCTTCATTAATCGAATTTTGCTTAGAGAGACAAAAATAAAATAAATAAAATAATTTTATTTTAGTGACGATTGCTTGCCAATTTATGAAAATGATATATCAGTTAGCTCTAATTCGATCTGAGGATCTTGTAGGTAGCCTTGGTTCATCGAGACAAGCTTCGGATTGTTAAATTGAACTCAATTTTTATTTTAATATATTTTTTGATGGCTCCTTCGAAGGAAGCTTGCCAGGCATTGAAAGAGGCAATCAGACAGAGTTTAGAGAGGAAAATTAATATTGACTTCTAATTCTGTCGATCAATAATCTGATGGTTGATTCGCATGAAAAATATATCGATGAGCTTCGCACGACCATGAGGATCGCATAGGTAGTCTCCAATTAAATTTAGAAGTCTACATTAAGCATCTTTTGCTTATAGAAAAATAATAAAATTATTTTATTTCGGCAACGAAATGATATAATTTGTTAATTTCTATCTTTATTGATTCATATTATGAAAGGTGATTTCTGTGAGAAATATATTGATGAGCTCCGCATGATCGTGAGGATCACATAGGTAGTCTCTAATTAATTTTAGAAGTTGATATAAAAAAATTTTAAAAGTCCCTATTAAGTGGATTTTACTTAGAGAAAAAATGAAATTATTTTATTTCGGTAACGATTGTTTGCTGATTTGTGAAATTTATATGTCAAAAATTAAGGAAGGCATTAGAAATTCAGTCTCAAAAAAAAAAAAAATATTTAAAATGATTGAAATTAAAATTAAGCTCGATTGAGCAATTTGGAACTCGTCTTGACAAATCGATAATTGTTCAGATAATTCGTTTGGCCTCAGTTTTTTCAATTATGTTGTAATTGAGTTTTCTTGACCACCGGCCATTTGACTTCAAAAATAGGGGTCAACAAAGATGAGTTGAAGATTGGAATGTGAAGTGACCAAGTATACAACCACCATGGAAAAATCATATATATGGAAGTTGCTTGTTTGCATTCTTCGACATTCAATAAAGTTGAACAAAAAAAAAATCGATATGTTATATTTAATAGCAACATGTTCACTTGAGGCTGATGGCACTACTTATGAGTTTCAAGATATGCCTAATTCTAATTACCTTTTTTTCATGGAGACCTCCCAATGGTCAAATCGAAGGAACTTAATTTATTATTAACAAACACAATTATCAAAAATGCATTTTAAATTATTGACCAAGATTCTGTGTAAAACTAATTATTAGATATCTAAAAAACCTTCAAATATTCCTCTCTCTATATATATCTGTGTGTGTTGATATATTAAATTATAAAATTCTTAAATATTAGTTTTCTATTAGCTCATGTTTCTTAAAATCTGTTATAGAAGCAAACACGGTCACCATGTGACATTTATGAAATGAATGTGGTTGCGTTTGCAAAACTTCTTAACTTAATTCAGTTGTGCATCCAATAACAACTGCATCAAATTTTCAGTATGTTCAAATTTACTTAAGAGTTTTATACAATTTTACAAGCAATAAGGACAAAACAAAATATGCTTTGGTTATTATCGGACAAAACAAAATATGCTTCATGTCATCAAATTTATGTGTGACATTTGATTGTTATTCCTTTTCAGTTATCACTTTATATTTTGTTGCTTATTGTAAATGCTTCCCAAGAATGTGCATTCGATATTTGCCTGTCACTTTTAGGCTTATTTATAACATTTTCTCTGTGTGCTTCTATTCTATTCTGTGACTTATCTGTCAAACGTATATATCTAGTATTCAGATAACAGCAAGCGGGAAGAAGTGTCGAGAGGTTGCAGGAAAAAAGTTAGTAAGTTGATATAGTTTTCCTTCTTTGCAAGATAGTATTATTATATGATTAGTTATGTGTACCATTCCTATTTTTGTTCAATACTATCGTTTTATTTTTTTGGAATATACAAGCATTTGTTTTTCTTTTTTGTATTTTTTTTCTCCTTGCTTTCGTTACATCTAAATCAAACTCAAAAAACTTAGTAAAAAACTTCAATTTTGAGAAATTAAAGGAAGCTTACTGTTTAGCATTTTCTGTGTATGCTAAACATCTACTACATACATTTGATGAATAGTATCATACATGTAATATTGCAATTACACTCTGCACATCTTGTATATATATATATATATTAATGTAAAAGGCAACCCTTTACTTGTGGATTCTTTTCATTCTTCTTCAATCTTCTACACATGCATTTATGTCTTCACGTTGGCATTGAGGAATCCTTAGTTTATGTTGAGCATTTTGCCATTAAATATTGTAATATGTTTTATGCTTAAGCCTCATCATCCCATTATGACATTTACATATATCACAGTGGAAGAGAGAAACAAGGGAGCAATGCAAGAAAGGAGCATAAGGATGGGCCTTGCCTTTGAAGCACTTCTCCACCCAAAATTGGCATTTGTCTAGGAATACGTCTCTACTTAGCTACTAAGTTCAATGAGCGTAGGGAGTATTGTAGGTTCAAGAGCTTGAATCATATAAGTGGCAATTTATACCTATACTCATTTAACCCGCCCTTAATGGGACGTGTATAGATCTTAAAATTATACCTGTGACCCGCGACCAGCTCTGCCCTATTATAAAATGGGGCGGTTCGAGTATGACTCAATCATATCTGCCCCAACCTAATATCTAATATAAATTATAATTTATAAAAACTAAAATCGTAATTCCATTGCAAGCGAGCTGCGTGCTCCCTATTTGCCGATTTATACAAAAATATGATATTCATAGAATTTTAGCTCCAATTAATTAGGGAAAATTAAAGGCTAATAAAATAAAATAATAACTACTAATAATCTTAAAGATAATAATAACTAACCTTCAAAAATTTTTAAATTTTAATAAATATAAATACTATCTAAAATTTAAATAAATCATTATTGTTATAATAATTAAATGATTAAGTTCTATAAATTATTTGAATTATCTTCTTGATCATCTTGATCTGCATCATTATTTGGATCTCCATTATTCTCTGCTTGAAAAAAAATTTGACTTCATTGAGTAAGAATGCAAATGTTACTTGAGAGGATATTGATCTAATTTGAGATACCCTTCTTTTGTCCTCCAAGTAAATTTAGTGATACTTTCTAATTCCAATGATCCTGGAAGACCAAAACTTGGTAAAGTAATTGACTCAAATATGTCACGATTAGATGATAATTTCGTCACAATAAAAGATAGATTATTATTTAAATGATTAGAGAATTCAGTAAATATGTCCAAATTTGTGAAAGATGAAAAATTTAATGGCTCTATAGAAAATAAATGTGATAGTTGATTCCAATTGTTCATATGTAGAAAAATCATTTCGGTTGAAAATTTGTAATCTTGAATAGTCAAAGCAACTTTGTCAAATTGAGAACTCCATCAATGTAACATCTTATGCCAGAATGTGTCGGAAGCAGAAATGAGATTTGTTGACTTGTTAAACTTTATTCCTTCTATAATAGGAATTTTCTATAGGACCAAATGAGTGTGTTTAAAGGGGTGAATAAACGATTACTAAATTAAAATTTTAATTTTCTTTAATGATATAGATTTAATTTACTATAGTTATAGCACACTTGAGTAAATAAGTTATTAATGAGAAGAATGTAGAAGCGGAAGTTATAATAAAATGTAAGAAAATTACGTGTAAATATAATGTGTGATTCGGTTCAATTTCAAGGTTACATCCACCTCAACTCAAATCTTCAATCTACTATATCAAAATCACTCATTTGGTCTAGGCAGAGAAGTCTTTAAATGATTTTCTATACTTAAAGGCTCTCCTCTTCACTCAAGGGAACAATCACACGTCCTTTAGCTCATTATATAGGCCCTCCTCACTCAACTTAGTGAGGGTACAATAAATACCTTCTTTAGTTCATTCTAAAGGCCCTTTTCACAGCATATATAAAGGATCTACAGATCCATTAAGCACTTTTCTTAGATCACACACTAAGGACTTGTTTGGCCCTAGGACTATTTTAATCCTACTAAAAATCAAAATGGTACTTGATTAAAATAATAATAATAAAAATAAATAAATTTTTATTACATCTTATATAAATTCCAATATAAAAAAGTTTTATTGAAAATAATTGAATATGTAAAATTAAATAAAGTTTTTTTATATTGAAATTTGTGTAGGATATAATAAAAAATTATTTATTTATTAGTATTATTATTATTTTTAATTTAATATCATTTTAGTCTTGGGTAGGACCATTTAAATAGGCCCAGCATCCCTCTTTATTATTAAGGGATAAACAGGAAAACAAGATATAAAATGAAGCAAATAAATCACAACTTGCAGCCCTTCTCCAAAGTGATTGAAACTTGAAGCTCTAAGAGGAGATGGATCAATACTTGAGCATTGTGAACACTTTATTTCCACTAATCATTGGTTAATCTCCCTTTAATCACTCTTTGGAGATTAGCACACTTGAATCTCGCTTAATCAGGTATAAAAGTATGCTAAAATTTTATTAACAAGCTCAAAAACACCTCCCTTCATTTATATAGAAGCTTGGGTTGACCCGAACATGCCCATGGGATCCAATGGCCAAATCCAGGAGCTTCTTGGAAGCTTTGGGGTCGACCTCAATATACAAGGTCAACCCCAGCTTTTTTGCAGCACTTTTCCCATGTCTTTTTCTAAGATAAGCTTTCACAAATCAAGGTCGACCCTGTAGCCAATTCTGCACAATTTCAACTCAAGATCACTTAGGTCAAGCCTGTCACACCCTTAAACCAAGTGATCTAATATCGAATGTGATGTTGATATGGAGCAAGCTCGTGTAGAAGAAGTATGCGAATCAGATAGTGCGGTGGGACACAAGGCAGGCTGTGGTGGTTTGATGCTTGTAGTTTTGGGGATCGCAGAACATGATGGTTCTCAACATTGGAAAAATCAAATCTTTGGATCTTTGGCTGAGTGGAGTTGGTGGATGTCGAGGTTGGAGCTTCCCCATTGAGGCTAAGTAACCTAAACACAGAGGCCTGTAGGCAGCTCAAGAGCACCGAAGCCGGAACAACTATGTTGTAGACTAGTTAAACTTAAACTCTTTGCAATTTTTGGGTCATGCCAAAACTCTAAATTGAAGCTTTGATACCAAAATGATGTAGGATGTGTATAAAAAAGGTGAGAAGAATTAGAAAAAATTAGAGAATATGAGAACAATGGAGAGAATTAGAGAGAAGTTATTCTATTATTAAAACACTACAAAGATATGAAGTTTATTTATAGAATTCTAACCAATAAAACTAATAAAATAAAAGGATTATCCTGATAAAACTAATAAACTAGTTTAAATTTTGGATAATTTATTCTATTGTCAAAACCTAACTCCTCAAATATCTAAAATTTAATAAATATAAATAACAAATATCTAAAATTTAAAGTAATCATCATTTTTTTTAATAATTGGCTAATTAAATTCTAATATAGGATTATCCTGATCCTAATCATCTTCTTGATTATCTTAATCTGTATCATTATTTGGGTCTCCATCACTTGTCAAATTTTGTAGTTATGGATAGTTGATTTTACCTTTTTGAATGCAGAACCATGTTGAAATTCTATTCACACTATTTCAATTCTTTTGTCCTCGTGGATTACAAAAAAAAAAACTTTGTCCTTCTGATGATGAATACAGGAGTATAGGATTATCCTGATCCTAATCGTCTTCTTGATTATCTTGATCTGTATCATTATTTGGATCTCCATCACTTGTCAAACTTTGTAGTTATGGATAGTTGATTTTACCTTTTTGAATGCAGAACCATGTAGAAATTCTATTCACACTATTTCAATTCTTTTGTCCCCCTGGATTACCAAAAAAAATAAAAATCTTTTGTCCTCCTGATGATAAATACAGGAGCATAAGATCATTCTTTGGTGAGTTGGTTGTTAGAGATTTAGCAATCATTTGCTGCATTTCTATGTTTGGTATAGTCAAAATGTGCGTTTGACTGAAATATATTTTTGGGTAGGTTACAGTTGCTTGAAGAATCAGTCTGGAGATGAAACACCTACCAAGATCACAAAGCCAAAGAAACTTAGGTCTAATGGCTCAAGTTCAATGAAAATGTCATTAAATGAAAATTTGAATGACTTAAAGGATCACAATGAGAAAAATCTGAAAACAATCCAACCATTTTGTGATCTCTGGTCAGAGGCAAAGAAAGCTGCTGAGGTACTTCACTTTTACTCATTTGTACCTAAATCTGCTTGATGCAGGGGAACTGTCATATGTATACTTTCTTTCTACCAGATGTTTATGTACTTTTGATTTTGTTTCACATATCATATTCAACGACAATTTAATCATGGAAATTTGAATCATTTTTTATTTACAAATTGTTTTTTTTCCCAAGACATGTACAAGCTTTTTTTTTTTTATCAGGCAAACTGCTTTTTTACATGACCTATAATAGCACCTACATTAGGATATGCCACAGGACCTGTAGACTGAATCCAGTTTTTACATTTATGATGCATGCCCTAGTAAAATTTGAAGTTGCCACGGTCGTTGGTAGCTTCTTTTTTATTTGTTCAGAAAGATCAACCACATAAGCGCTCCAGTAACTTATAGCTATCACTGATTTTGACTTTTAAGCCAGTCCAGTCCATGGTAGTTCTCTTATATACTACTAAGTGGATTCTTCATTCACACAAGCATGTGTGAATTTCCTAGCATCTTTGAATTATTTTTCCATCTTTATACCACTTTGAATTTCTATTTGACTGGAACATAATCTCAGGAAAACCTTCGGCTATCTGCGGGAAAGGAAACTCATCCTTTTTTTTCCATATGTCATGCTACAAAGAGGTCATTAGAGGCCAAACTTGTGGAAAAAGCAGATTTCAAAAGTCATCTCTCTGTTGATGGGGATTACTGTACCTCTCTTCCTCCAGTTCATATATTCGATACCAGAAAGGTGGGCATCTGCCGTTGATTCATGTGCCCTTTGTCATTTTCATTATGTACTGTTTCATCCTAATTTTACATTCTTTGTTTCTTTTAGCTAAATTTCATTCTAGTTTGTTTTTTTCCATATAACGTATGCTAGCTTCCTTTCTCACTGTGTGATGATGTTTTAGGATGCCATCGCTGCACCTGATTGGACAAACTGGAAGTTTGTCGAGACAAGCCCTGCGACATTGAATGGATACTGCAATACAGAATTCTTTAAATCTGCTTTCGAATGTTCAGCTCAGCCTTTAAAATTGGAGGCTGCTTGTGGAAAGGATATATATACAAATACCATCCGACATGATGAGAGTGAGAATCTTGCATTTGGAGCGGCACAAATGACTGAACTTTTTGGTGGTCATACTTCAAACCAGCAGGTATCTTCGCATGTCAATATGGTTGATATCCACTAATAAATGCAGTCCTATAAGGAGTTTTTCTGGCCTAATTTGACATTGCATGTACATATCCTTGTATTGCGCATTTTGCCATCTCATTACTTGCTCGTGTATTGTCTACAGCCTCATGTTAGCTGCAGTTGTTCTTGTCAATCAGCAAGCAGTGCCGTTGGCATGGATCAAGATGGGATGCACAAAAGAAGGTTGTCATTTGTAGTATTTGATATGCCTTTGCTAAATGATGCTTTAAATTTGTGTTACCACACTAATATTAATTGAAAAAATATGCAGATTGTTTTTTTTGTGAGAGAAATTTGATTTGATGATGTTTCTTGTGCAATATAACTAGCTTTTTGGGTTGGCCACCTACCACAAATTCTAAATATTTGTTATAATTTTGTAGCATAAGTCATGCCTTGCCTTATTATGCCTTATATAAGAAAGTTTTGGCAGCACCTCGTTGGGATGGGCGTGATGGAGAGCAAATTAGAAAATTACAAGAAGTTGACAATCATAAAATCTGCTGTAGACAACTCTTCACAAAAACTTCATAAACAAATATAATATAAACATAGATTTCTTGAAAGTCAATATAAACATAGATTTCTTGAAAGTCAATATAAACATAGATTTCTTGAAAGTCAATATAAACATAGATTTCTTGAAAGTCAATATAAACATAGATTTCTTGAAAGTCAATATAAACATAAATTTCAACAATATAGTATTGTGAGTTACAAAAATACAATGTATAATATGTTAAAAAAACAAAATAAAACTCTTATCCATTAAAAAGCTAAAAGTCTTCTCTCATTTTTTTTGAAGGAAAAATCTTTTCTTTGCAATTATTTTCATATCTCTAATACTAACCTGAAAGCAATATATAACAATGGGGGTGAGTATACTTTCATGGATAGTTTAGGCTTAAATTTGTATATACATGGATGGCACATCAATCATACATTAGTTGGAATAATTTCTTGAAATGTGGCCTAGGATTTTGTATTAAACTAAAAATGAGTACAAAACCTACAACAAATGGAAAGGCATGCCTCGCCCATACAAAAAGGCGCAAATTAAAATACATGATAAGCATTACCTAGGTTACATAGTAATGAGGATATCTTCCAAAAAGTCAAAACAAGGCAACCCTTTTCTTTGCTATATCGAGGGTGGAGATTCCTAAAAACACAAGGGTTTACATGTTCCATAATGAAGGAGGTCCCAGTGGTTGATCATCATGAATCAGGAACACACATAATATTGGCGATTCAGGATATCTTTATTTTCATCAACAAAACAAGTATGACACATCAACAAAAAGACAATGGGAATGTGATTAGAAAGCCAAAATAGCAATTAAATGCTAAGCTTGAATGTCTTCTTCATTAGCTTCCTTATTAGTCTCATCTAGTGGTTTTTCTAGCTTCCCTATAGTTTCAAAAGAGGGCTTTATGTAACTTCAAGAGATTCCCTGCATGCTTCTATAAAAAAAAGATTCCCCGCATGCATCTCGCTTTTTTGAGTTTACTTGACACGTGCTCATCCTCTTTGAGGTTATGGAGGGAATGTGATTCGACTTCTTCCTGTTTGCAATCGGTCAAGGAATTAACTTTCACCACTGTCTTTTTTCTTTCTTTTGATGCTACTAGGCTTGACTTGCGAGTTTTTCCTACCGATGGTACTTAACATGTGCTCCTCTATCACATCCTTTGTTAGGCACAAGTTTCCCTTTTGTTCTCCTCTCTTCTTTGGAAGTACTCGTTTCTGGGTGAGTGGACACATTCAGAATCAAGGCTACATTGTCCATTGTGCTCGTCATGACCTACTTCCACTTCACTACTAGACCCATCACCTAGGATTAGTCCCTTGATGTTTTATCATTCTGTAATTTGGGCCATATAATTTTGGCCCGTATGGTGCGCTGGTTAGCTTGGTTACAAAGGTTTCTTCTTGCTATGAAACTCTGCTCCCCCTGACTTCCCATCAACTTTCTGCATCTCCCATTATTAACTTGTCGGTTGCCACTTGACACCATTTGGCCAGATTTTAGATGTTCATGTTTTGTTGAACTTCTCTTCCGATGGTGTTTTGCCTAACTAAAGGCTTGTTCTTCTTCTTGCCCTTTACTTTTTGCCGAATGCTTGCTATTGGTGGCTTGCTTTTTGGCACCAATCTGTGCTTTTTGGTAACCAAAGTCCAAGGCCCAGCCTTAGTGCTATTTGGTTCCTTCGTTAATACATGTGAAGATTTTGTTCCCTAAATTATCTAACTTCTCGCTCTAGACTCTATGTTGGACTAATTGCAGCCGTGCTATTTGATGAGCAACCCTCTTCATTCGGATTGGCTTCTTTGGTTTCACTGGTTTCTCCTCCCTTGGCTTCTCGTCCTTTTTCCTTGATTTCCATCTAGAATTGAATAGTTCTATTGCGGATCTTGCCACATTTAAAGCAAAGTGATGTGACTCCATCATACTCAAAGTGTTGGTGGAACAACTCTTCGAGCATGTCGACTAAAACACTTGGTTGTAGAGGTCGTGTGCAATCGACCTTGACACAAATACAAGCATACATTCCCCTCTCCCTCTTGATTGTGTAGTGGTCTATCATTAGGGAAACTTGCATTCACCGCCGATCATGTAGAGAATATTGTGTCCCCAACACTCTAGAGGCAGGCCGTAGAATCTAACCCACATAGGAATAGTAGTGAGAGTTTTTTGTGATGCTCTAAATGAATGCGCCCACTACTCGAACCCAATAGCTTTCCGCACAATAGTCTATGGTCGTCCAAGTCATACTCTGTTGCGGTCAACCAAATTAATGAAATTTATGAGTAACCACCCATATCCTAGATCTAATATTCATTATCCCTCAATGTTTCTCCATCATCTTTGAGGTTCATTGGCTATCACATGAAAAGGGATCCTTTTATCAATAAGACCTCCTCCCGCTATGGCAAATTGCATTTCTTTCTCTTTTTTTTTCGATTAGGGTTTATATATATATATATATATATATTTTTTTTTTATGGAGCAGGGTTTATATATTACGCATAAGTAAGTGGTAAAACATCAAGTGCATTCTATCTTTTGATCCTTAACAAGGATCGAGACAAATTCATGTGGGAGGGGCATTCTCTCCCAAACCATGTCATCATCTGCAACATAAGAAGCAATAAAATCAGCTGCCATGTGTGATCTTATGTGCCTTATAGGCGCTCATAAATTGCAATTCTTTCCTAATATTGCCAGCCTCATCTTTGTCAATAGCCACGGTGTTGCCTTTCTGTTGTGACACCTGCATAACATTTAAAGGAATAATAAACAATTCCCTAGGACTAATAATTGTAGCTTAATCAGCGTTAACATAGCTAATACCCCGCTTGATGGTAGGCAACAATATCCATCGCATTCTTGCAAACAGTTGTTGGGCGGTTAAATTTTGTTGTACCCGCTTTCCCAGTCACCATTCCAGCACTAGCACCCACACCCTGGACTTAATAATAAGCTTCCTGAGTAGTTCCCGTCATAGTCTCAGCATCCCAATCAAAACGATGAACACCTTGTGGGTTGTTTTCAAGGATTGTTTTTCCTGCATATTCAGCATCTTACCATGTATTCTTGCACAAAAGCTTTCTCTTTGGGGCCACAAACGCATTCAACTCAAAAAACATTCACATTCACATTCATATTACCAATATCGTCATTTAAGGATGTGGCCAACCCCCTTGGTTGCTGGGTGTTTGGAGCATACCATCAAGGTGATTCACGGCCATGCCTAAGACCTCTGGAGATTAGTTGCTACTTCCTTTGATTTGGTCTTGCTGCTGAGTTTCTGCATTGTTCACCCATAATGATGTCCATGCAGCTGGACTTGAAGCTAGAAGCAGTTAGCTTGGTTTGTTGATTTTCACCCTTCCCCCTTATTTGAGCCAAGATGGATTCATTAGCTGGCTCCATCTTGGCTGTTGTTCCCTCCTCTCAAAAGTAAAGCTCCCTTTCTCTTTGATGTCTTTATCTTCGTTATTGTCTGACATCGTAGCATTTGTAGCTTCATTTATGGACTCCGTCCACTGGTTTGATTCCAACAACTTTTGTTGGCTGCTTATCACTCATTGGCCTTAAGCATCAACCGCCATGATGCTTGCTGCAAAACGTGTTGGCTCCTTCCCCAATTGTTTCAATAGCTCTTGAGAAAGAGGTGGAATGGGGCAAAAATGGCCTCTCCCTCAAATTTTGCAATTGGAATCATCAAGCTTCCACCGACTACAAGCTTAGCCTACTAGTTGCCGCCAGTTGGCTCCTTTTTCGTGTTCAGCTGGGCAATACATTTTGCCGCCTTCTTGATGTAACGCTTGATCGGACACATTGACGTCATAGATATAATCTACGATCTCGGACGTAGATTATGTTTGCTTTGAGTCTTGTACATACTTATCTTTTATTTCCCACTTTTTATTTTTGTTTATCGAGTCAGTTAGACTTGTCTAATCGTGGGAATGCCCACTATGAGTCCTGTATATATTTTATTTTCCGCTCAAATAAACTTGGATCGAAAAGGTTCAATTAGACTCAAATTGGGTTTGATTTGAGTCCAATTTAAATCATTTATGAGTTATTTATCCTTATTTGTGAAAGGCAAGGACCTATTTATAAAGGGGAAGAAAATAGCAAGTTATATTTGTAACTTTTCCTTAATCCCTAAAAGGATTTCAACTCTGATCATTGAAGCAAATCAATGCCTCCTTGCTTCGGCGACTCTTGCTCAACTTGATTCCACGCTGTCAACTCCGCTGAGTTCAACAGTTTTTCTCGTCGACCACGATCTCCTCTTCCCTAATTGTCGGCCACGCGTCCCATGCAAGCTATGTGCACCGCTCCTTTCTTCCACCTACTTCCTCTATAAATGGAAAGAATAACTGCAACTTAGGGAATGACCATGATCAAAGGTTAGAGGTTTTTTGTTTGCTCATAGCATTTACTCATTTTCTTGTGTTTAGTTGTGCTCATTTTTTTGTTCCCACCTAGGGGTGACAATATATGACCTGACTCGTGAACCCGACCCAAACTCTACCCGAACTTTTCGGGTATGAGTCATGAATTTTGACTCGTTTATTAAAGGAGTCAGGTTCGGGTTGAGCATTTATCAAAAAATACTCTATAAACGGTTCAGGTCAACCTACCAACCCGACCCATTTATTAATTGAGTTGGGATCGGGTTGAGGCTACTCGGGTCGGGTTTGATTCAGGTTCGACCCGAACCCGATCCGTCGACCCGTTTGACCACCCCTATTCCCACCTTCCTTGTACTATGAATAACATATTTCATGTTCTGTTTTTTCATTTGTAATTTCTGTTTGAATCTCATGTTCTCAGTTAGGCCTTGAAGTTTAATAAGAAAAAAATTTATTTAAATTTTGAAAAGAGTGTAAAATGTGAAATAAAGTTAATTCTAATATTCATATTTTTGTTGGATGTGAAATAAAATTAATTTTTACAGTTAAAGTTTGTGTTAGGTTAAAAAAATAACTCGAACCAAACGACAACTTACTGTTTGGCGCGAGGACCAAAATCAGAACCAAAATGGTACTAGTTTAAAAAACAACAATAATAATAATAAATAAATAAATTTTTCTAATCATTTTAGGTTTTGCATTTTAGTCTATCATGCTGACCTGTAGTGGCCTATGATTTAGAGAAGATGATGAGGCTAGGGAAACCTCTCGTGATATCCTGTTATAGCTTCAAGAACAAATTCAAAATTTGACTAGTGAAGTAGCGACCTTGAAGGTTAGTAAACTCAGTACCCCGAAAACACTGTGTTTTTGAATAACACGTTGGAGCTTCACAGAGTAATCCATTTAGGATGGTAGTCCCACCTCCTAGGGTAACACCATAACCTGATCTTATAGAAGATGATCTATACTACAATAGTGATATTTATTATCATTTTATTAGATGGTAGACTAGGCCCCATCGGACCTCCAGGAGGGGCGTATCCCTGCTAAGCTGTAGGAGGTAGAGTTCAATATGGATGTGATGCTTCGTATCAAGCTCATGACCATATCAAATAGGGCATTCACAGATACTTGCTTCGTGATAGCCATATGGCCAGGATCGCTATCTTGAACCTGCACCTCGACGCTACGAATGTGAGGTTGATTACCCTAGACTCCAGGATTACAATGTGGAGCACCACTGGTAACTTGAACGTGATCTTGATGCAGATTTAACTTATAGGGTTAAGGTTGACCCACTCACATTTGATGGTCAACTGGATTCTAAAAGTTTTGCTGATTGTTTTATAGACATGGACCAGTTTTTTGATTGGTAGCTTATCTCTGACTTGATTAGGGTCTGATTTGCCAAGATGAAGCTAGTAGGTCGCGTTAAGATTTATTGAGTCAATCTGAAATAGAAAGTCGTCTGTTTCTTCATAGGAGGAGATAAATGAGCTCCTTAAAGCAAAGTACCTCCTATATTTCTTCCAGGATAGGCTTATGGATGAATTAGCTCATTTAAGGCAAAGTACATTGAGTGACACTGATTACACGGGCCAGTTTGATGACTTATTGGCTCGATGTGACCTCCAGGAAGACAGACGATATGCAATTGCCCGATTTAGAGTTAGACTGCTATCTGATATCAAAAGAGAGATGTTGACTTGACAAGTCTACACTTTAGAGGAGGCTTTTCAATGCGCTGTTGATATAGAACAGTATATGAAAGCCACAGTTGTGAGAAAAGTTAGATCTAGCATCGAAGACTACAAAAAATCTGATTTGACTCCATTGAAATTCAAAAATAGTAGTACTGCTACCGATACTGATAAAGGTAAGAAGCTCATGATTGGGAGCACATCTACTTCCAAGTCCAATAGTGTCACATATTTTGTCTGTGGCAAGACAGGGCATTATATGAGTCAATGCCTATAATAGACACTATTTCTTAGCCATAAAATTGATGCTAGGAATGAGGAAGAAATAGAGGATAGCATCGAAGAAGATGATCCCATGGAGGTCACTTGTGTAGTTGAGGAAGACATTAGCAGTGATGAGATGCATCGTTGCCACACCCAAAGCCAACCCCAATTGGAGGTGTACTACCATCGTGAACCCACAACCCTATAAGGTTGCATAGGTTGATGAGACTATAATCCCTGTGACCCAGAAATGTTTAGTTTTTATTCTATTAAAAACATACTCGGAGAGGATTTGGTGTGACGTTCTGCCTTTTTTTATTAAAAGGGGAAAGGGCTTTTTCCAATTTGGTGCGCTAGGGTTCTTCCCTAGAGCTTTCCCTCAATTCGGGACTTTTAGCACCATATTCTAAGTCGTCGGGGATGCCTAGCATCTAGGTCCAGGCCCTCCCTCTTCGCTTTTTTCGAGTGTCTATGTCTATTCTCCACTTCTCTGTCAAGTTCTACTCTTTTTTCTAATGCCTGAGGCTTTGATTCCTATCGAATATGAGTTTAATCGCTAACTGAATTGCTTCCATTAGCGTTTATAAAGAAGGAAAGGCTGACTTTGTGGAGTTCAGGTCAATTCCGGGCACAGTCGCTTGATCCTCAAATGTAGCTATTTCTTTTGCCGATCCTTCTAGTGGTGGCCTCTTCTTCGCCTAGCGGCTAAACTCTGAGAAAGCGGCTAGTCAATTAGGTAAACCATGGCTATACGACTGGGATGTGTTTCATTATGGTTAATCAAACACTTATGTGTTCACTTTTAAAGGCAAGAAGATCAAATTGAATCCTGTAAAGCCTAAAGAACCTTTAAAGTTAAAGGCTAAGGAATCTTCTGCACTCTTAGAGTAGAAGAAATCTTTACACCTACCTAGCTCACACAGATTTGAGCAAGAAATTAAGAAGGGAGATATTTCTATTTGTTAGTGGGTGTAAGAAAGAGTTACCTTTGATGACTACATTCCAGAGAATGTACGGACCTTATTGTCTGATTACCAAGACCTGTGTCGTAAGGATTTACCTGATGAGCTCTCTTCACTAAGAAATATTTAGCATGCTATTGATTTGATTCTAAGTTTATTGCTCCTTAGGTCATCACATTATCGTTTGAACCCAATTGAGCATGTAGAGGTCACAAGACAGATGGATGAGCTACTTAAGAAAGTGCGTCGTCCCGACACTACTTCTAAGAGTGACGGGAGTTAGCGCATGTGCCTTGACAGTTATTTAGTTATGTTCATTTTCTTGTTCCTACCTTCCTTGTGCTGTGAATAATATATTTCATGTTCCTTACGCTATAGTAGATGTTGAAATTTATGTCTTAATTGCTGCGAATGAAATTTCCTGAGTTCAAATCTATATCAAATTTCCTATTCTGAACTAATTATATATGGTTAATATTTAGTGAGATTTATATATTGAATGGCTTGGTTAAATTGTTATTTGCAAAGAATTTCAAGTTAAAAATGCACATATACTAAATCCTTTCTAAGCTCGATAATTTAATTATCTTATCTACATGAGTTTCCTGAATTTGCCCAGACTGAATCTTAATCATCGAAATTATTCTATGACATTTCATGTGAGTAGGCTAATATTTATATTTAATATAATTTAAAAAACTTGGTTTAATCTCCATTTCATTTGCCTTTAGTTAAAAAAAGAAAAAAAAGAAAAAAAAGAAGTTTTTTTAAGTTGTTTTATGCATTTTGAAACTTAAACACTAAAATAATATTAGTAGCATTAATATTGCCTTAAATCAATCCCCACACTGCTTCACTTCCCCTCCATGTATTCCTTCGATTGTTGGCCGACGAAGAGAGGCTCCACCCCAGATTGCACAGATGGAACCCTAGGCTTAATTTTTCTCTGGAGAGCGTCGCTAGCTCATTCTCAAATTAGATGGAATGATTTCAAAGGACTCGTTCGTGGTAGTCAACGATATTATTCATCAAAGTGAGTTATGAATATTATGCAAATCAAAGAATTAGAAACAAAGAATAGAAATTTATTCAAGGGTAAGCTTATTAAGAAGAATGTACGTGACAAATTTTTTGAATGAATCACATGTAAGTAATAGCAAGTACATGTATCACTTTCTTTTTAAAAGAACAAAATGATGAAACTTCAAACTTGTAGAGCATATCATGCTATCATGTTTTAGTCACTCTTGCGCGTCACAAATAATTATATTTATACTAATCAAAGCTACATAGGTACTTGATGACGCCAATCATTTTGAACCCATTGTTTCATATGAGAACTTGCCAATCTGTAGTAGTGGCATGTAGGTCCTGTTCATGAGCTAAATCAAACACAAGTACCAGATGCTCTGAACAATCTATAATGCCATAAGCACTTGTAGAGTCTCATGTGATCACAATACCAGCATTATGGGTGTGTGATCAAATATACACATAAAGCAAACAAACACATCCAAGGTTTATGAAGCATGAACTTGCGATAGTCATGAATCAGTCACTTATCAAGATTATCAAATGAACATGAATCAAATATATTTTCATGGTCATTGCTTTTGGCAATGACTGCAAATACCACATTAGGAATGTATACGCCTGAGGGTGTATACACAAGAAACTTGCTTAGGTAAGTAGAGAATCACCCACCTGAAATAAATGCAGGGGCTACTTGAAGCCTGCCCTGCAACCTTGGTCTCTCCTTAGTCATACTGAACTAAATCCATGCCTTACACTTAATCACCTCATAACATAGAAATAAAAGGAATAAATGATAACAATATAATATAATGTATAAACATAACAATAGATCTCTCTCTCATATGCATATATATTTGAGTGTGCACGTGTATGTACACATATGTATGTATGTATGTGTATTAGGAATGTATACTCCTGAGGGTGCATACACAAGAAACTTGCTTAGGTAAGTAGAGAATCACCAGGGGCTACTTGAAGCCTGCCCTGCAACCTTGGTCTCTCCTTAGTCATACTGAACTAAATCCATGCCTTACACTTAATCACCTCATAACATAGAAATAAAAGGAATAATGATAACAATATAATATAATGTATAAACATAACAATACATCTCTCTCTCATATGCATATATATTTGAGTGTGCACGTTATGTACACATATGATGTATGTATGTGTGTGTGTGTCTATATAAATATTTTTTTTGTGTGTGTGTGTCTATATATATATATTTTTTGTGTGTGTGTACATGTATGTATGTGTATATATATAAGTATATTATTATCTATATATATGTATAATCACATACCCATCTACATCTTTAAATTATTAAATTTATTTAACTATATTTCTTTTTTAATTTTCATCTGAACTTATTTAGTTGAAGTCACAAAACTTGTGTTTTCATGCAAACATGGATTTATCCATATGCATACAAATATGTATACCAGAATTTTTCTAGTTTCCCTATCACTCATGAATATATTTTTATGAACCTGACAAAAAAATTATATTTCAGGCTTTCAAAAAAATCATATTTCAGTGTGATTTGCTAAGCTTAATTAGTTGAAGTATGATTTGCTAAGCTTTGGTTTGCTAACCTGACCAAAAATCTAATTTCCCGTCATTTCAGTATGATTAAATTCCTAAGGTTTGATTTTCTCTGATTTGTTAGCTTGATAATATAGTTGTCAGGGAATGCTTTTAGTTTCAGAGGTTTGGAAATGAAAAAAACTAACAAGGTTGGAATTTCGAGATTTGTTGAGATTTTTTGTGTGCTGTGGTTATTCCCATCTTTCGTGTTAGTCCTATTATTGTTGCATAGAAAGTAATGTTACATTATGCTTGGTATACATTCCTTGTGATGGTTAGCCCATGACTCTTTTTTGAATTTTCCACTATGTGATGCCTTACGTGTTTTTGCTTTATAATTTACCTTTGTTTCCAGATTGTTATCATTCGATGACTGCATTGATAGTATCTCTGAGAGCAATTTATGGGTAGACAAGTACCGACCCAGAACTTCTCCAGAGGTCTGTCAGTGAAATATACATAATTTTGAAACTAATATTTAGGATAATTTCTTTCATCATTTTCCAGTTTCCTGCTATTATTGTAGTCATAGAGTATTTGTCCTAATAGTATCTCTTTGTTAGGTGTGCGGAAATGCTGAATCCGTGAAGCTCCTTAGTGAGTGGCTGAAGTCTTGGCATGAAAGGGGCATGCAGAGCTTCCAGAATGATAGCAGTGTGAAGCACTCTACCAGTGACTGTAGTGAGGAGAGCTCATGTGATACTGAATTGGACCTGGATGAAATAATTGATGAGGATACACTTAAAAATGTGCTTTTGATCACAGGGCCAGTAGGTGTATGTGATTGCTTTCCAATTATTGGTGAATTGGATTTGGAATCATACAAAAATTTTGTAAATATTTGACACCAACAGGCTGTGACCAACAATTACTTTATGTTTGTTGCAGAGTGGGAAATCTGCTGCCATATATGCCTGTGCCAGAGAGCAAGGGTTTAAAGTGATAGAGGTAATGTTTGAAATTCTTCTTGACCTATATCAACACTCTGAATTAAATGCTATACTGTTGTCCATGGCTGCAGTTGAGGTTTTAATTGTTGGACTTGGAAGTATTTAGGGTGGATCAACATCCAAGCTTCTACTTATATGGAGTTTATGCGCATTACGGACGGTTAACATTTTAAAGGCCCTATTACGCTAATGAAGCTAATGTTGTGGTACTGTGGAGACACTGCTTACATTCAAAAAGTTGAGTACCTGTACATAGAGATAAGAGAAGTTACATTCAAAAAGTTGAGTACCCATCCTCTCAACCTCACAGACATCTAGCTAGAAGAAAGCAGATGTAGGACTGGGTGTGAACTTTATCCTAAAACCATTGGAAAGTAGAAGCGGGATATAGAAGGGGAAGAATTAGATTAGAGTAGCAGCTTAACGCACATACTTTAGTTGTGAAAGCTACAACAAGGTGTGGTTCTATTGTGTGGATGATCTTACCAAAAATTATCATTGAAAATAAGTGGGGATTGATCATAAGCTGCAGGCTACTAGGTCGTTAAAGTTAGTTGAATTTGTCATTGTTTATATAGTGTAAAATCTTTTTTAAAAGGTGTTTAGGATTTGCTTGCTGGTTTTGCTGTTGAAGGTGACTGATGCAGTGCTTATTAGATGCAATGCTTGATAATTTATGGGCTATGAGTTGTTTCTTGACTACATTATGAAAAACTTAAAGAAACTATGTTCTTTCATGTTTTAAGGATGATATTTTCCTAGAAAGGATGAGTTACATTTCATTCTCATCATTACATCAATTACGTTGTTTGCTTTCTTGATATTGGTCTAGATAGATGGTTATAATTATGCTTAAAATGATGAAATGCTTTTCAGTTTTATTTTGTTATTTAAGCCTCTATTTTGGATTTAAATATTGGTACAGGTGAATGCATCCAACTTTAGAAGTGGTGCGTACATGCGGCAAACATTTGCTGAAGCAGTGGATTCACTTGGGCTTACCCACTGGTGCGCCTTTTACTTTTCTTGTTTACTGGGGGATCTTTCCAGCAAAATTTAAATATTTAGCTCTTTATTCGTTGGATAATCATCCAACAGGTTCTCACGTCAGTGTCTAGGCCATTAGTAATTTTAGCATTGGTATTAACTGGTCATTTAGATTATCACCATGCCATACATCTTACACTTGGCATGTTTGATATCTGTAATAGGTTATACTTTTTGATGCTGAATGGTTGTAGAATTCATGTAAACTCTCTTGGCAAAATTTGATGCTTCTCTCTCCTCTCAACGTTTTTTATCCTAGTCCATGATAGTACTTTGCAAGAAGTAAATGATGATCTTTTGAAAGCCAGTAGTCTCAATAAAGTTTGATCCGTGACCCTTTCATACTTACTGATCAGGAATGTTGATTGTGAGTTGCTGCAGCTTCAGTTATTTTTCATTTAAGTCTTATATGAATGCTTTAAAATGATTTTTGACTGCTATGATCATTTATTTTTTAAGAAGACAGCCTTGCACAAATACATACTGTTGAACGATGGGCCCTGTAATACAGTAGCCATTACTGTTACCGGAAGCTTGTTTAAAATTTTATTTTCCTTTCTTTTCCTATCGATTGATATCTAACAATCATAATACTTTGATGAAATAAATATTTGAATGTACAAACAATTTTAAAATTTTGTTTTTAAATGTACCAAGTTGATGATTAACTGTTTGGAATCTTTCAAGAAAGTCGTGGACACACACACGAGCCATTAAATATATTGTTTATAAAATGTTCTCTCTTTCAGGTTAGCGGAGGATGAAAAGCTTCAAAAGTGTAAGCATGTTATGGAGCAGCAGCCAGTGCCTGATGCACCAGAAAATGAATTTGAAGTACATTCAATGGAAAAGGCTCCAAAAATATGCAGTCAGACGACTGCCACAGAAAAAATTTCAGATGGTCGAATTGCAAAAAGAACATTGTTTCTATTTGAGGAGGTGGATATTGTTTTTGATGAAGATCGTGGATTTATTTCTACCATACTTAAACTCGCCGAAACAACAAAAAGGCCAATGATTTTAACAAGCAACAGTGAGTTGCAATTGACATCTCAGCAATACCTTTTGCTGCTTGTTTGATACTATGAATTCTTTAAGTTTAGTTTCTGTGCCCTCTATAGATAAAAAGCCTGATTTGCCGAAGTTATTGGATCGCATGGTTCTACACTTCAAAGCTCCTTCAGGCAGAGAGCTACTGAACCATATGTCCATGGTAATGATTTATCTGAAATGTGTTAAATAGAGTTCCTGTAGCACCTTGAAATTATAATTGTAATGTTTTTCTATTTTTCTTTGTATTTTCTAGGTTTGTGCATTTGAGAATGTTCGCATTCCCTGCCGTCTTCTTGAGCATATAATAAAGGCCTTTTTAGGTGATATTCGTAGAATTATGATGCTTCTACAGTTTTGGTGCCAAGGCATGCAAGAAAGAACTGGTTAGAAATTTTCATTCATTTTTTTATTAATTTATTTAGTTAGAATATTGTCACATGCATGATGGGATTACAGATTTTGTATTTATGTTCGGTTTACTTTGACATATTCTAAATGTCCCTTTGATGGAGATTTAAATAGTGATGCAAATCGAGTAACTAAGAAGATTCAGATTTGGATAATTCTATACTAGAATTTAATTATTTAATCATTAAGGAGATTGATGATTTGTTTAAATGTTACATATTTAGTATTTATCTTTATTAGAATTTAAATATTTGAGAATTTAGGGAGGTTAATTATTATTTTTAAGATAATTAGTATTTATCATTTTATTATATTAGCCTTTATTTTTCTCTATTTAGTTATGGCTAGAAAAGCCTTATATCTTTGTAATAATTGGACTTCTCAATAAAATTTTTTCTACTTTTCTCCCCTTCTCCTCCTTTCTCATTTCTTCCAATCTTCTCCCATTTCTGCAATTGCTACTTTCCTTTCCCCTTACACGTCCTACGTCACACTTTAATTGGACAACTTCATTGGTTTCTCCTTATCGTTGGTGCAATATATCTCAGAATGAACATCTTTATGCACTACTGAGCACATATATTCAAGTATTTTTTAGCATTATGTTTGCACTGGTGATGGGGAATGAAATGAAAATTTGGCATTTTGATTATGGATGCGTAGCTGGTGTTGAGCTTTTTCATCCTCCTTTCGTACGCATTCACCTAAAAGTATCAGCATCTAAACAGATCATGTTGTAAATGCATCTGGTTTTCTTCCCTCAAGTATGACCATTTTAAACGATGCAATATGATAATGCATCTGTTTGATCAAATGAGAATTTGTAGATAAAATTATTTTACAAATTTCTAGGCTTTTATGTATGCTAAAAAGGACATCAATTACAATTCAGGACGAGAAGTACATCAATTTTACAATTCTTATGTGTACATGATAATGTAAAATAACATAGCTCCTATTCATGCTAGTCTAAATAACAGAATTTTAAGCTTATAGCAACGACACTTGCATTTGCACATAACATTTTAGCACTAAATTGCAAAGAAAAAGCTTAGCAGTGGTTATTCTATGTGGATATTAATTCTAAAATGTCAACCATCATTATCACCATTAGTCTTGTCTTTGGGTTCTCTTTTATGAACTAGTTTCACCCATTTATCTTATTCAATGTAATTTGTGGTTTGATTCTAACTAATACAAATTTATTTGTATGCATCTAGTCAATTCATTTGGCCTATTCCTTTTCCTCCTTTTTCAACAAAAATGTTGTCTGTTCACTGTAATGGGGTTAAAATGTTATCTATGCACTTTAATAGCACCCCTTCTATTCAATGTTGAACATGTCCTTTCGACCTAGTTTATTCTCTATAATCTAATCCCTCCCTTTGTCCTTTCTTTCTTGTTGAAAGAGCTTACTATGTCATATTAGTTTACATTAATATTAATGTCACGCTCCCTCACCGAAAGTGTAAGCTATAGCTCCTGATTTTTGCTTATTTTTAATGCCTCCCTCTCTACCTACCTACCTACCTACTTGAAAGTTTGAGCTATAATATATGGGTTTTGGAGTACCGTGTATAGGTAAGTCTGTCATCATAAATGATGGTACAAAACTCAGCTGACATCCCTTCACCCCAACAGATGCCCCCTACCTCAATTGACATCTTCTGAGCAAGCATCAAAAGATACAAAATGAGCTACTCTATTGGCACTTCTATGAGCATGTGACACTCTATACTCTTGAAAGGGAAAAAAGTACATCAATTAGCTCACTATTGAGAAGAGGAGTTACCTAGGCCTTCAAGGCTAATGAAATCTCAGTCCCCAAATTGGTTTGAACTCAAGGGGCAAAGGCTAATGAGAAGGCAAGGGTAGCTATAGCTGATGAAAAAGAGAAGGGTTTGTTGTGGATCTTGGCATTTTTAGCTCACTATATGTTTTAGTGTTGCAATCAACATATTGAGCTTAACACAATGTGAGTTTTTTGAAAGTAAACAATGTGGGTTTCACCTGTAATAAAAATTCATTAAAATCTAGAACACCTAAGGTGGCCTCCCTCTACTTGGGTTTTAGGCCAACATGAGTCCTGGGGAGGGTTTCAACCTCATCTTGCTCTAAGGGCGCTAAAGTGTCTCCTAAACTTGAAGCTCTCATCTCCACTTCCTTTTGAGACAAGGGAGAGCAACTCCAGAAGTCACCTTGTTATTGCATCTCCTAGGAGGTGGCTGTGCAATTCAACGGCCATAGCCTTCAATACACCTCCTTTGTGAATCTACTATCCATGAAAATGTAGTTGGTTGTTTCCATTTCCTAGTAGCCCAAGGACACTGAGTTGATGTTGTAATTAAAAGCAAATGAAAGGTTTAGTAGAGCTCCATGGCAAAGTCTCCTAAGAAAGGTGATAATCCAAGGTTGGGAATTTAGCTTCTTGGCCCACCTTTTGACCCCCTAAATTTACCCAAACAAGTTTCTACAGAGCTCAATTGTTGTTGCTTTATTAGAATCAGTTTTGCATGACAGAAGCTAGTCATTTTGGTCCTCAGAAAGCAGCGGGAGCCTCAAGATGTGTTGCATGAGCTTAGGCCAAATAGCTTTCTAATCTTGACGTCATACCATGTTCTGTCTCCATTCAGCAGATCACAAACCAAGCTAGGCATAGTCTCTTTAGTGTTCACAAAGGTAGGCTATTTAGCAATAGGAAAAGGATCGATCCAAAGGTTTATCAAGCTGTTGCTTCTCTCCCTAGTCCTAATCTTCCAGTAGGTGTTGTCGAGAACTTGCCCCCTCCTTGACAAAGAAGTCCTTTTTACGAATGGAGTGAGGCTAGTTTGGGTCGGGTTAAAAAATCCCATACACACCCCACTTTTTTTAACCATTACCCATACCTACTCTGGCCCTGCTTCCTCCCCACTCGGCTTGGTCCGGTTCCACTTCTCTCAAAATCCATACTGGCCCCGCCTCGCTTCAGCTGTACCGCCTGTACCTGCCCCATTCCACCGCCCCTCCCCCTTGTCCCAATCTGCCCAGCCTCAAATCCATTATTAATGATTTATTGTAAATAAAAATAAAAAGATAATACCTATTTAAATTTTTTTAATCTTAAGACTATAATTTTATTTAATTGCTAGCGGATCACGAGTTGGAGCGGTTATGATTGCGTTATACTCGAACCTAACCTGTTCCCTTAACTAGTCGAGGTTTGCAGATCACAAGTACAATTTTGCAACCTGTACCTCTCCCATTTTGGGCAAGTTAAACGTGGTTGGGTAAAAATTGTTATTGCTACCCCTTTTGATAATGAAAGTGTGCTTTCTCCTTCCATACTCTGCTTGGAAGCATTTAAACCATATGGTGTTAGAATCCATCACAAATAGAGCCACAAGTTTAACTACTAAGGCGGTTCTCCAATCAGCCAGTCAGTGGATGCCCATCCAAAACACCTACTTGCTTTGGCCTTGCAATCATTTTCTAAGGAAGATAGTGGATTGAACTCTTTTGGAGATCACCTCTTCAAAGAAAACGCTTGATGAATTTCAGCAATGACATTACAAGGCATATATGGCATGAGATACAAAATGGACATGGATGGAAGTGTGGACGCTATTGAGAAGTGTATGACTTGCGAGAAACAACCATCTGGCAGGAAGAAATCAAGTTTTTGAGTGTGTCTATGATATGCTGAAATTACTCATGAGTGGAGTCCCAAGATATCTTCTCTCATTAGTTTTGAAGCCCTACTTGTTAACAAGTACTCTTCTCCTACACCTGGCTTGGAACTGAAAAAGAATGAGGATTTGGCCCTGTTGACCTTCTGCCTCGAGAGAGAATAATAAACACTAAAAACTTCGTTGAGAGATTTGACTGCTTGTGAGGAGGATGGAGCAGAGAGTTGTACATCATCTGCACAAAGCAGGTAGGAAACTAATGGTCCATGAGAAGATATTCAAATCCCCAGTTGAGCCCCCCTTTCCATCTTTCTCTAAATGAGGAGAGAGAGAAGCTCAGGACACAAAATGAACAAGTAGGGTGATAAACGGCATCCTTGTTTGAGCTCACAAGTTGGCTCGATCCAATTAGAGCGTCGTCAAAACTTGACTGGAAAACGCAGGCTTAGATCCACCTACACCAACAATCAGGGAACCCCAAAGTGGCGGTGCATCAATAACAAGAAATCTCAACTCATTTTGTCTCTGGCCTGCTCCATCTCTTCTTCCATACACATTGTCTACTTTTTACTTGTGGGTATCGGGGTGAATGACGCCATTAGAATGGCTAACTTTGTTGTACTCAAAAGAAATATGCCGTCTAATGTTTCTTATTCTGCATCTCAAAATGTAATTATTTCTTCTATGCCTTTTACATTGTTGCAACCATTTTATTTCCATATTTTTATAATGATCATTTTATGATACTAAATTGAACATTGATTGGTTTATCTGCTTCCTTGTCTAAACTTCAGACAGTGCTACTCAATCCGTAAAATGTCTGATACCTTTTGATATCAGTGCTGCACATTTTGCATTGCCCAAGGTGATTCCTTGGGATTTTGGTTGTGAATTGTCAGAAAAATTGGAAGAGGAAATCAGTAAAACAGCTTCTGCATTGGAAGAAAATTCATGGTTCACAGAAGCAATTAAGATTAACTCGATGGTCCATCCCTCTGAGAAGACAAACACTCCTATGAAAAGTAGAAGGAAAGGAAGGCTAAGGAAGAATTCCCTCATTAATTGTACAGAACTTTCAGACCAGATTGAAAATCTCAAGGATGAAGTATATGATTCAGATTCTCTATCAACTGGTGGTCTAAGAACAGCCAAGCGAAAACCAGGCATTGTGTTATCTTCCCAGTCTGATGATGGTTTATCCTCTGATGAGTTTAAGCCTTTAGACGTATCCATACTACCTGAAGGATATGATTTGCAAGCTATCCCAACATTTTCTTCTCAAACGGGGGAGACATGTGAAAATTTGCAAATTGACTCAATGAATACCTTCAGAGCTGAATCTTCCATCTTAGATTTGTTCAGCAGTCCTGAATGCACAGTTCCTTCCTGTCTCTTGGAATATCCCATTATGTTTTCAGAATCATCTTTGATTTCTGAGCCTGAAACAATTACAACTCTTGTGCCCAAATCAATATCTGATAATAGCAACATGAGTTTCTTTGATCTGAGCACATCGGCTGACTTCATGCTGCAAATGGATGCTAATGACTTGGATAATGCACCTCAATCAAGCAAGAACTTGAAATGCCATGTCGGTGCAGCTTTGATAGATATGGAGTCGATTCAAAGTAATATGAACATCGTAGATCTTCAACATGATGCGGAAGACCATAACCCCAGGGATAATATCTCATACTCGCAGGAAGTTGCTTCAGTTTCAGAAACTTGGAGAAAATGGAAGAATGTCGGTAAAAATAGCAAATTGCTGTCCACCAGCTGCAAAGATGTTTCTGTGATAACAAACTTTACTTCCAAACTTGCTGACTTGGTATCTGAAACTGACATCATGTTTAGAAGCAGCAACCCTATTATCCACGTGAGAGATGCTTAAGCCTTTTAATAGCCCTGTAGGGTTTTTTTTTTTTGATTAAATATAGCCCGATAGGTTTCTAAATGGAAAATGCTGTAGCCCAAAGAAAGTGGCCCAAAATTAGCCCGAAAGATACTTTTGGGCTTAATTCACTTGATTATCAAATGGATTAAACTCATTGAATTATCTAGAGAATTAAACCCAAATTAGCTTTTTGGGCTACTTCTTGGGCTAGATAGCATTGTTCTTCTAGAAACTATTTTTTTCTGGCCGAATGATATATTGTTTTTTGAATTGATTTGCAGCACAATTTCATGTCGACATCCATCTCGTCTGGTGATGCTGATTGCTTCTCTTGGCATGAAGAACAACTAGAGATGGGGTCCACCTATGCTGAACATGGACTCTGTTTTTACACAATGCAGTGTGCTGCAGCCGGATCATCTCTGGGCCGCAGTATTTCGGCTGATATGGTCCAGGAGATGCTGGCTGCAAGCACTAATAGCGGCTCTCTGGGGAAACTCCTTACTCAGGAGAGCAAAACTGATCAGAGTTCTTGTTTCAAAGATTCAGATATTAGGGCACCCCAGTCCTGCATGTTAGCAGGACGGTAAGTATTTTCCTGCTCTTAAAAAAATGTAATTCTTTGATATTTTATTGAAGAGAATTACATACCTACCACAACTAAGAAAATGTTACCCGTTAAACAGTCTCCTGTTATTTTCTGCTAACAACTTCTAACTTAAGGAACTAAACCTTGGTTGGGTTAATTTTTCCCCTTTTTTATATAGGAAAATATTGACAAACTTACTCTGGTATTTGTGATAGAGGAGTTGGAGGGCTTTTATTAAATATGAAAGATCCGAGTCAAATATATAATTTGTTAAGATATTCAAGTATATTGATTGCATCCACCATTAAATTCCTGGATGTGCTTAACTCTAGAGGTTAGTTGTCATGCTTAATACTAAGAATTGAAGGCTTGTTTTTTAAACAACTAAGATTTCAGAGCTGGGTGTTTACGATTTATCCTTTAAAACGGACATATGCACTACTTCCTTAACAATTTTGATATCTATTTGGGTCTGTCTGTGCAGACTTATTCAAGCATCGTATTTAGGTTTATTTCTTGAGTGTGGCCTGCGCTCTTAGCATTCATACTAAAGGCTGAAAATTTAAAGGAATTAGTCGTCTTTGCACATTGGCCTTTTAGGTGGTTTTAAGATTATTTGTTACACTGGAAAATGCAGGGAAACTGAAGCAGAGCTTTACAGTGCTATTTTGTCTATAGTTCCTGCAAGATTGTCTATGGTGCTACGAGGTGCTGCCCTCCACGAATACCTATCCTTCATGGGCCAGATATCGTTATCGGAGCAGTCTCGGCTCGCAGAGATTTCGATGGAGAATCCAAAGAGAAGGTAGTAAATCCATCCAATGCTTTCCTTTATTCGTCTGCTGATTCTTTACAGTGGGTAGGCTATTAATGATTGGATCTTGAACTGATGTGGTATCAGCTCAAGATTGAATTGAAAGTTTTCAATTCGGTCCAAGATTTGGACAAGAAGAGCTTGATCTGATTTCGATCCAAGCTTGGCCTAGCTCATTGGCTGTCAATTCAATTTCGATCCAAACCAAAGTCAATTAGACTTTCAAGTATTATTCGGTTTTTCAGCCATTTGAAATCTTGGCTATCCATTTTAATTTTATAGATTTAATGTTGTAACATAGATAGGGCATTTTTGGTGCCGGAAAAGTTTTATTGATTTAATTTTGAAGTTGTATTGATTTAGTTTAGGCCAAATATAACAATTGAATAAAACTATTGTTGTCCTGCAGAGAATATAGTAAATATGTCCACTTTGAAAATAATCTTTGTAAATAAAAGGGAACATTACCAATAGGTCCCTATAGTTGATCTGGAGTTATACTTTGGTCAATGTTTTTTGAAAATTTTCATTTAGTTTCTAGAATTTAAAATAGGAATCTAAAAGTAAAGTAAAATACAAACCTAAGTCAAATGTTTGAAAAAAAATATAGATCAAAATATAATTATTAATAAATTATAAGGACCTATTAGTAATTTGTTATAAATAAAATCATACATTTTATTCTCACCATAAAATGCCTATTATATAAGTTCCTTTTTTTTTATAGAAATCATTTAAGTTTCTTAATTAATTCATGTTTAGTATAATTATCAATATGTTATAGTAAATTTGTCATTTTACATTTTGCACATTTATATTTGATAAATCACATTGTGCACACTTTTATAATACTTCACACACCATAAACTATCAAAAATATTATACTAGACATCATAATTGTGTAATTTATTAAATATAAATGTATAATATATATAATAATAAATTTATTATAGCACATAGTTAATTGTCCCTCCATATTTTTGTTCACCACGACAATTACTATGCTTTGGGTCATTTCCTGCTTTCATCACCTTTATGTCTTCTTAAAACACAGATTTAGGACTTCTCTGCACTACTTGTGTTCTGGAGCCCATCAACTATCTCCAGAACTGGCTGAGCTTCTGGCACGGAGATCTTTTAGGAGAATCAGCTCTCCGAAATGATTCAGATGACGTGATCCAAATCACGTGCAACAGAGGTTGATGCCCTCTATTTATCATTTATTTATCTATTTATTCCCCTTTAATTATTAAAATCCTTTTTTTTTTTTTGGTTCTTTGAGTGCTGTTGCATGTCTGCAATATGTATATAGGACAATGTGGTGAGAATTTAGGTGAATCGGTGCTTGCCTGTTTGGTGTAAGGACTAAAATGGTATTAATTTAAAAAATTATAATAATAATAAATAAATTTTTTTAATTATTTTATATAAATTTTAATATAAAAAAAATATTATTTTATTTTACATATTTAATAATTTTTAATAAAAATATTTTATTTGAATATTTTAGTTTAATATGTTAAATAAAGTTGATATTTTTATTAAAAATTATTGATTATATAAAGTAAAAATAATATTTTTTTATATTAAAATTTTGTGTAGAATGATTAAAAAAATTTATTTATTTTTATTATTATTATTTTTAAATTAATGTCATTTTAATTTGAATTTTAATCTTCGCACCAAATAAGGTCTTAGTCAGCACACTGCAAGCGCCACTTGCATGGAATTATTTGAGTTAGATGGCACCTAGTGCATAGGATGTTCAAGGGCTTTCAGCACCATGCATGAAGATGCAGGACCCAATAGTGGATAAAAAGAGAAATAATGTCAACTAATTATTGTGTTACGTAAGAGTATTTTTGCTATGCCGTGATTGAATTAGCCTTAATATAGTGCATTTTAGCCTTTATATAGTATATTTTTACATTATAAAGCATAATAAGCATTATGCAGGTTTTTTTTTTAAATTACGTAGGTTTTTTTTTTTTTGCTATAAAAGGGTTGCTAGCACATTAGTTACTTGAACTCAATAATTTTGAAAGAGCATGTCACATTACTTGAGCCAATAATTTCAAGGGAGAAAGTTCAATGGGTTTTGCTGGCACTGAAGCTTCAGGAGGTTTTAATGATACTCCATTGCTTAAGCCGGACTTTCAGATCAAAGGTGGATTGTCGATCACAAATGAACTGTCGTACTCTTCTAAACCCTACATAATATGCCAAAATATGGTGCAACAAAAATTTGAACTTTTGAGGATTTAAATTAAATTCGCTGTCACAAGCATGTACGCTTATTTTCACCATGATGTAATTTAAAAAGCTCTCATCGCATTATTGAAACCGGTTTGACCATCAAAACAAACGTAACGCTTCCCCATCACCTGCTGTTTGATTTTCTGACTTGTCGCCTGAATTTCCAGTTTTGGTTTCTTTAATAGATTGGAGGGTTATATTTTTGGATAAAATTGTAGGGTTATAAAAAAAAAAAGATTATATGTATATATATAGTGTTTGATATAATGTAAACTATAATTATTTTAATATTGAATTTCATATAAAAGATAAAAGAAAATTAGTTTTTTTTTTATCAAAATATACATAAATTGTTGATATTGAGATTTACAAAAAACGTGAAACATAATTAATATTTCTATAAATATATATATATATTTAATATGAAATAAAAATTTTAAAAATAATTCAACTCTTTTGGAGTTCAAACTAAGCATTCCTTCTGAGTATATATTAGATGTGTATATTGATAAATGCTATTGACCACTATTGGTCCTTCCCAACTAGTCCCACAAAATTTTAGAATTTTAAGTAATATTTTTATTCAATAGTTGAGAATATAACATACAAAAAAAAAAAACAAGAGTTTGATGAGAGCTGGCTTCATAAGATAGCAAAGTAAGGCGAGAAGTGGAGATACAAAAGGCAGGCTAGTAGGAATTACAGTAGTTTTTTTATTAAAAAAAAAAAGAAATTACAGTATTGAAGCCATAAGAGAATATGACAATCCAGAAGTTATATTACATACAGACTAAGATCAACTTAAAACTATGTATATATACTTTCAAAAAGGGACTAAAGGCTATTATTGCAAGCAGACTTAACTATTCCATGCAAAGATAAAAATAACACATTAATTTAACACTACACAAGGCCACACAAAGCTGCATAACAATACTAAATTATGTATTTTAGTGTTTATAAGAAATATTATAAATGTATATATTCCAATCATATATCAATATGAAATCATCTATTTGGATACCTACAAAAACTATTAAGTGTACATAAACATCTATTATGGTACACACAAGGAATAATACAGAAATATACAACCACATTGTATAATAATATATATACATAAATATATGCATAAATACAAAGGTATATATATGCATGCATAAATATATATTTACATATGTACATTCATATGTAAATACATATGTATACATCATGCACACATAAAAACGTTTATACATTCCTATACACAAATACATGCACACACATACACATATATATATAACATACTTTAAGTGATTTAATAAATTATTAATTATGACGTCTAAATATGATAAAGAATAGATATGATATTGAAACCTTAAACTTTTCTCAAGATTCACTGTACTGAAATATGCCACCGGTGTGATTAAAACCGCACGACACATGTAAAGCTTTGACATTCTTGCTGAGGTTAAGCATCATCGGCTGCGAATAATCGAAATCATTTCCATGTCCCTGTAAAGATAACTGAATATTAGCTGCATCAGAAGATGAGTAGTAGTAGCATATAATGCTTACATAAAGTTAGATAGTAATTATACATGATGTGAAAGTGTGCTTATTGAGCAACACTCGAATTATTAAAGAAAACTTGATGCTAAAGTCTAAACTTATTTATGAATCGACTATTAGAAAGCTTAACCATCTCACCAATCTGTCATCACATGTATTCTTTAATTCTAAATTTCTTAATTCTCATAGATATTACTTTTTTGTACTCATGATATCACTAAAATCTTTTATATTGATATTTGACACCAGAAGTAACTAAAATCTTAGAAGTATTAAAAAAACTACCGCACGCTAGTTATCTATCATCTTTAACGCATATTCATAAGTACGACGTACTAGGCCTGTCAACGGATCGGGTTTGGGTCAGGTTGACCCCGACTCGGATCTAAATCCATATATATCAGATCGGGTTATATATTGGATCGGATCATGGTCGATCCAGATCCTCTCAGGTCGAAAATCGGACCTGGTCGGAACTCGAGTTTTTTTATTTAATCCATTTACAATAAAAGTAATTATTTTTAAGTATTTTTCATAGTCAAATTTAAAATAATGTTAAATTTATTGAAAATAAAATAAGAGAAGAATATTATATTTTTATAAATTAATTAAATATTTTAATATAAAAATCAATATTTGTAATATATATACATATATATTGTAAAATATAAACTGAGCATTATACAATATAATCTACTAATATAATCTGTGAGAATCTTTTATTAATTAATTATAATAATACTTCTTACTTGAGCCTTCTTCCAACAAAAAGATTATTAGCCACAATGTATCCTTGTATAAACTACAAATTAGATTACATAAATGAATCAAATTTTAAACGAGTCGGGTCAATAGTGATCCATATCCGATCCATTTATTTGTAAACGGATCAGGTCAGTAAATGGGGCGGGTTGACGGGTAAAAAAAAGAATTCATTTAAGGGTTTAATCGTATTAGAATTCGGATTGGATCGGGTCATGATCCGATCCATTGACAGACCTACGGCGTACCATAAAGATGTTCATGAAATTTGCACATTCATATGCATATTATGATATCAAAGCCAACCTCCCACAATACGATGAATTTCGAGGACGAACCAAGTAGAAGTTGATGCGCCTGTGACATCCATGGCCAAAGAAAGCAGAGAGTGCTTGTCAGGTGATGTCCCAAGAGAAGGGAATCACTGGAGTAAAATGCGGCTCCTGACAAGCTTTTAGGTTGATAAATAGTAGTGAGAGGAGCACAAAAATGAATCATCCCATATTGAAAAGAGAGAAAATCTTGAGCTGTATAAGTATATAATGTGATCTCAAATGGTAAAGACGTCTTTTAGGGAAAAATCGTGAGGCTAATGATGGAAAACTCTGTAGTTAAGCATACTTTAGTTAGAGTAGTACTAAAAAGGGTAACCAGCCGGAAAGTACTCAAGTCATGTCGTTTCCTAAAGCTAAAGTAAATAATAGATCTACATTTGGATCATAAAGATGTTACACATACAAATGAAATATTCCTTAAGGATATCAAATAACTAACGCAGGGTAGTTTTATTAATAGTTATGAAATTTCAGTGACTTGTATGTAATTCCCCCTAATCACTTACACTTCATCTCTTAACATTCAAATCTATATAATAAAACTAGCCTAATTTCTACTTTGTTACAAGTATGCGAAATTGTAGAATACCACTTAACTACAATAGCGGAAATAAGATGAGTGCATGTATAAAGTTTACCAACTGTCCTCCAGAGGAATGCGCCTCTTCAAAAAAAGCGCCATTTGCACCTCCCCAACCCCATGTGAAGATGTTGCCATCTAATTGTAGAAGCAAGTAAGAACCCCAAAACAAAGCCAAACAGGTCAAGTAGAACTCTAAACAAATAACAAGCTAAGAGCGTCATTTAATCATGCTTGGAAATAAGATAACATTATAGTCGTGCACCAAGAATATTGTTAGTTAGATATGCAAGTTCAAAACTAACTATTAAACATGGTTGATACTGCAATTCAAAAGATCATAATTCGTTATTTCTCATAAGCAAACTTCCACTGCATTCTCATTAATTAATATCATGAGGCTATTATGTTGTTGTAGCATTTGGCGATTTGCTAATAGAAAGCTACAAAAGTGACTGCCCCTAGTTAATGACGTAGGTGTCACACTACCAGATTTCCTACTATTTAATTCATATTTTTGTCTTAGAAAATATTTACTACATTTTATGGATTTCTTACTGTGCCACATCACCATGTCCCACATAGTGAATTTTGAGTTATTTCAAAACATCTTATATTTAGGCCAATCTAATAGATTAAGCTCTCAATGCATTTAATTAAACAGTATAAAAAAAGAGATTTTTAAGTGCATAACATGAATTTGTATAATCCATATAGAAAGATGAAATCCCTGTGCAATGGCCTTTTTTGAAACCATAGAATCCAATCACATAGCAATACGATATTGAAAAAAATTGTATCTTATTTTTTTTTTGAGAAATGAGAAGGTATCTTATAACATGAAATGCTTGCACGATAGTATTTTTTGGACCTATATGCTTAGATCGCATAGAATAACAAAATGCCAACAAGGTAATATCATGTAGAAGCAGTATACCATACTGCTGCACAATTATTTCTAAAAGCCATTATTTACCATTATGTGTAATTTGCATATTTTATCTTAGATAGGAAGTAAAAAGGCATTGTTGCATAAAACAATTAACTCCAACTATGATGATAGGTAAGTGAAATAAGTAATTAAGATATAATAAGGAAGCTTCTATTACAAATGACAATATTGACATATCAGTTCACAAAAAACGCTGCTAATTTCACATTTCATGCTATCTGTTATGATCATGGGACTTGAGTCCCACATTTGAAGTATGGGATTTTGAAGTAGAGTTTATATGGATGTTAGGCTCTCCATCTTCATGGGCTAGCTTTGACTTGTATCAATTAATATCAAAGTCAACACTATGTCTCCCAGTTACAATAATGTTATGTCAACGATAACACCAATATTGTAGCGTTCACTCGAGACTAATAAGGGCTAGCACAAAGCTAGTTAGTGTGGGCGTCGAGACTGTGGTTGAATGCATAATCCATTTGCAAAATACGGGATGAGTCCAACATCAAAACTATGCAATTCTGAAGTGGAGTTTATATGGGCTTTGGGCTCTCCACTCTCACAACGTAGCTTTTGAGTTGTAATTCTCCCGAGGTTCATGTCACTGTCATCTAATGATGAAATATAGAAGAACAAAAGCAAAAGAATCTCTTGGTTATATACAATGGGTAGGACAATAAGCAAGCTACCTCTACTAGGACAACTTTTCTCAAAAGATCAGTGCCAATCATTCCATCCGTTGGATGCAGATCTTTTAAGACGCCTCCAGCCTTTGTCCCATGAGGTCCACGTGACTACCAGTCACGTGAGAAGATGGAAGAATCCATTTAATGCATTGCTGACATCATCATCAACAAATGCATGAGCTGACCTATTCTATTCCAGCCAATGAACTGTGAAGCTGTGGGTTGTTCAATCATCTGTCTTCTATTTTGCACAATTAAAACTCTATTAAATCAAATATTAAATCTGGTTAATCAAATATCAATTGAAATAAATCATTCATCAAGATCCTTTGATTTTACACAAATTGAGAGATGAAATTTAATTGAATGAAATTATTGCTGGATTTATATTTTGATAGTCCTAATTTAATTTTTGATAACTTAAAAGTTAAAACTGATGCACTGAAAGTCTGAAATTTTAATCAGTATCCCTAACCTAACTTGATAGACTCCATCCAATTTACCAATGATGTGATTCTATTTTAAAATTTAAACTGCTTTCATTGCTTGATTTTAATTACCTCTATTATCACATTTCTGAATAATTTGCACTTTATTTTTAATAATTACCGTTCATTCATTTATAAACTTGCATTTCTTTCATATCCATCTTCAATCAATGGCAGTACAAGAAAAAAATAATTAAAGATAAGAACAACATTAGGCATAAATTTAGCACTATAGGTGCTTCCAACACATGTTTTATGATTGCCTTACAGGGCTTCTTGCTAGGGGCTATAAAAAAAGGAGCTGCCCATGAACGGCGGATAGACCTGGCTTTACTCCTTTGACTATTACATTTTCCATTGAACTTTCCCTTGCCTTGCCTTAAAGGTAAAAGCAAACTCAGGTTCCTTTGCGCCAACTTCTTATAAAGTCTACTTATAGAGGAAACCTCTTTATTGATAGAGTTTCAAAGCTACTACTGCTATCTCCTAATATTTATGGATCATGCCCCGTATTTGATGCATTTGCTTGTTATTAAAAGGTTTATTGCAAGTAGAGGACATAGTAGAGAAAAACAATTCTACCTAAGCTCCCATATTTTTAGATCTTGGTTTTCCATTTCCAATAAGGAAGCATATTCCTTTTTGGGAGTGTACAGTCAAATACTTCCTCAAACAAGAATACTCCTAGAACAAACAATAGTACCGTAATGGTTAATTGGGTGATCCCAGTTTCCATTTCCAATAGGGCTACATATCCCTTTTGGGATGGTGCAGTCAAATGCTTCCTGAAACAAAATGCTCCAAGAACAAACAATAAGATAATGGTAAATTGGATGAAAGGTTGCAGAGTGGAGCTTACTGGATACTGCGGCTGTGTGCTTCCAACCACAAGATACCTAAATGATTACAATTTGACAGAAAAATGAGCAGTTTACAGGATAATAAAGATGCATACATAGGACTATTACATCAAAGCGGTAAATCATACAGGCAAACCAACCTCAGATACAGGTGACCTGAGATGAGAATTCTCAATACTAAGTGGCCTGCGGACCACATCAGCGCATCTGACACAAGAAAGAGCAAGTTTTCAATCAATTAATTAAAAATATTATCTTAAAAATAAATTTGATATAGGATGTCATTACCCAAGACCAAGGCATCCATTTTCATTTGAGCCCCATGCGTATAGCTTTCCTTCACCTATAGAAGTATTATTCTCAGTAAACGTAGAAGCATACCAATTTTAACCAAAATTAGCAAAATTAACATCCATTGTGAACATGAACAATATACATAACATGACCAGAATACCAAGGCTTTAACTGTTATCCAGTCCTTGTGATAGTTCTAAAAAGCTGAAGCGTGACATGTATTTCTCTCACTTCAGCTCCAAGAAAGCTAAGTCATAACCGTAAACAGTCATTTCTTTGTGGAAGAAACATGATGCAGGATGGGATGAAACAAATATGAGAATTTAAGATTAACAAAATAAAACAGAAAATTAATTATGGCTAAGAAAAATCAATTTCTAAGTTTTCATTTGTAATAATCAAGAAAATTTCAATCTCACAAAAAGTTAAAATTTCAAAATCAAACTTGATCTTAGAATAAAAAAAAAATCAAACATGATCAATGATAAATTAAAAAATATCGTTACATTAGACCTGTTGATTTGACTTGATTATCTGGAGACCACAAATTAAACTGAGAATTCTCAAATCAAGCCAAACAACAATATCTCTCAACAAAGTTACATTACTCTTCAAATCAAACAATTCAGGTTTTGCAATAATTTCAAATGAAACCACTCAAGTGCAAATAACTGAATTCAATAGGATAACGATACCTTATTCAGAAAGTATGACAATGATGCCTTATCAAGAAAAATGAGAAATTTAATGACACAGAAATATTATTGGCGAATGAGCGGCCAAGTGAAGAAACAATTTTGTTTATAATGGTCCAGCAACATAACAAAAAACTTCAAAGTTTCAAGATGGCTCCTCACATGGATCGGATAAATGTTTTCATTAGTCCCATCACCTAGCTTTACAGGAGGCTAGGGGTGGTGTCAAAATGGGATAGTGTGTCAGTTTTGGGTTGACCCTTTCCAATTTGACTCATTTAGCATATACCTGAACATAACCTATTTATCAAAAGAAATATCCATACCCAATAACGTATGTGTTTGGGTAGCCAGGTCTGTATAACGCAGCTTACTTAACAAAATTGGACAGGTCATAATCAACCTTTGGATACGAGTTCATTTATAACTGTACAAAATAAGATTCATATCTTTATGCATCTGGTCACGAAACCAAAAATAAATAAAATAATGCAATAAGATAATATGAAGGACAATCCTTGGTTGCATTCAATTTTCACTGAAATAGGGCATGGGCATCGACCAAGTGGCCACAATTAAAATAAAAAAGAAAAATAATCAAAGCACCAAGGAGGAGGATTCCTAGTTGAGTGCCTCAATGTTGTGATTTCTCATCCAGTGCTTTTTAAAGCTAGCATTGGTGGTTCCGTGCTCTAAGCACTACTTCAACCCTGACAAGTACTCTGAAATAGCACAAGAAGATCAATCCTTACAATTACGATGGCTGTAAAGTAACAAAGCATCTAAGTACATAAATAAACATATGCAAATATATGCTCTGAAAATGAAATTATTTGAAATGCATATATAATTAATTGCATCTTTAGGAGGCATATTAGTTTACCATATTTCACTTTAAGAGAGTTACATTTAAAGCTTTAAATTCTGGGTACGAAAGCTTTCCATAGGCATAAGCCCCAATAGTTAATTACTCTTTCCTAATGGGAAGAGAAATTTCGATTAAAAGAAGCCGAATGTCAATATTTGTTTGGTCAATGAGTTAAACTTGATTTTTGAATTGGTTGGGAGGCGATGATAAACTCTGTCAAGATCTCATGGTTCCATCATCAAAGAATTTATTGATTGAACCTGACTCATTTAAGCCTTTAAGGTTGTGGCTACAGAACGATTGATTAAAAACTATGGGTTCTATCATCTGAAGATGTTTCAATAAATCAGGTAGAGGAGATTTAAGTTTCTTCTATAATATACCTTATGCAAAAAACTATCTAGCTTAAAATTTCATTAACCAATGACTGTCATATCAAGAGATTCAAACTTAACCAACATCGCAACCTTTAGCCTGGTCCTTACCCATCCCCTTTAAGAATGCGAGATAGCAAGTATGTGCTTTGTCAAGGAGTAGGTATCACGAAGTCTGAAATAGATTACGATTTAATCAAAGGTACTATCATTTTATGAAAAACTTACAATCTCATAGGTGGAAAATTAGTTTAACCGAGCATTGCTCAATTTAGTATAATAGTAGAATAGCAAGACATTAGATTGCCAGTACAGTGATTTTGCACGATGTGACATGTTCGAGGAGTTATGTGCCTCGAGATGTTTATCGAAGCAATTCCTTATCCCTATAGCTATATTTAAGCTCTTGCAGAAGCAAAATAGATTTGCTTAGAGGGACACTGCCCAATGTAATAATGGTGTAACAAGACACAAGACTACCACTACTATGATAGGATGTGTTTAAGAGATTGTGTGCCTTGACATATTCCACCCCGTAGTTTAAGCTATTGTTAGAGCAAGATAGATTTGCTTAGAGGGACACTGTCTAATTTGGCAAAACAAGACTTCAAAAGACTTGTGTTATTCGAAATATTAGATTTCTCATAATAACTACTAATACAACCTTTAGGCCTCGTTTAACTGGGGTGTATTTTAGGGATGTTTGAAATTTTTTAAATAGAAAGAAAAATATATATATATTAATATTATGATATTAAATAAAGTTATTTTATTATTAAGTAGTGTTGAATGTAAAATAAAATTAATTTTTTATTAGAGTATGTGTAGGATGTCAAATAAAGTTAATTTTCATGATTAAAATTTATATAAAATATGAAATAAAATTGATTTTACATAAATAAATTTATGTATAATATGAAATAAATATAAAATATTGATAAAAGTATTTTTAAATGAGTTTGAGGGGTCCTTCACCCCAAACCAAACAAGACCTTAATGAATCCAATTTAGTAGTTTAGACTCTTGCAGGAGCATGATCATGTTTATATTTGAGATGTTGGAGACTTAAGGAGTTTTGTAAATCAAATTAAGAAAATTTGAAAGATGAAAAAATACGCGATTAATATATTTATTGAGGTACTTTCCCTCTACTGAGGCTTGAGAATCAACTTATTGGTTGGATTTTTCATCTTTTGTTTATTTTAATTTTAATGAGATATAAAAATTTAAATTGCCTTGGACTTTTGTTTGAAAGATAAGCTACCTTGGGCTTTGATGTAACATTTTTTGTTGAAATACAAAGGGCTTGTAAATGATGGGTTCAAAGCCCATGGATCTTAATGTAAATTAAGGTTATATAATTTGCCTTAAGTTCAAAATTCAAAATATTTTCTTAAACCTTGGACTTGTATGGAATATCTCTTAAGCCCTCGGGCTTAGATTAATTTTTTTGATTTTAAAGAGAAGTTTTTATATATATATATATATATGGATATATACATAGGCATATACATGTAAGTATAAGGATCGCATAGGGAGTTTGCTTTGGACGTTTTATCATTGTCGAGAATTTAGCGAACCCAACTAAAACTCTCAACATTTTTTTATTACTTCAGACATCATGGAAGCGATATGGACCGGCCAAGCTCGCAGATGTACTACTCCAAGCAGGTAGGTACTCTAAGGCCCTGTTTGGCAATGGGCTAAAAATCATGCCTAAAATTAGCCATGGCCAAAATCTTAAATTTATTTTAAAAAAATTTAAAAAATTATTTTATATCTCATCTCACACAAATTTCAACATTAAACAATCACTTTATTTCACATCCAACACAATTCACAATAAATCAATCAACTTTATTTCCTATCCTACACAATTTTTAATATAACCAACTTACTTTATTTCACATCATACACATTTTTCAAAAATGGCTAAAAATTCCAACCAAATCTTCTTTTTTTTCTTATTACCAAACAGAGCCTAAGATGCTTATTGGCGATGATGAAACCACAAGCAGAGTTATGATTATACCAAGTAGGTGGCATAGCCAGTACCCTTGTAGTGATACCATCATTTTATCATCATAAAATAAAGTCGGGTAAAAAAAAATAGAGAGGTAAAAAAATAGATAGAGAAGATAACTGATGTGGTTTACCTATCTTTGATAGTTGGATTCAGCCTGTGGTTGATTCTTGTGTGCGTAGCCGAACACACTAGAAAGGGAATGGAGGTGAAATGAGATAATTGTAGTAATGGAGAGCGAAGTGAGTGGAAAGAGATAGGAAAGAATGGGGTAGAGAGAGTTAAGTAGAGGAAAGATTTAATCTACAAATTGGAGAACTTACGGAGAGAACTTGTCATGAATGATGATGAGAAATGACTTATATAGAAGGGAGATGATGGTTAGGTGAGAGTGTAAATGAAGAAAGGAGATGATGGGTGAGTGTGAATGGAGAAAAAAGATGGTTAGTATGGAAATCAAAATATTAGTTAAAAAAAAAGAAAATGTGATATGCATAAAATGATAGGTGGAGAAGGGAGTAATTAAGAAAATGCTTATTAATAATTGAGGTGTTAATTATATGGTTTTTTATTGATTAAAATTTAAATTATTATTTGTGAAACAAATGTATATTTAAGAATGAGAACAAATGTATATTTAAGAATGAGAACAAATGTATATTTAAGAAGAAGGTTCTAGAACTTGGGCAATAGAACATTAACGGGGACACTGATCTTATGTGGTTGACAGTTGCTAACTGTATCCGTAAGGTGGCAAAAGATGTGTAGGGAGAATCCAAAGGAATGATTCCAAATAATAAAGATACTTGGTGGTGGAAAGATGATGTGAAAGAAAAAATTAAGGAGAAGAAGATTTGTTATAGAGATTGGTTTAAAAACAAAAATAATGAAAAGTGGGAGAAATATAAAGTGTCTCGACGAGAGTCTAAGAAAGCAGTAGGCAATGCAAAAAATATGGCTCTTGAGGATTTATATAAGAAGCTAGACACTAAAGAAGGAGAAAGTCAAATATATAGGATTGCCAAGGCAAGAGATAGAAAATCTAAAGATTTAATTGAAGTAAAATGTATTAAAGATGAAAATCAAAGAGTACTTTTTATGGAAGAAGATATCAAAAATAGATGGATGAGTTACTTTCAACAGCTTTTCAATGAAGATTGTGAAAATTCAATTGATTTTACAGAATTCAGCAACCTAAAAGAAAATAAAAATTACTCTTACATCCGACGTATTAGTAAAGCTGAAGTCTGGAAAGCTTTAAAGAGGATGAAGCATAAAAAAGCAGTAGGACCAGATAACATCCCAATTAATGTTTGACAGTGCTTAGGAGATGAAGGAGTTTCTTGGCTCACTAAATTGTTTAATATGATTTTGAAGACTAAAAAAATGCCAAATGAATGGAGAAAGAGTATATTAGTACCTATTTATAAGAATAAAGGCGATGTACAAAATTGTGCCAATTATAGAGGAATTAAATTAATGAGTTATACTTTAAAACTTTAGGAGAGGGTGATCGAACAAAGGTTACGCCATAATACTAAGGTATCAGAGAATCAATTTAATTTTATGCCAGGTAAATCTAT